>JAQPZY010001685.1:825000-1210000 GCA_029931535.1 Margaritifera margaritifera
CATTTTCATAATCTCATCATGGTAGGCAGTGGGTACAAATTCATTTTGCTTGTCTTGTATTAGAACTACAGTACTATAATCTGGTCTGGTATTCATGAAACTTCTGAACATAAATTCGTGCTCAAGCTTGAAGTCCCAAAATTGTGATATTATGTAACTTAAATTACAATAAGCTTAAAATCATAAAACATTCATGATTTCTTAACTTAAGTGCCAGTGTTGACTTGCATGATTTAAATGTTATAGATATAATTTCAGTATAGTATCTGGATTTGGAATTTTAATGTTGAACTTGAGTTTTATGTTTATAAAAGTTTTGAGAATTTAGGATCTGAGATTACTTTTGTTAAGCCCACATTAGTGGGAAATGTGACATCGCACAATTTAGTTTCTCAAGATTTTGGTTAAAGTTTCTCGTCAGCACATATTTCCATAACCCTTTGATAGATTCTCATCATATTTGGCATGAACCATTATGAAGCTAAGGCAGTTCATTCTACAATATGCTCTCTCACTTCTTTTACCTTGGGTTTAAGGTCACAGTCATAGAAAATTTGCATTAAAGTATTGGTTAAAGTGTTTATATTTCCTAAACCCTTTGATAATTTTCTTCTTTTTTGGGATGAATCCTTACAAAGCTAAGATAATTCATTCTATGACATTCGGTCACCCCCTTTTTACCTTGGGGTCAAAGGCACCTTCATAGAAAATTTGCATAAAGGTTTTGGTTCAGGTTTTTTCATTTGCCTATATTTCATAGATCCCTTAATAGATTTTCATCATATTTGGAACGAATCATTATGAAGCTAAGATAATTCATTCTATGACATTCTGGCACCTCTGTTTTGACTTGCAGTCAATTTCACAGTCATCTAAACTTGGCTCCATTTGCTTATATGTCCTAAACCCCTTGATGGATTTTTTTTCATACTTGGGTTGAATCAATATGAAGTGGAGACAATTCATTCTGCGACATGCTCGCTCGCCCCTTTGAACTTGGGGTTAAACTCACATATAAAATGTGCATTAATGCTTTGGTTCAAGTTTTTTTTTTCTTTTTCATTTACTTATATTTCCTAAACCCTTCAATGGCTTTTCTTCATACTTTGGAATAATAATTATGAAGCTTAGACAATTTATTCTACAGCATGCTAACTGACTCTTTTGACCCTGTTGTCAAGGTCACGTTTTATAGCAATATTTTGATCGTAAACTCGACATGCAAAACCTTGGCCTTGTTCATGGAAAAATAAAATTGTTCATCATATTCGATATCCTATGAAATTTAATTTGTTGCAGTTTGTGATACATGGAAATCATATGCTTTACAGGGTGCTGTATTTATTTATTTGCATTTGTGTTCCTTTCAGCTTTAAAATTGAGCTTTCTTGTACATAAATGTGACAGAATTCAGTAATATCTTTTTACCCTCTCTCCCTCAACCTTCAGACTTAACAAGCCTACGGGTGCACAAAAACATCAGCTTCAGTCATACTGTGTTGAAATCTGTCTCCAATTTAAGTATAACACTTAGAGAGAGAGAGAGAGAGAGATGGCATTCCTACACCACTATCGGCAACTGGCGTACTGTAATTTAATTATTAGCTCTACTGGTCATAGACCAGAAGAGCTTATGGGATAATATGTTGTCCATCGTCCGTCCGTCCATTAGCACAAGTTTGTTATCACTACTGCTCCTAAACTACTTGGAGGCTTGCCCTGAAACTTTACACACATATTTAAAATTGAGCTTTCTTGTACATGAATGTGACAGAATTCAGGAATATCTTCTTACTCTCTCTCCCTCAGACTTAACAAGCCTACGGGTGCACAAAAACATCAGCTTCAGCCATATTGTGTTGAAATCTGTGTCTCCAATTTAAGTATAACACTAAGTGAGAGAGAGAGAGATGGCATTCCTGCACCACTACTGGCAACTGGTGTACTGTAATTTTTTTATAGCTCTACTGGTCACAGAGGTCAACGGTCAAAGGGTAAAATGTTTGCTAATTCTTCTAACAACTAGTACAGTGTATATGGAAGAAAGCAAATCTGCATTGTCATAATTGTTTCCTTAATTTTATTACAAATGCTTAGAAAGAAACATTTTTGCTATATTTTTATTTCACTTAATGCAACAGTTTTAAATTTAAGTTGACTTTACTTCTGTGTTCTAAGACTTCTAATTTCCTCATAATTAAGTTCATTTCACCCATAATACTGCCACAATGTATATTGTGTAAGCAAGAGCAAAATATGCATAATTGGCTTATTTTCATGCATAACATTAATGTTAATGTACCATTTTGTTGAGAAAATCATATATGATGATATGAAAAAGAGAAAAGAATTGCACACATTTTTATATTTGTTTTAAGATGGCACTATACAGTTTCATACTTTGCATAGGGTTTAATTTTTAAAGAAAAAAAATTTCCCAGATTTTGCTCACTGGTTATCCTGGCTATTTAAAAAAGACCTTGTATATCTTAGTTATTGTTAAAATAACTTTTAATTTCCTTTATTTTGGTGTATGATTGATGGGTGTAATTTGGATCATAGAGTATACAGCTTGGCCTTACTTCAGATGTGCACACATAAAAAAAACTGCTAGCTCCGCTGGGTCATTTTCACTTCCAGGATGTCAACAGTAAATTGTAAAAAGTGAGCCGATAACTTTTTTTTACTGTTTATATATTTTGTAATTCATTCATTGCACTTTGAGAGGCTGGTATTGCAAACAACTTCACCATACACCTGTCACTCAGAAGTACATAATATCGCCAACTTATGATGTCTACTTGGTCCTAAATGAAAATGGTGCCAATCTGACATCCAATATGGTCGCCACAGCACCCATATTGAAAATCTTGTTATTGGTACTCCTCCTGAATGGATGGTCATATCAACATGGGGTTTTCACTAAAAGACTTCTTATGGTGTCTAGTTGGTACTAAATAAAAAAAATTTCCGATCTGATGTCCAATATGGCTGCCACAGTGGCCTTCTTGAAAATCTTGTTATCGCTACTCCTGCTGAATGGATGGTCATATCAACATGGGACTTTCACCAAAAGACTTCTTGTGGTGTCTAGGTGGTACTATATACAAATTGTGTCGATCTGACGTCTAATATGGCCACCATGGCAGGCATCTTGACAATCTTGTTTTCACTACTGCTCCTGAGTGGATGGCCATATCAACATGGGGTTTTCACTAATTGATTTCCTATGATGTCTAGCTGGTCCTAAATATAATGATGGGAATCTGACATCGAATATGGCCGCCATGGCAGCATCTTAAAAATCTTG
This sequence comes from Margaritifera margaritifera, assembly GCA_029931535.1. NCBI lineage: Eukaryota > Metazoa > Mollusca > Bivalvia > Unionida > Margaritiferidae > Margaritifera > Margaritifera margaritifera. Next base: position 828,311 of record JAQPZY010001685.1, read on the forward strand.
TTATCACAACTCTATTTGAACAGAAAGTCATATTGACGTGGGGTTTTAACCAGTGGACTTCTCATGATGTCTAGTTTGTCCTAAATAAAAATGGTGCCAATCTGATGTCCAATATGGCCAGCACATCAGCTATCTTGAAATTTTTTTTATCTCTATGCTCCCCAATGGATGGTTGTATCAGCATGAGGTTTTGACTAAAAGACTTCTTATGATGTCTAGCTGGTCCTAAATAAAAATGGTGCAGATCTGACATCCAATATGGGTACCATGGCAGCCATCTTAAAAATCTTTTTATCACAACTCTACTTGAACAGAAAGTCCTATTGACTTGGGATTTTCACGTATGGACTTCTTATGATGTTTAGTTTGTCCTATACAAAAATAGTGCCAATCTGACGTCCAATATGGCCACCACAGCAGCCATCTTGAAAATCTTATTATCGCTACTGCTTCTCAACAGATGATTGAATCAACATGGGGTTTTCACTAAAAGATTTCTTATGATGTCTAGATGATCCTAAATAAAAATAGTGCCGATCTGACATCTGATATGGCCGTCATGGCAGCCATCTTAAAAATCTTTATATCAAAACTCTTCTTAAACAGAAAGTCATATTATTATGATGTCCAGTTGGTCTTAAATAAAAATGGTGCTGATCTGATGTCCAATATGGCTGCCACAACAGCCATCTTGAAAATCTTGTTATTGCTACTCCTCATGAATAGAAAGTCATATCTTGAAAATATTGTTATCTCTATGGATGGCTATATCAACATGAGGTTTTCACTAATACACTTCTTATGATACCTAGCTGGCCCTAAATGAAAATGGTGCCAGTCATACATGCAATATGGCTGTCACGATGACTGTCGTAAAAATCTTGTCACTACTCCCCCTGAATGGATGATCATTATGACATGGGGTTTCCACCAAGGCTAGATGAAAATGGTACCAGTCGTACATCCAATATGGCTGACACGACGATTGTCTTAAAAATCTTGTTGTTACTACTCCCCCTGAATGGATGAACATTATGATATGGGATTTTCACTAAGACTTCTAATGATGTCTCTACTTTGTCCTAAAAGAAAATGGTGCCAAGCTGACATCCAATATGTGTACCATAGCAGCTAATATGAAAATCTTGTTATCGCTGAAGTATATCAGAGATGGTTTCAACACTTGACAGTTAAGAGGAAGAAATGATCTTATGTTGAATTCTTGGAAATTGATTTCGCCCAGCACAACGGCAGTCCCTTTGAGGGTGACCGAGTAGTCTAAGGAACTCGCCTTTACAGATCACTCACATCTCATCTCTGTCTGCATAGGTTCAAGTCTCTGCTCGGCCAACATGGGTATGACATACCGTATGTGAGAAGGAAGTGTCAATTTTGTTTACACGGCCACCGTATACCATTGGCACTGCAACCAGTGGATGCAATAGGGAAGAGTCTGTCTCACAGTTTGGACTATAATAATTAGTGGTTTTTCGAAGAGAAAATTTTTTGATAATTCAATTTTAGTTTAACTGTCCAGAATCTTTCTAAAATATACAGCCATAACATAAGCAAAACATATATCACCTTCCAACGTATCAATCGCTGTATTCAAGTTGAAGTGTGTTGAATTAAGAAAAAATAATGTTACTCATATTTACTGTTCGAATGTACATTTTAAGTGTATGTTTTGTTATCTTGAATTAAGAAAGAATTATGTTACTCAGATTTACTGTGCGAATGTACACAAAACACTGCAGAACATAAACGGTAAACAGCTGACATTACCTAAGAAATCTGCTACTTCCCACACCAAATTTGGCTAACCTTTTGCACATAAGATTCTCACGTGAGATCTAACTCATGTTAGTCTCATGTGCATTTTAACATGCAAATTAGGTAGAACTCACATGAGCAATAGAATCTAACAAAATCTGAAAATCACATCAGCAAGATTTTGCTCACGTGAGCAAGCATTTTCTCACATGAGCAAGTCTGCTCATCTGAAAATCACATGAGCAGGAATGATTAATGTAAGCAAGAGCTTGCTCACGTGAGCAATAGGAAAAAAAAAATGACTAGGATTTGATTTGTATTTGATAAATATTTCTGACAAGAATGAAAATGAACCAAGTTCCTATAATAAAACTTATTTAGCAGCAATAAAGAGATTTTCAAAGTGATATTAAAATCTAGAAGATGAGCATATATTCAAGTTCAATTATGCATGTTTTTGTGAGGTTTCTCACATGAGAAAAAAGACAACCCATATATAAATATGTGATAATAATGATTTTCAGTTATTGTAATTATTATATCGCATGCATTCTGTAACAATAAATGATCGCAGCACAAATGGGCAGGTGTAAAATGCTCGTTCACTCATCAAGCAAATTAGTGTGATTATTGTGAAAGCAATGGTCTTCACGCACATGAAACCAGCTAGGTGTACTACATCCAATCACTGATTTCATTACTGATGATGACAAAAGGTATAGGGTCTCAGGCCTAGCATTGACCAATCAGAAAAGGTTGCTTTTATTGACTCAATGAATAATCCTAAATTATAGCAAACAATGTTTTAATATTTATATTGTTGTTGATAAACATTCAGTGCATTATGCACTGACAATTGTAAACATGTAGAAGTATTTGCAAGGTGTGCAGCTGCCACCGAAATGGCAAAAATTAGATGACAAGGGAGCATAATCATATATATGATGAACATAAGAGACTAAGAAAGTACCAGAAATGCTGGGAAAATGGACACTAATGGCTAAAGTGTGACACAGGAGAGACTGTGTTGTTGGTGAAATATAGTTATTGTTTTGAGTTGATGTTAATGAATAATAAATGTTGAATTAGAAACTGAACTGGCTTCTGTTTGGTTTTAGTCAGATCAGTGAAATTTTAGACAGGATCAATGAAAATATTATTTTGGTGATCCTGTGGGTTCGTGAAAAAAATCCTAATTTTGAGCCATGTATCTTGTTTTACATATGCAAACTTTCTAGAACTCATTACACATACTCCAGCTTGTTTGCTGTTAATCATACAGTTTCACTGGGGACCCCTAAAATCTGAATAAATCAAAGGAAACGATGTGGGAAGGAATAAATACAAATTCATAATTGTTTGAAACAATATTTGTCATAATTGCTTAAAACTGTATTTATCAAAGTTAAACATTATTTTGTACACTTGTGCAATATATCAGTAGTTTCTATCCTAATATTTAAAAGTTTGTTAAAATGAAACCTCTCAATAGAGTACCATCATGTACTGATATTCTGTCCAATTGCTTTTGTAAAACACACTGAACACAAAATTTATTTCATTAGCTGTTACGATGTCTTTTTAAATTAAGCATACTGCATTCTTTGCAAAATTGTTGCACGCGGAGCAAATTAAGGAGACAGTGGATGTATGTTCTAGATCAAATCCAATGTATTATTAAAGAAAGATTCCGGAAAATTCAGGCTGATGCACAGAAAGGCAAGCTCTTCAGTGTAAGGAATCTCTCACAGCTGCTTTCTCAAATATGTGGTACACAGAAAGGCAAGTTCTTCAGTCAAAGGCACCTCTCACAGCCGCTTTCATGAATATGTGGGAAATCTTCACTTTTTTCTCTGTATGGGTTTAGGCACTTTTTACTTCACTTCCATATAGAAATCCATTTTGGGGAGGGGGATGTTGTCAGATGGTTAAAGGTTCCCTCTCCCCATCTGTTAAAATCGGACACTATTAGGTGAAAAACGAGAATGTTAGCCATTTGAATTACACTGAACCACCTCTTCTAAACAAATCCTCTCAGAATAAAATCCTAAATCCTTCCCTGCTTCTTGTATGATTCAGGTACACTGAAAAAGATTACATGCAGCAACATGTACTATGTAACCTGGACAACAAATGTGACTATATACCTGTTTGGCAATGGCATTTTTTTTTTAATTCAACATTCTAAAATCACTAGTCTTAGAAACATCTGTAAGTGTTATTCATGACCATTTAGTTTGAAAGCTGCAACATCATATCTGTCAAACGTTTGGTACTTTACGTCTTTAAACAAAAAAAAGCAATATGAAATTACTCACTTTACACCTTAAAACTTTTGAAATAGATCCACTGCCATATTCTTTGAAAAATTAAAAGTATAAAAATTAGAAGCATACCTACATGTATACGACTTCTGAACTTGCCTCAGTTAAAGTTCAAACTTCACTGCATGAAGACAATTGTAGAATTTGATATGCTTGAAGAAAAACAGTCCCTAACAAAAACAGAAATGAGCTTAACAAGCTTGTATGTAATTTATCATCAACCATCCTAACTTCTTTGATTCGTGCGCCATGTTTCTCGTGACCTCACACGCTTGTTTTGAAATCCTGACGTAATCAACTGGGTCACTAGCATTCGTTGATAGTAACAGTAAGTGCTGATTAAGACATATTTGAATACTTAATACAAATCAAATTGAAAAAAACACAATGAAAATGGCAAATTTGACTCATGACATACACTTTGTGGCCCTGGCATGAGTGTTAGCCATTCAAGCCAGGGCCGCTGTTCACATGTTGGTTTTCTTTACCTTTTGATTAGTGGGAAACCCAAGACAGAGATTTTTTAGACCACAAAGGCAATGTAAAAATTGGGTCATAATAACATGCACTTTAACAATTTAGAAAAAATAAATCCAATGAAAAACTATATAGTATGAAATTTTTCATTGAAATATTTTAATATAAGGCCCCCCAAGAAATATGTGTGTTTCCTATTGCACTGGTTTTAAAATTAGGGTAGCTGGCAGTATTTTTTAAAATATTTTTTTTAATTATATATAAAGCAAAAATATTTCAAGCACTTCAAAGTACAGTTCAACTCTTAATACACATTTGCAAGCAACTAGTTTGAGTATAAAATAAAAAGAAAATTTGTTCTGAGTGAGTAACGGAAAAAGTTCATTGAATGGGTGACAATGCATGAGTTTTTCACCCACGAGATTCACTCGATATTTATTCGAAAATTTCTATTTCTACCCGAGGTGAAGGAGTATTGCATTGTACAAATTTTCACAACAATGACTTGCAAATATGGAATTAAAGGTAATCAGTTGCAAAAATAAGTATTTTTCGCAGATCACCTGGTACACGTCAGCCGTACACATAGCATTACGTAAATTAGATACATGGCTGCTGTGCGAATATTCTTTCCAGGTTAGGTACACGTCAGCCGTGAGAAAGCTTGCCAGTAGCTTCCCGTGGATCGGTGGTTCTTCCCGGGTACTTTCTCCTCCAAATATACTGGCAGCCATGTATAGCCTATCATGTACTGAAAAATGGTGTTAAACCCACAAAACCAAACTAAACCATACTTTAGCCAATCGACACCTATACAGCTAAAAATTAATCACAGCCACTTCCTTCCACACAGCTTGGAAAGGAGTGAGGTTTGGGGGTGGTCAGGAACACAAATGCACTTCGTTTTTTATGTTCAAGATTTAAATGTAACTAAGAACTCATAACTTATACTAGTCCCATGCCTTTTTAAAAAAAATGTATTTACAAAAAAAGAAAAAAATCCCCTCAAAGTTATCCGAATTACAGAACAATTACAACATAATAAGAATGGTTTGCAAAGGTTCATAAATACAACATATACTGACGGATTTTAAAAACCAAAAGTTAGCTAAGATGATCACTGTCGTGTTTAATACAATATTACTAATTAAACTTTTCTCCTTGAAAATCCCAGTCGAAGGAGAAAAGGTATGTCTTGCAAACACTCTGGTATTACTCATTTTGACACGACCGCGCTGTTTTGCAGCCTTAACTGGTCATGTCACAGCACTGGGCCGTTTCGATACCGAACAGTTTACATGGTTCTGAAACGGTACTGTGCCATTTCCCGACCATTCTTGGATCTTGAAATGACACGGCGCCCTTTGTAAATTTTACAGTTTTTTCTGTTCTTTTATTTGTCTGGCCTCGAAAATAAGCACAGTGTAGTTGCTCAACCTGAACTGGTTTTGCTGCTGCTTTCCGGTTTTAAATCACCGCCTTTCTCCAACATATATTTATTCAACATTTAATGTCAAAAATGTTTTTTTGTTTTTTTAAGTGATTGTTATTCGACACCTGGGCAGATTCTAAACCTCACAATGCCGTTATTGACAGTCACAAAGAAATTATCTTACGTAAATATACGAAATAAAGATGGAAATAAATATACAAGAAGACCAGGGCCTGCACGTAGAGCTCATGATTGAAGCCTTGCTGCAAAAAAAAAAAACTTGTGACCTTGATCTCAAGGTCAAAAGGTTGAGAAAGCATGTTGCAGAATGAATTGTTTCATCTTCATAATCACTAGCGGATCATGGTTCCATCCTACCGACTTCTTCTTTATCTGAAGAAACAAGCTATCAAGAACTTGTCCCTAGCAATGGAGAAGATATAAACAATTAATAAATCAAGTCAACAATTGTATAAAATGTGCCGAAGAAAAATATATTGCCACCTACAAAAATATGGGTAGTTTTGGATCTAACTCGCGTGAAAATTGGAAATTAATAAAAAGCTTGATCAAGAATAACACAACCTCCACTGTTCCTCTATTACTTAATAAACACGATAACGGATATGAAACTAAATACTTCTACAATTATGAGAAACCTAGTTGTCTTAACGGCTTATTTACGTCGATATCTACTGTAGATGATACACATGCTCAGTTGTCATTACTCCAGAGTAGAACAAAATATAAATATCCAATTTAATAATATCCTGGAACAAGATATTTTGAACATAATGCAAAATATTCCGACTTGTAAGGCAAGTAGTGATGACAGAATTAGTCATCAAATGCTCAAGGGCACAGCTTCTGCGGTTTGTAAACCACTACGTTTACTGTTTAATAAATCAGTTTCACACACACACACACACACACACACACATATATATATATATATATATATATATATATATATATATATATATATATACATACATACATACATACATACATACACACACAGACATGTGTGTATGTATGTATATAAGTGCAATTTATTTTTGTTTACTTTTAACAGCATTTATTGGCTCATTATTTGTTTCAGTTTATACTGTTGTATTTATGACTTGCCTGACATTTAGTGTTCATGTGCTGAACGTATTTTATCCTTCATATTTGGTTTACTTTTAAAACATGAATGTAGATATCCCTTGGTTAACGAGTACTCATTCTACTTAGCAGATGCTACTCTATTTGCCAACGGTAAAGGTTTGTTTTTGCACGACATTTATAGAGTAATAATTATGTTAGGTATAATCAATGTGCTTCCAGGTAGTCAGTTGTAAAATGACTAACTGCAACTGGAATGATTAACTTTAAAACTTCTTCAATATCCCTGCTTGACGGTGGACAAATTGCAAATCTTGATCGCTGTTTCAGACATCTGTCGTAAGTAACGGTAAGAGCAGAGTTTAATGTTGGGTATCAATAATTATATAATGTTTTTTCTTTCTTGGTTCTCTCTCTCTCTCTCTCTCTCTCTCTCTCTCTCTCTCTCTCTCTCTCTCTCTCTCTCTGTCTGTTTCAGATGACATTTGTGTGCAGGTAAAAGCTATTAGGAAAAAAAATCATTAAGCAATATAAATTTCCTTTTTTTCCCTCTACAGTGTTAATAATTTTGTCAGCTAATAGTCTATGGGCTATCAAGTAGTAGATTGTGCACTAAGTGAAAATGTAATATTTAGTTTTGCAACTTCTTGAGTATCCATGTTTGATGTCGTTCCTATTGATATCTTAAACATCTTCAGAAGCATGTTGTAGGATACAGTAAGAACAGATTTAAGTTTTGCATGGTAAACAGATTGGGTAAATAATTTTGTGCCAATCAACTTTTTTCTATAGTTAAAAGATATACTATTTATTACCTGAAGCATTTCATGATTGTAGATATGTCGATAATGCCTTGGCATGTTGTTCTTCGTGCAGGCTTTGCTTTAGTGGTGTTGATTTTATTAGTATTGATCATTTTGTCTAGAACAGGTTTTGCGATTTCATCAGCTTTAAAAACAGAAACGCCTTTGCTCTTAAACCAAATAAACAATATACGTAAAACAGCTACACTACCTCTTATCAAATAATATATCATGGTATTTGAAATTGTATTGTTTATTTCACCTGGTAAGTTGTGCATTGAAGGTGTAACGTATGATGTTCTGCTTTGCATAGTATTCGACGTTTTAGAGTTTTATTGTTCTATTTTTATACTTTCTGCTTTTGGTTCTTTTTTTAATTGATGTGAACATTTTCCAAATTCCCTGCCAAGTTCAATTCTACCTCGGTCTTTTGGGTTTAGTGAAGTAATCTTTTCAAGCTCTTTGGTATACTTGTTTTCGTTTATAATTTGTTTAGCTTCCATTTATTTGTAATAAAAATGTGTAAGATAAATTAGAATCGGAACTAGAGTAACTTGAAAGCTGAATTGCAATGTTACTTTGAATACTACACAATAATTTTCAATGTTATGACAACTATTGTAACGACTGTGTTTAAATGCAAATATGTATTAGCAACAAAGTAACCATTGAACCATTATATACTAAGCCTTTTTCAAGATTGTGATTTGCACAGTCTACAATATTTCTATTTCCTCCAATTTTGTTGGTTGCCAATGGAAATAAATATGTTTGAAAAGTATCACATTTGCACTCAATGCTCATGGAGGCAAACCTAGTTTAAATGACAAACATCCTGTGAAGTATAGAATTCTATTTTAAGTCATGTAATCGTCTTTCCATCCATTTTAGTAAAATAAATGATTAGTCAGAAGAAACCTGCTAATTAACAATGTCACAGTGTAAATTAGAACTTCTAACAATGACTTGAAAATTTTAGTAGCTCTAGCACTAACACAGGTTTCATATAGCCTCTTGATATCTCTGTCATTCATCTTTTCCAACTCTTTTACAGTTAAAAATGTTCCCGTTATCTCTTTGTATGTTTCATTAGCAATATATGTCTTCAATTTATGTTGGTGCCCTTCAGTTTCTGTAAAAATGGAGTTATTGCTATTTGTGTCTTCATTAAATCCCATTTCGTTTTCCAGTTGATTTTAGTCCATTAATCTAATTGTAAATTTTTTATATTTAAATAGTCGAAAAAATGGCGTATGGAAAAGTATATCCTTTTTGTGCTTTTAAGCACAATAGATGACAGAAGATGATTAAAATTTTGAACCAGAGTTTGAAAATCCTGTTTATGAGGTTGACATTGTGATAGATGCCCAACTTCAAACAGGAGTTCATGATTCTGTAAATTTCGCAAACGATTTGAATCAAACCACACCAGGTGTTGCTGAAACCAAACAAGGTAAAGCATCTCGAGCAACGTTTCACTGAAACTTGTTTACGAGTTCAGGGATCAGATAAAGGAAGGTCTTAACATGGATGAAGCACAATACCAACTGGAGGGAAATAACTAGAATAAAAGGTGAAATTCTCTATTATGTAAACCTCGATTATGATGATCAGACCAATACAATTCAAATTTCGATAAAAGGTTGCACCAAATCAATGCTAGCACTCAGCACTATATTAGCGAAAGCTGGAACGGTAACACAAGGTGATACATGTTACCATCCGGTTGACCATATGTGTCAAGGCTCAGCCGCAGTGGAGACAGAACCAAAATATCCGGTTGAACCTACTGTTGCACAAATACAACAAATAAAAATAATTGAGGAAATAGAGATGCAAGCAATATACATAAATGAATCGTTTGACCAATGGGCAAGAGAAGCCGAGACGATAATTGACGAATATCATGGAATAATTCAAAGTTGAGAGCTGCCACCTCCGGTGACAAGATTATTAACTCGACAAGAATAAATATAATTAAGGGGTTATGTAGATACAGTGGAAGTTATAAACTGGAAAATATAATCTATAAGAGCTGATGCTGGAATGTATGAAAAACAGATTTAAGAGTTAAGAAGAGACATCAGCAAAGAAACAAACCCAATTATAAAACACTGTATATCGCAAACACTTGGAAAGTGTTGAAATTAAAACAAAATACGCAATTAGTTGGACATCTAACACCGTTGGAGATATATTTTAAAGAAAATAATGAAAAATCAATTTAAAAATGAACCAAAGATTGTCATTAGGTGAAAGGCTGAAGCAGTTGTTAGAATGAAAGTGTGTAACAATACCTGCTATAGCCACTCCAATAGCTTTGACTATATCAACTGCTGCTATGTCTATAGCAAATTGTGTAAAATATTTAGTTGGGAGCTGGGTCGGAACAAGTGGTGGTAGTGCTCTATCAGGAGGCAAATATGATTTGTTCATTATGAAAATAAAAGGAGCTTAATAGGCACATTGGTAATTATTTGTTTGAGTCAGCAAAAAAAAAAAAAAAAAGCAGCAGCTTTACCCTGTGTTTAGTAGTGTGTCATAAGTTGGCTTTTGAAAACAACTGGACAGGTTTATTTCTGCGCTGAAAATGTTCTTTTTGCTTATTCTTGCATTAGTTGGCCTGTTAGTTGTATCTGTGATAATAAATATAAACAAAAAGTCTTGCAGAATGTGGGATTGATAAACTATGTCCTCCAACGATTAGCATCACTGTAAATGATTGTTTGTTTATTTCATAATAAATATTGTTTCTTGGCGTTTCCAAATTGTCACATCTAATCTGAAGGTCTGAGTATTGGATTGCATTAGCTGAATTGACAGTACGAACATCAACATTATAATCGGACTTTTTACTCACTTTGTCTTCTTTTTTTTTTTTTTTTTTTTTTGTCCTTATCAATATTGATGGAAGGGTTTAATCCAAGTTTAAACGAGTCACTGGATTAATGTAAAATGTCGTTGTACAACGATACTACCCATTTTCATAGCCATGTCTCTCTGTAACAAAACTACAGTTACCACAAACAGCATAGTCCAATTCCAATCTTATCTCTCTTAAATAGTTCTGGAATTTAATCACAATGCTTTTATCTGAGTATTAATTTTTCAAATAACTGTTTATGTTTATCAGTGTTTGATACTGTCGATTCAGACTGTTTGATGCATGTTCTATTTTTAACTTGTTCTCGTAAAATATAACTCACTTATGATATGATCCTTTTATTTAACCTTGTGCACCTTGATCTGTCAACCGCTTGCTATCTTTCAAAAAGAAATATCTTCAGCATCTTGGCTTATCTGCCATAAAATTGATTTCAGCAGCTGACAATGTCCTCAAGTATTCAACAGTAGAAGTTTCATTGTTGTAATGACTTTTGTAAGCTTTCATTACATCAGCATGTGAAGGCTTCCCAACGCCTTGATGTACATTTTTGTGTTCTTCTGGCCAATTATCTATCAAGTATATGGTTTATTTCCCTAATGTATATTTACTCTGTTTCTGGTGAAATATTAAAAATATTAGAAATCAATTTATATTGATTCAGATATATGTAACTCTTATGACGATTAAATCTGTCTTCATCATATACAGGGATTGTACATTCACTTTGTAATTTCCTAATCTGGACATAAACGTGGAATCTATAAACTGATTTGATTAATTCTGGTATAATTTTGTCTGTAGGAAATCTTACAAAGAGACATGGAGATCCACTCTGCCCAGTTTAGTTGATTCTGCCAAACGTTCATGTTACAGTGTTCTCAGTATCTGTTAATAGAATCTTCATTTTGATTTTTGAAAGTGTAGTCATGAAAAATATTTTATGGTTTGTATATGACAAATTTATTTTCAGTGTCAGGGCTGAGCAAATCCCATAGCTCAACGTCCCGGACTATTCATTTTCGAAGTCAGGCAAGTAAAATTTTCCAAGTTGCTAGTCCAGGACAACCGCTTTTTAAAAAAGTCGGGCAAGTCCTTATTTTCGTGCTTTAATCACTATATCTACCTTTATTTGGCCAATCATGCCCTCTGGGCGTACTGAATACTTGATGCTACCCCACTTCATGTATACATTTACATCCTGTATAACACAGTGATAATTCTCGCATAAGCGCACGTTCTGTTACCGCTTGACTGCATATTGGGCTAAGCGACCAAATTATCGGCAAATCAAAACATGTCAAACAAAAGAAAGCCAGTATGATCAAATCCCAGTGTTTTAAGCGGCTTTGTTGCATTGTGTTTACTCAAGCCAGATTCTCACGAGCGGCTCACTATAATTTTAATCCAGCGAGTCAGTGTAATTAAATTAATGAAAGGTACTTTACCGATATCAGTGTTGGTTTTCTTTATGAACTGATTAAATGACAATAATGATTCTTTAATTTTCAATTGATTATACAGATGATTAACTTCCACATGCGATATTGCATTTGAAGCGAAACAATTACGCTAATTAATGAGCTGTCTCTGTTCGTATTTAAAAGAGAAAATGTATGTTATGATCACTTTAGAAGTAGTTGTCAAGCAAGCTGATAGTTACTCTGTGGATAAAATGAGTTTGCTAAATTATTTTCGCAAGGAAGGTAATGAGAGTTAGTCGGAGATGGAAAATTTTTGTGAAAGTGGAGGGGTAAAACGTAATACTGCTACTGAGTGTGCAGTAGCTATTTCTCCAAAGAGACATAAGCAAGAATTCGTGGTGGCAAAAAAATGTCAAATATGACACTACTAAGAGACAGAGAAATTTTCAGCCGCATTGGGTTGATTATTATCCCTGGCTTGAATGTATTGACTCTGAAGGAAAGATGTTTTGCAGTTATTGCAATCAATATCCAAAACTGGCACAGGTTGGAAATTCACCCAGTGTATTTGTCAGTGGAACTGACAAATTCAGGATTGAACCAATCAAGTCTCATGATATGTCTGGACCCCACAAAGCCTGTGCAGCATTATATATTGAGGACTTTAACCCAGAAACAGCTATCAACTGCTGGCTTAGTGCTGGTGCAGGTGGCGGACATATACTTGGACATTTTTTCAAATCCATCAGCTAAAATATATATACAAGAACACGAAGAAGCCAAATGTATAACAACCAATGTTTTTGAAAAATTAAATTCTTTTAAGAAATAATTATGTTGTATATTATTTCGTTTGTTTTTTCTATGGATTAAGTACACAGATCTCATCAAATCTCGGCAAGTGATTACCATTTTGGAACAAGTGAAAAGTAAGGTGGGACAAGTAAAGAATATGGTGTGACAAGTGAAAATTAAGGTGGAACAAGTGAATTTTCTGAAACCACTTGTCCTGGACTAGTGGATGAAAAAACAATTTGCTCAGCACTGAGTGTATTAGTTTTATCTCATTAAATATTTGTGTAATGCCAGTGTAATCCATATAATTAAACTGAGTTGCAGGATAAGATTAATGATATGTACTTGTTAGCTATTTCAATCGCAATTCCATCGTTCTCTGCATGTGTGCTGAAGCCCTTTCGAAGACCTTGTCACTGCGGGCGACGCATAAGGTCCAGTCACGTTATAAGTATGGTCTGTTACTTAAGAACTAAATCCTGCTAGTTTTAAACTAGATCTTGTTACTTTTGGACTGTTGTAGATATGTCTGTACCTTATGTCCATTATTTTTATTATTTTTAGTTTTAAAATAAAGTGAAATTGGCCTCTCTTGTGCAAATACATTGAGCCTTTATATGTGTTTTTTCCACATTAAGAAGTCATTCTTTGTTGATTTCTTTTTCTAATATCTTCAACTGTAATACCATTTCCAGATTTTTGATGTACACACTCGTTACATCTGTGATAATTTGTATTTCCTTTTTTCATTTCCGCTATCAGTTCTCTGCTGCATTTGCAACCTCTTACAACCTATTGCACCATTTATTTCTTTAGTTTAATTTCAGTTACTGCTAAATGTCGAATGAAAGTTCTGAGACTTAGGAGAAAATGGCATCTTAAAATCTTTTTATCTACACACTGTGAAAGGTGTACTTGATTTTGTTTGATGCTCTCCATAAATTAACTGATTTTGATCAATTGTTTGGTAGATCTTTGCAACAGAAGATTTAATAGATGTGTTAAAATTGTACATGGTAAGAAGTTTGTTCACAAGAAAATGCGTAGTTGATTGTGTAATTGTGGAAAGTGCACTTGCTATTGGTACGATTCTTTGAATACAATTTGAAAGACGTTAAAAAAACTCATGATTGCATTAACAATTATGTGATATTCATTACTCCTTATTCTGTGCCAATTTCGTAGTCAGTGCTGCAGTCCTTTACAGTGCATCTGTATATTAACGTTTATTTTATATATGTTGTTGGGATCAACTTCATAATTTTTAATATAATCTCTTTTCATTTCTTCAATAATTGTATTCGTTACCCTGCTAGGACATAATCAACAGTATAGTCGCCTTGTCACCTTTTGATATGCACCATTTTGCTTACTGTTGATGTTTTTGGATGTACTTTCTTCTTCTCTCTGGTGTTGTAATCAGCAATTACTTGCATGATGTACATATTTTAACTCTATCATGCTCTAATGCGCTATTTTTTTCCCCCGCAGATTTGTTACATTCTAGAAACTCATCTTTCAAAGACTCAAAGGGTTTATGCCCCTTACTACTTCTAACTATGTGTTATGCTTCCTCCGTCTCAGATGGAGAGTTGTGCTTTTGGCATAGCGTCTTTAGAGGATAGGTGTACTTTTGGCACATCATTTATTTTAGTGTGATAATGTTTTCAGCTGTATCTCAACATTTAAAAGATTCATCATATCATCTACATACATACTTTGTACCGTACATCCGTTTTGTTTTTAAAATCTTGTCCATTTTATATGTTTAATATTATTTGCCATACATATATAACACTTGTTCGTAAAATATATTCCCTATATATTATCCTTTCTAGTAATCCAGTTTGGAAACAACTGGAACACCTAAAATTGTAAACATTTCCTATGTAAAGTTAGCAAGGTAGCCCTTTGCAAAGATTGTTTTTGTATTTTTGGAAATTCTGCTTTACCAGTTTTAAATTTCGGTGCTCCAAACCTATATGTTGTCAAGTAGCCGAATATGTTAATCCATACTTTTGATTCGCATTCCTGCTTGCTCGCTTCAACCGGAGTCTCGCCTGTTGATATGTGGTGAGGGTTATTATAGCTTTGAATTGGCTTTGATAAAACGTCAAACAATTTTTTTTTTTTTTTTTTTTTTTGGGGGGGGGGGTTCTTTTTTAGAGAAATTTTTCCACGTTTTAGTCTTTAAGGTGCAGTTGAATATGTACTACAAATGATTGTTTTGTCTGAATATACTGAAATATATTCATTGTTTTCTTTTCCCGGTAACCTTTTTTGTTGTAGAATTTCAATAAAAACATCGCGTTTGTTCTCTCCCTTAGTTATTTTCATGTTATGAGCCGAAGAGTATCTGGAAACAGTATCTATCACTGTCGAAATGTATTTGTATCCATTGTCGTCTTTTTCATATGCTTGCATTCAACCATATTTGCAATGTCACTTTGTGCCATTACTTATGGTGCATAAAACTAGAAATTATTATTTTGTGTTGTTGCAGACCCACCGTGTCCGTGTGCCGAAGGTGCACTTTGCATAGGATGTGCAGTATGTTACCATAAGACAAAGATAAGATAAGTCCAGATAATCTGATAAAATAATATAAATCAAGAAGGTAAAATAAGATACGTCAAGGTGATAAGATAAGTTAAATATAAGATTTAAATACAGTACAATACCAAAATAAATAAATAAATGAAATGCATTGTAGTGTAATAGACACTATGTACATTAAAAGTAAATAAATATTCATTTACTTATTTCCATTGTGTACCGTACTGATCACAACACCCAGCAGGCATTAAAAATAGAAATATGTAAAAAGTCTATGCACACATATAAATTTTATATCAAAATCACAGTATTACCATTATTCGAAAGAAGTTAAAATTAAGTACATAGAACATAAGCATAACTGTCAGTAAAAATGACGAATAAAGTTGACAGTAGTATAGGAACCTATCATTGACTTGTCTGGTCACATAATTTGTTTAAACAATGAATTTTTACATGTTGTTTGAAGTTTTGAAATTGGATACCAATTTCAGTTCAACAGGAACATAATTCCAACGTTTAGATGCAGTCTAACAGCGCCAGTGAATATTAATTTTTCTACTAAATTAGTTCTCGTACATGATACAAGTGTGACAGTGTGAAACAAAATTGTACCGCGCTAGTAATTAGTTTTGATTTTGGTGTTCTAATTTAGCGATGTGATATAGTGTTACAAAAACTATGACTGCACCAACTCTCAGTGTCTGTATGAACACATATGACTCTGGTTTAATCTGGTTTACTCTTGTATGACTGCTCCAGGTTTCTAATATCCTACTCCTAATAACATTTTGTTCATGTCGTAACACATGTCGAGTAATTCCTCCGAAGTGCTTGTTTTTTTAAGTATTGAAATGTAACTGCACCTATTATGCACACATTTTTACTGAAATATGCCCCAGAATACCTTCAAAATTCATACGGCTCATAATCATTCAGACATTCACAATTTGAAAAATTTGTTGCTGGTTTGTTTGTTATTTGCCGGGACGGCAAACGGACTATACCTGATAATTTTGTCTTAAAACCAAACCTATGTGCCACAAATCAAAATACTAAATGCAACTGTTCCTTTGTACTTTGATGGAGCTTTTCCTTTTTTTTTTTTTTTCATTCTTCGCCAAAACTTCGTCAAAAGCCATACCTACAAAATTGTACGGCCTCGAAAACTGAGCCAAAACGAGTTTACAATATATGAGCGTCCCCCCACCCCGAAAAAAAACAACAAAAAACGACACACACAAACACTCAAATCTAATTTAAATTTGCTGTTGCTACTTTTTAAAGTTAATTTTAAATGAAGGTTTCTCATGTTTATCATAAATGGATATACTCCCCCCCCCCCCGAATTTATGCATAAATCGGGATGATAAATTGATCTCTTTGTGGCCGAATACTATTCCATTCCTTTCCTTATGGGCTTATCCCCCTTTTGAATTATATATATATATATATATCGTCGGCCCTTCTAACTTCATGATCATCTTTGAATCGTGCGCCATGTTTCTCGTGACCTCACGCACTTGTTTTGAGATCTTGACGTAATCATCTGAGTCACTAGCGTTCGTTGACAATGACAGTAAGTGCTGATTAAGAAATACTCGATGAAATGAAATATAAAACAATGAAAAAGGCCAATTTTACTAATGCCATATTTGTCACAAGTCTGTGGCCCTGGCGTGAGTGTAAGCTGTTCAAGCCAGGGCCGCTGTACACATGTTGGTTGTCTTTACTTTTTATTTATAGGAAATCCACGATAGCGATTTCTCAGACGGCAAAAGCAATGTAAAAATTTCGTTTCTATAATATGCACTTCTTATATCATGTTAGAAAAAATAAATGCAATGGAAGAGTATGCAGTATGAAATTCTTTATTGGATAATTGTAATGTAGGGGGGGGGGGGGGATCTTTGTTGTGACTTAGCCAGAAGAGAAAAAAAATCTTTTCAAAGTTCAGCGTATCGTTAAGTACGCTAATCATATCGAAATAGCTTGAACAAAAAATAATAAAAAAAATGCATCCTATTTTTTTATATTTCTTTTTTTTTTTTTACTTTTGTATCATTTTTTATATGTTTCATTGCAAACAATATGCGTACGAACGGAATGAAATATATTACAAATGCAATTAATGAAAATACAGAGACATTATATCCGATCTATTTCCACACTTTGGCCTAATTGTCACATTCCAATCTTACGTCAAGTGGCCATTATTTTAGGGGCACGAACCACGGATAACCTTCCGGAAATATATCGATACAAATTTTGACACGCTCAGAAAAACGGTAGCTCGCAAAGGAAATAAAGAGTTTATAAACATTTTCAACGATGAATAAATTAAGTATATTTAGTTGAACACATTCTACTGTGATTTTAATAGTTCCTCACAATATTATAATACAAGCGTTAAAATTTACATTAAAGGCACGAAATATGGCGGTTTGAGGATATAACAAGGTTATGTCCCTTTTGTCATTCGCTCTCTTCAAAAAAGGTAATAGCGATGGAAACTAACAACGCTTCTAAATTGTGTTTGTCAATTATAAATAACCTTGAAGAGGCTCTTTTTTTTTAAACGTAGATAAGGATAAGGATATCGGATTATTAATATTATTATTTTTTTTTGCAGCCGCAACCATTCAAGATGGATGATGCATCAAGAACGAGAAGTCTGATTGAACAACTTAACATTGGAATCATAAAGTACCTTGGTAAGAGATTACCATAAACACTTGGCTGATAAATGTTAACCTCAGTCTCCGGTAAAAAGCATGATTTGTCAAGAAAATATAAATACTCCAGTCACTTTACTTGTAAACCATGCTCTCTGAAGCTGATTGTGCAACTCTTTCCCATCCAGAACCCCTCTGTTAAAATGGCATTACACGGTTATCATCACAGGCAAACATCCCGATGCAGTGTAATGGAGTCTGCCATACTGGTCTTTTTCCAGTCAATATAGTCCCATGACTGAGAGTCATATTACAGGCATATCTGTAACCCAATAGCTATAAAGTTTCCACATAGAAAGTATAGCTGGTACTGTTAATATAGTGAAGAGAATTCAGAAACTTGTGAAATTTATACTACTAAGTTATTCCATTGTTTACATTTCACATGCTTGTCCTCTGTTGATTCACTGCATATAGTTATTTACATACTAATCAATCGAACGTGATATCTTCCAGTATTATCTGGTCATTCCTTCTTATAACACCTATCTAAAGATTATAATGAAAACTATGTTAAATTTACTATATATCAATAATATGCATTACATTTATTCAAAAATGGTGCATATATCCTCAAACCGCCATATTTCATGCCCTTAATGTGAATTTTAACGTGTTCGTTATAATATTGTGTAGGGGTGAAACGATACACTTCTGCCACGTATCGATACAATTTTCGATACACAGCCTACAATACGATACATTATTGATACACATGTCAACTTGATGGTCTTTTCATCTTAGAAGGTCTGTCAATGGTAGGGTAGTGCCATTTTTTTATGTTGACATATTGGGTGTATTTCCAGTATGCAGATTACAAACAAACATAGACTTATCATCTGTTCATATGCCATTCTCATCCTTGACAAGATAACAAAAAAACAAAAAAAATACTTCCAAACTGACTACCTGTTAGCTGTTAGTGATTTTTGTTCAATCTTTAAGGCCATTTCAGGTTGCTCCATTCGATCAGATGCATGACTCATCCTGGTCACCACGCCATTTGTTTTGCATTGAATGAATTTTTGAAAACATCTTATTACCAATTTCATGTCTTCACTTAAATTTTGAAGACATTACGGTGTTATCTTCAAAACAGAAGAAACAGTGCAATTTCCTTGTGCAAGGAAAATCTTATCTAGAACAAGTCCGAGTGTGGGAGCAGAGATCAGGGGTCATGCTACCAGGCAAAGTGGGCGACAAAGTTGCAAAAACAAATGTAAACTTCACCTTCTTGTATTAGGAAAGCGAAAACGACTTCGCCCTGTCATTTTTTTTTTTTAAGATCTGCACCGAGAGTGCCTGTAGTTAACACGTTTTGATATGCTCCCTCAACCCAGCCAAGTAGTGTTAAGCCCCAGGCGAAATGGATTGCATGTTGCCTTAGCATGTGTTGATATCAATTGCGTCAACAAAACAAACTCTTGCACATTCACAGGCATGTGTTTTAATAGCTGACTGACCAATTAACTCTTTCGCCCCGCAAGATATCGCTGCCCGATTTCCGCAAGTTATCATTTGATGCTGAAAACTTGATAACTTGTGTTTCGAAACAAAATCATCTGTATGTAAATAACAATTTGTGTTTTATGAATAGAATCGGTGAAAAGTACATTCTAAATATATCGTTTGAAGGTTTTAACTGACGTGCTTCCATTATTTTCTTCATAAAATCAGTTTGAAACCGTAAGTGAACCTGCTAAGGGGTAATAATGGCGGACATCGCTGTGTCTTGGAAGTATGTTTTCATTAGATTGTCTCTTTTCGTAATTCATTGGGCACAAACATTAAGGAAATTATACAATTCGTAGAAAGCAAAGTGTAACTATTATGTGATAAAAGATTTAGCCTAGAAATAAAAATTTGTTGGTCAGAAACGTATGGGACAATTCTATGTTGTATTGATAAGTGCTGTAACTTAAGGTCAAGGTTGTTAACTTACATCACACATTTTTGTGCAAATACGAGAAAAAGTAGCAAAGAAAAATATATCCAACCAATACACGACATTATTACGCACATGGAGACAAATATTAAAAGCATACATTTTCAATCTTATCTAGGGATTGTTGCAACGAAGCTAGAAAGTGAGTGGTCATATGAAGAAAATCTCTGTTTCTAAAAATAGATGCATCTACTTTTAAAAACAATAGCAAAAATGACAGTCAAAAGATTCACATTTAATTTAGACTAAATTCCCTCAAAATGCAGTTGTAAAGATGAGATTAATCATCAGTGACCATTATGGTTTGAATGAATGAACACTATGATGTTAAAGATACATGTACATGTGCTTTCATGTGCGTGTTACAGCCTAATATTGGGGTTGTTTCAAACCAATTTGGTAATGTTTTCGACTGCCATTTTCTAGTGAAGTAACTAAAAAAAAATTAAATTTGTTTTCTAAGTGGCAGTTGCTTAAGTATTTTTACCTATTTGTAATTACAATACTGTAATCTTGGTATTCCTGTCAGGTAAAATTAATTACAATGTATAGTTTCTGCTATGCTTTTTTGAAGTCATATGGCCAAAATACATTAGATATTTCTCTCCATCTAAACATACACACTTTTAAGTATGAATACACTACATATGAGTATGATATATTCATACACTTACAAAATGTGTTTATAATATACATACAACATAGAGAATTTTCTACTTGAAGCTAAAATATTGCTTAAAACTAATGTTAAATGCAAATATGCATAATGAGAAATTCAGTACACAGTTCAAATAAGAGAACCTTAGCACACAAACCCATACACACACACACATATATATATATATATATATATATATATATATATATATATATATATATATATATATATATATATGGCGTTTCTTGCATCGCTGCCACTTCTCCCTGTTCTGCTCTCACTTCTCCCTATTCTGTCCAAAAGAAGAAGTCACTTCTCCCTAAAATTCAAGTCTAGCTTGACCCATGGGAGATGACTAACAACCAAATCCTTCACATTGTACTTCCTGCAGATGCAAAATAACTGCCGCAGCCACAGGCACTTGTTTCTGTCAGTGAAAAAAGAAATTATTGACAACACCCACTCCCTTTTTACAAATTGACAAGGTGGCTATAACTCATGCAGTTGGAATCTGCCCCCTTGCCGATTCTGTGCTAATTTTTTTTATCCCATCGCTTATCCGTTAATTTATTCGGTCAACGTAAAAGGAGACATTCCAAACTTATTCACCATGTACGATTTAAGTACTTTACAGATCATTTAATAGAGACTTTTGTGTGAAGGTTCTATGTTGCTTTGTTTCTATTTGGATAAAATTTGGATGCCAATATTTCCGGTATGCATGTAATATATTTTACTGTGTGACACACCGGAAGTGTAGCCTTCAATTCAATCGAAATAGACAAGATGCGATGCAACAGATAATTTTGCGTAAAAGTGGTTATTAAATGATCAATCATACATGGGGAACAAATCTGCAATGTCTTCTTTCCGTTGATATATCTTATCAGTGGCTGAAGATGCAGACAGGATAAACTAATTAGCATGGAATTGGGGTGGGGGAAGGGGTACAGATTTCGAACCATGTGAGTTAGTCACCTTGTATATATTTGTAGAAGGCGAGTGGGTGTTGTCAATAGTTTTTATTTTTTACTGACAGAAATGAGTGCATGTACTTGCTACAGCTGTCTCAGATGAATTCTCAATTTAAAGAATGAAAAAGGAAATGACTAATAATTATTCACGACTGCTGAAGATTAAAGTAACTTGTATAGAGTAAATATCGTTTTGTATAAATACTTCCCCTCTTGTATCAATATGGGTATCAATAAAGAAAACGTATCAATACATCGATATATCAATTAAACGTTTCACCACCAATATTGTGAGAATCTATTCAGATAACCATAGAAAGTGTGCAACTGTATCTACTTCATTTAATCATCGTTAAAAAAATTTTGGCATTCATGTTCAGAATTACTGTTCTTCCGAGCGTGTGTAAGTTTACATATTTTCAGAAGTGCGTCCATGGTTCATGCCACTGACTAAAAAGTCATGTGGCATATGACTGGAATGTGCCAGTTAGGCCAAGAGAGAGAGACAGAGAGTGACAGAGACAGAGGGAGAGAGAAATTAAAAAATAGATACTGGTGAATGGATACAAATTTTATTATAATAGATTCAATGTCTTTTGATGTAGAATGTATGTTTATTCTAATATCTATGTAATTAAATTATATCATCATTAAAATCTTTCTCTTGATTTTGTTCAATGTAGTGAGAATTTATTCATATTCAATAGAACATGAATAAATAATACAATATTAATACAATATAAACATATGCTTCATTTCTTAAAGTGTATTCCAGGATGTAACAATAAGATATATATTTCTCTTTCCAATTAAATAATACTGAAATGAAAAAGTCCATAGTGAATATACATTTCCAGTGTAAATTTTTCTTACGTTGCATAAGAACCCCACATGATTAAAACCAAATATTTACATTGGCTTTGCCATTGTATAAATTCCCAATTTGGGTATTCCTGTTCAAGAAATGTAAACAAAGCCAACATGTGATCAGCGGACCTATCTTTAGCATATAATACACAATTCAAGGCAAAATGTCTGACACATATAAGGCATTAGTAAAAAAATATAGATTTTCATTCTAATTTTTTTGAATTACATGAAATTACCTGTTTAAAATCTCATTTTGTCTGATTTTACTTGTTAAATACTTGCTGTCACTCTTGAAGAACGCTGGTGACACAGTTGATGATGTCATTATCTCGAAATAAGCGCATTAGGTCACGAGAAACATGGCGCACAATTCAAGAACGGGAACGAAGTTAGGAGGGTTGACGATAGTACAAGTCATACAGGTTATGTATGCATTCAGTACTGACTAATTCAGTAATGGGTGTCGTATTTTAGAATTTGATTACACATACCTTTATATGGGGATTATTCACTTTATTTGGATCCTCATACATCCATATTCCTTTGGAAGGTCATTATTTACACGCCCCAAGAAACACATATGACAAAGCTGAATGTTAAAGTATGTGGACATTTTTGGACAAGGTCAACCTAAAGGTGTGATCCAGTACAAACCGGATTGAATGTCGCATGCTGTGATGTCACAATGAAAACTAGACCTGACATGCTTTTATCTTGACCCAGTTTGGTACCTGGTCACTATTGTAAAAGTCCATAGCGATCAATAATTTTCGTCTGGAAGTTTCTTGATGACAGTTAAGGTGCAGAGCATTCAATAATCAGGATTGAATAGACTTTGGTTAAACTATATTAGTATTAAATTTTAGAACAACAATTAATATTTAATTTAAGATGAGTAAATGCACCTACATGACAACATTGACATACACTTTACAAATGTAGGGCCCTAAGTTCATGGGTATTCCACATGGACATGGACATTTTGATAACATATAGACATAGACAAATTTTATTTGAAGTCGGTTTACATGTACATAATATGAAACATTTGCTCATTGAAGCTATTTTACCAACTATAAACTATAAAATAACAATTAACTTGAACAGTCAGAAATACATACATAATAATTTAATTATGTAACTAGTGGTGGATAGAATCACCGGAATGGAGGCAGTCACTGGAATGGATTTGAATGCATGTTAAAAGTGTGCTTTAAAGTCACTGAAATTAATCTTTTAATTTGCTAAGTGAAGAAACAAATCGTACATTTCATAATTAAGCAATAAATTTTCAATAGAAAATCATAAGAAATCTTGCTATTGTCACATGCATATATATATATATACAGCAAGGAGGATCAATACCTATGTGTCACTGGTTCAAGTGAATGTTATACGGACTCTTTGCAATGTGTAAATTGCAAACAGTGAGTTCAAGCGATTGTATTCTCATGAATACAATTTTAAAGTTATTTCTGTATAGCTATTTAGGTCTATCATATAGTCTAATACAAAAATTAAATATTGTGTACAAACAATTTGCATAAATGTAGTAATACAAGTCTGTTCCAGTGATTACCACCATTTCAGTTATTCTATCCACCCTGTAACTGGTTATTAAAAATACTGTTTTATGCTAAACAAATTCTTTTTAAAAATTAAATGGAGAGAAATCAGTTTATACAGAGTCTCCAAGGTGTTCACAAAGACTAAGAAGAATTTTTTTTAAAACTATCAGATCATTTAAGTATGTTGGACAATGGTCATTTAAAGTTGTGAAAACCTCAAGTGCCATCATCTTTAACCTTTGGATGTGTAGAGTTGATACATTTGCCAAATCCAAGAGCACAGTGTCAGGTTTCTTGAATTCATTAAAAACAAATCTCAGAGGTCTTTTATGGAGTTTTTCAAGTTTGTTCATATTAATGTGACTGCTGAAATGCCAGGTTAGGGGACAGTAGTTTGCCATGCTGAAAGAGTACTGATACACTGCCAGTCATTCCTCAGTTATGAGGTATTTTCTAATTTGCTTGAATCAGCACATTTAATTGTTTAGATGCTTTTTGACAAATCTCAGAGATTTGCAGATTAAAGTTTAGCACAAAGTCTAAAGTGACTCCCAGGAGTTTTATTGATGCTTCACAAGATCCTTTAGTCTCATTGGAAAAGAAAGTCTCAAGATGTACATGAGTTTTCTTTCCAAGTTCATTAACTTGGAACTTATCAGGGCTTGCTTTCAATGAATTGTCTGAAAACAACATATAATAAACTTTGTGCACTGTTTCCAATGTAGATTTAACACTGTTAAAATAATGGCAAGTCTAGGCAAGTGTATTATGTCAGCAGCATAGTTTTATAATATAGATCAGAATCATTTATGAAAAAGATGATGTCATTGATAGAAATATTAACTTGCATGATTCTCATTTTGAATGAGACCAGTCACTTTTAAAGTTATTCTTTAGTCGTCAAACTCAGAATCCTCTGAACATTTTTGCATCTTGCATCTTTCAAAAAAAAAAACTAAATGCTATTTAATGCAAATGTATCATTTTGTTGTTTATACTGGTCATATTTTTGGATGCACTTTCTTTTTCCCTCGGTTTTGTAATCAAGAAAAATGTGCATGCTGTTACATGCTTCAACTTCATCAGGCTCTAATGCACTGTAAAATCTGTCACATCCTAGAAACTCGTGATCTTTAAATTACTAAACGTTTTCATGCCGGTTAATACTTCTGTCTATGTATTGTGCTTCCTTCACCTTGGATGGAGATGTGTTCTTTTGCCACATCATCCACAGAGGATAAGTGTATTTTTGGTACATCATTTATTTAAGTGTCATAATATTTTCAGCTGGTTTCCGATAGTTTAATGATTCATCATATAATATCCATTTCTTGAGTAAAATACTTTTCATGGTTCAGCCATTTTGTAGAGGAGATGGATACAATAGTGTTTGCATATAGATACAGAAGTTTGGTTTAAAAATGCCAAGTATTTGAAAGAATTTAATTATTTTAATGCAGATATTAGCAATAGTGTGCTTTTATTTAGTCAGATGTATATAGGGGTACACAGGGCTGGCCCAAGGGTTTTTGGTGCCCTAGGCAAAGTATGCAATAAAATTCTCTTCCGTCTAATTTGGCACCCCTTACCATCTAATTTGGTGCCCCTTAAAGCCTGGCACCCTAGGCGACCGCCTAGTTTGCCTATATGGTCAGACCACCTAGTTTGCCTATATGCTAGTGTCACAACTGTGTTCTGTGGTATATAGTGCCTGGCTGACGCACTACTTCCTGCATTGATACCTGCTGTGTAGCTGGTCCAGCCACTGTTTGTCATGACACTGCACTCCAACATGGAGCTTGCAGCACCAGTTGTCTCTCTTGCTTGCCAGTATCTTCCATTTATTGATGTCAATATTGAAATTTTTCATGTAGCACTTGCAGATATCTTTGAAGCAGAGCTTTGGGAGTCCTGTTGGTCTCTTAGCATTGACAACTTCATTGTAAAGCATGTTCTTTGGGATGTGTCCATCTTGCATCCTGTGCATGAATCTGAGCCAGCACAGCTGTCTCTGTTTAAAATGGCCCAGGATGCTTGGTAGATTGGCCTGGGTAACGACCTAAGTGTTGGCGACCTTGTCCTGTGATGTAGTACCAAGGATGCAACACATTTTTTTTACCACATGGGAGCAGCCATTTTGATCAGCTGGCTGCTTTAGATAGTGCATAGTTTCCATAATTACCACATCAGTGCTCAAAGAAATTTGTTATCAGACACAGGCCCAGGGCTGGTGACTTTACAAAATCACAAGCCCTGACTCAAATTCCACAAGCCCTGACTCCTATTCCATGTGTCCACAATGGCTCTTTTTTTTTACTATGAAAAGAAATAAACAAAATCATATTAAATTAACTTGCATGTTTATTCAGACCTCAAAATATTTAGTGTAAAGTAATGTTTTCCTCCAGGTCCTGATGTCAACCATTGTCTAATTGCTCTATCAATGTCATCCTTACTCATTGGATCAGCAGTGTTGATGTTCATTAGCATCTGAAGCACATCTTGCTTTATACAGTTTATCTTTACTCTTTTGATGTTGTTCATAGGTGCCCCTTAATATGATTAACCAGTGTTGCATTACTTACTCAAGTGTTTCTGCCGAAACCACTTTTTGGTCAGTCTTTCCTTTTTATCCCACCTCTGCCAAAGGACAGCCAATATTTAATAAAAAACTAAGAAACCATCAAGGATCACCTTTGATCCCTTTATTACTTATAACACCTCAGAAAACATCCTGCACTTGGCCTAAACTCTCCAGACTACAACAATAAGGTATATATAATCAATTAACAGCTTGCTGTGTACACATATTAGCTTGAATCCCATTACTCAACCAAGCACCATTGCACTGGGTACAACAACTACTGGAACAGGTCCCCAATAGACTGGTTCTGGCTGTTTTCAGTAATGCGAGGATAGAACGTGTAAAAATACTGTGGTTTTTTTGGTTTCATTTTACAAAATTTCTAAAAAAAATCAGTTAATTGTCAAAAGCGGTAGATTTCAACCATAAAACTGTATGTGCGGTAGACAGACTTAAAAACTGTATTATTGTCCTACCCCCAGTAGAATCACATGTATGTTAAAGCCAAGTGAGCACTAATAATAGGTAACCCAGGCAATCTGTTCCCCATTCATAGGTCACATGCTTCACTTTGTACACAAAGTTTACAGCTTTCGATAGAAGTACAGTAAGTAGACGATCTTCATCAGGGTAAGGGGTATACATGGGGATACATATTAATAATTTACTAGTCCGTCAACAACTTGAAAATAAAATTCCACATTTCGTCAGCACGATCAAAGTTTTCTCAGGCAAATTATTATATTTTGTTTTGACAAGCCCAATGGGCAGTTCACTTGGAATACTGGAGGGGCCCAATCTGAAATTATAGGGGCCCCAGGCATCAGGCTATCAGATTTTTTGAGCACTGCACATGTAAAGAAAATTTCATTCATTGTACATTAAAGTAGCATAGATGTATGCCAACATCCTCTCCACTGTGCATATTGCCAATGCAAAAGACTTCACCTTATACTGGTTCTTCTCTCAGAAGTACATAATAACTGTAGAGTGGAAACCCAAATGTTGTTACTGGTGTCTTGATCTTCTGCATCAATGTGTTGCTGACTGCAAAACCCATGCCATGTTGTTGGTGCTCATCAGCACTCTTGCCGTGCCAGTAGAAGGTGCATTTGGCCTTGTGTATTAAGATTTTGTTGGCTAGTCTTGATTCCTGTAGAGCTGCGAGTTGATGTTCCGCTAGTTCACAGTCAATCAGTGCTGTCTTGCGGACATCGTCTGTTGCTTGCAGGTCATCGGTCATTCTAGGACGCATAATCCAGACCTTCCAGCTTCCAAGTCTGAAGAGTTGATTTTCTTTTTGTTGGGTACACCCTTGCTGTCTGCTTGTCAAGAAGAATCTTTAAGTCCCATGCACCCATTGAGGCAGCCAGACTGAGACAGGTCAATACCTTACTAGCTGGGGGCTGCCCAGCTTTGTGGTGGGGGATAACTAATTAGTAGGATGCACTGATCCTTTCCACCATTGGAGGCAACCCATGGCATCTGTGCTTTACACCCAGTAAGCTGGATTTATAACCCATAAACTGCTGCCTCACATGTTCTGCCCATGCTGTAAGAGCAAGAATCAAGTGCCCTTTCCATGGTTTACTGCATAGACTGGGCAAGGTATGGAGGTTCAAACTTGCCGAGCATCTGAGCTCCCTTCTTGACCTCACATTCTGAATCCAGCAGAAAAGCAGGTGCCAATTTGCCAGAAGGTGTGTAAAGTGTTCACCAGCTGCCTAATGTGACTCCACTCCAGTTTTTCTGTCAGGACGAGCTCCTCAGTCTTTGGGTCTCCTGGTTCTAACCCTCAAGGTCATGGATGCTTTTTGACCCATAGCTGGGGCTTGCTTGGTGGGCACTAGTGTGTGTCCACTGGTCATTGGGTCTGCATGTGACATCTCTGGGGATCAGGCCCCTCCAAGATCAATTGCAGTTTAGCCTGGATCTGCAAAGACCCATTTTCTGTGTGTTGCTGCAAGGAGTCACTGCAGGAGTATTGACTCAGACAATAATGAGCACAAACATACTAACACACTGAATGTATATAAATACTGGTATTAGTAGGAGAAGTTATGTTCTAAATATTTCATGTCCCAATCTTTGGATTTCTAAAACTATAATAATAAATATTTTTCTTAGTTTGAATTAAATGTATTTATTTATGTTTCTAAAAGCTACACTTTATTGGATAATTAGAATGCATATATGTGTGAGTAATTAAATATTGTTTTCTTTTTCAAGACTTTTATCATGCTATAGTGTACAAATGACACTAATGTATAGTGTATGTAACACAGTTTTGTTTAGTGTACCCTTATTGTCAGACTACTTGACCTGGAGGCAGTTGCACAAACTTTTAACTTGGTGCTGGCTCCATATTGTTTGCTTGTGTCAGTTGATTTGCAGCATGATTTAAGCAGCAAAAAGTGGAGCTGGAGACTGATGCAATATTGGAAATAAAGGATAAATAAACATTTTGATGGTAGGTTTACAGTAATTGAGTTTTTGTTAAAACATTTTTTGAATGCTAATACTTAGATCCACAAAATTGGGACAACTGAAGATACATATAATATGAAATAGGCAAAGCCTAGGAAAAGCAAGTGCAGCTTGGCCATTTGCATTACATCTGACTGGCATATTATGTGTGCTATATGATTGGGTGCTTATCCATACACTTGAGGTACAACATGGATAACAACATTATTGTGTGATATCACAGAAAATGTTTTGTTAACTTAGCATTTTTATATATCATCACCACTTATACAAACAAACACCCACACAGTAACAATGAAACAGATAATAAAAAAAACTAGAAATGTGCTCATGGAACATGGATGTCTTACCAGAGTGCATGAAATGACCTAAAACACAACATTAACCCAAGGTGTGATGGATGGACAAGGGTAACAGTATGCTATGAAAACAGTCATGGTGGGGTATACAATGCACAAAGTTTCTGTCTTGAAGATCCATTATCAAACAAAGTCAGAGTCGAGTTAGCATCGTCATTCCATAATTTATGATTTTCAGTATTTAATTACTCATAATTGTAAGTATTTGTTGGACTATGGAATACAGCATTAATTTGTTGATGTAGGCTTAGCTGCTCGCTGTAATTCATTTGATGGTTTGAAGGTGATAAAAGTTTTATTAGTGTTCTTCTTTGCACTCAGTGGAGACTAGATGATATTCTACTGTTGTTATTACTTCCTCAAGAGAAATGACAGTGATCATTCTGCATATGCATTACTTTGAGATAGTGTCCAACATGCAGTGGCCATACTAGTTAACATGTAAAATCTTGACATTCCTTATGGTAGATGGCAGCTGCAATTTGACATTGCAGCATTGTCTTCAAAAAGGAATCACACTTCCATACTGCTCCTAACATTACAATTCCAATTACCAAAATAATCACGCTCCTTAACTAGGTGATTTTATACATCTCTTTTAGTACCAAACCCATATCAAAAAAGGTCCCTGTGACCTATATTTCACATTTACTGGCTTAGGTTAAGTTGTTGCATTACCACATATATTTTTGGCTTGCTGTATGCATGCTGTCCTATATAAAATCATGAAACTTGGGAATGCATTATTATGAGCACTACTCCTTCATTTCAGTAATAGATCAATATTTTATGCTTCACTGACGTGGTTTAAATTTTGTGCTTGATGTTGATTTCTCAGGATTGTTCATGCTCTAATTGTAAAATTGATGGTGATATACATCTCTGTTACTATCACACTCTTGCAACAAAAGAGGCTCATCATGAGCTCTATTTCATCTTCTACTGGCTTTGGTTAAGTTTTTTGCATTTAGCTCCTGACTACATGAGTTTTTGGCATGATATATGCATACTATCCTACCAAGAATCATGAAACTTGTTCAGTTGATGCATCTTGATAAGTTCTACATCCTTTTTCCCAAAAGAAATCTCTGTGACTGACCTTTATTTTATGCTCAGAGACTTAGTTCAACTGTGTTAAAGTTAATTTATTTGGTGCTGTTTATGTTCCAGTCATGAATCTTGATAATTGGATGCATCTCTGTTACTGCAATGCCCTTAAAACAAATAAAGGTCACTGTGACCTACATTTTTGTGCTTTACTAATATGATTTAAGTATTTGTTTTTATGGGGCCTTGGCCTTTACATATCACGCGCACATCTCATCTCTGTCCACGTGAGTTTGAGTCTCAGCTTGACCAATATGGGTATGTGAGAAAGTTTGCCAGTAGCTTCCCATGGGTTGATGGTTCTTTCCAGATTCTTCCTCCACCAAAATATATACTGGCTGTCATGTATAGCCTGTTATATGCTGAAAAATAGCATTTAACCCCACAAAATCAAACCAAACTAATTATTTTTATTATCACATTGATTCATCCATGCTAGACCTATATACATTCTACCCTCCTCAGAAGGCCTTTTCTGACCAAGGCAGTTGGAAGTAGGAATGAATATGTTTATTCAATGGTAAACTTTCCATATTAATGGCTAATATGATATGTTACTCTCAGAAGGTTAACTATGTATGTACATGTGAATGAGTATTGGAATTAGTTGAGTGGACTGAATGCTATTTGCTTTTCATAAGACTTACCAGTTCTGGTTACCGTAGTCAAGGTAATTATTGATGCATGAACTGTGTACTGCTGGCTGTCACTCCAAGGTTACTCAAAGCATGTGACTTTCACCCAGTAATATCTGGTTTCTAGGGGAGGACAATGATAAAAACTTTTCAAGCAGACTTTAACAACAATGATTTTTTAAAAAATTAATACAAAAATAACATTAATCTGTTTATTATCAACTTATTACCTCTACTTTGATATGAGAGAAAAGAATGTTCTTTTTATTCTTTTATGTCTTTTATGCCCTGTCATAGTAGGTAGGTAGATAGGTAGGCAGGTAGGTAGGTGGGAAGGAAGGTAGGTACTGTTTAGTTGTTTCCACAATACAGTGTATGTCAATAATGTCCATATAGTGCCAATTAAAAGTTAAAATTTAAAATGATTAAAAGTTCAAATGTAAAGATAAAAGATTGTAACAAATCTTTAGTTGGAAAAGGAGCCAAGACCACTTTAGTCTGAATGTATTTTCTGCATGATAATGTTTACAATGGCTGCAGGAGACTAGTGAAAGTGGAGGTGAGCTATTTTATCGGGGAGTAACACTCTGGTTACTTAATGGAGAAATACAGTTATCATTCATCCCCATTAATGAAAAGATACATGGCAGAATATATAATTTTAAAATTAGACGTCAATGTGTGATGTCCTGTATTTGACTATATAGTTTCTCTTTTTAGCCCTACTGAATATAGACCTGAAGAGCTTATGGGTGGTCTGTTGTCCATCATCTGTCATCTGTCCATCCACTAGCACAAGTTTGTTATCGCTGCTTCTCCTAAACCACTTGAAGGATTGCCATGAAACTGTACACACACATTCATCCCATGGTCTGCTTCAGGGGTGTCAAACTCATTTGCTATGGTGGGCCAGATTTGATATAAATAATAATAAATAATAACAATAAATAATGAGTCTGGCAGGCCATATCCAGCCTGTGGGCCATATGTTTGACACTCCTGGTCTAGTTGATCCTAAATGAAAATGTTAACGCTTGGACATTCAATATGGCCACCACATTGCCCATCTTGAAAATCTTATTGCTTCTCCTCCTGAATGGATGGTCATATCAACATGGGGTTTTCACTAAAAGATTTTTTATGATGTCTAGTTGGTCCTAAATGAAAATGGTGCCAATATGATGTCCAATATTGCCACCACAGAGGCCATGTTGAAAATCTTGTTATTGTTATTTCTCCTGAATGGAAAGTCATATTGACATGGAGTTTTCACCAGAAGACTTCTTATGATGTCTAGATGGTCCTAAATGAAAATGGTGTCAATCTGATTCAAATATGGCTGCCACAATAGACATCTTGAAAATCTTGTTATTGCTAATCCTTCTGAATGAAAAGTAATATTGCCATGAAGTTTTCACCAGAAGACTTCTTATGATTTATAGTTGGTCCAGAATGAAAATGGTGTCAATCTGATGTCCAATATGGCCATAACAGTGGCTATCTTGAAAATATTGTTATTGCTACTCCTCCTGAATGAGTGGTTGCATCAACATGGTGTTTTTACTTAACTTCTTATAATGTCTAGTACTTCTCCTAGATGGCTGGTCATAACAACATTGTGCTTTCACCAAAAGACATCATATGATGTTTAGTTGCTGCTAAATAGAAATAGTGCCAATCAGATATTGAATATGGCCACCATGGCATCCATCTTGCAAATCTTGTTAACATTGCTCCTCCAAAACAGAAGTTGTATCAACATGGGATTTCCACCAGAAGACTTTTTATGATGCCTTGTTGGTCTGAAATTAAAATGATGCTAAGTTGACATCCAGTAGGTCCACCACAGTATCAATAAAGAATATCAAAGATGGTTTCAATACTCCACAGTTAAAAGGAAGAAATGGTCTCATCTTGAATTCCTGAAAATCTTTTCAGACTGTAGAGTGTCATTCCCTTCAAGGGACTCTTGTTTAGTGGAGCATTACTCAAATAATTAAATGATTTTCAATATACTAAAATAAATAAATGATTTTTAATATGATCGCTATCCATCATTATAGTTCATTATAATACAATTTTGAATATAATATGGTACTGCTATGGACCCATGACCAAAATTAAACCATTGTACATGAATTGGTCTGTGAAATATATGACAATATAAAAGAAAACAATATGAAGCTCAGTATTATATCTTCATTTTCTTTTTAAAACATTATTATTTGATAAAATTAAATGCATAAATACCATTATGTGAAAAAATATACTTCATTTGCATAAACTAAAATTATTACTATACATTTAACTGAGGTTTTGTTTATTCCCATCCTCCCCCTGACACACATACATATGTAATCATACAATTTTTATCATTCTTGATGTACCACAGTTTGGTGCATAACGCAGTCTGCCGTTATCGATCCCATCTGCCGTGTTATATGTTTGACTAGCATTTTGTTTATTTCCCCCACCCTCCAACATACATAAATACATTGATAACATTTTCAAAGAAG
Source organism: Margaritifera margaritifera (assembly GCA_029931535.1). Taxonomy (NCBI): domain Eukaryota; kingdom Metazoa; phylum Mollusca; class Bivalvia; order Unionida; family Margaritiferidae; genus Margaritifera; species Margaritifera margaritifera. The sequence continues at coordinate 862,324 of JAQPZY010001685.1, forward strand.
TAGATGTCTGCCATAAGTAGCTTGTCTGAAGATTTTTATATAAATGTTTCTCTCACCTTCTCTTTTCTTCTTAGTCCCCACAAGTATCTCCCCCTTTTTTGCTTCTCCATAGCAAAGCCATTCACAACTTCAGTAGTTTGAAACAGTTAGAAGTGAAGAATCTCAATCAAGAAAATGACTTCAGGTTATATTGCAAATAATAATAAAAAATTGGTTACAAGTTGATAAACCTAATCATGCCATCACTAGAACCAGTCACTTTGTGCTGTTTGAATAAATCTTAATATCTCAGATGCCATTGAAATGTCATCATTTGCATTTAGAGAGGTAGAGAATAAATATGATCTTAAAATTGAATGAGCAAGTCTCTGTCACTCATAGCTAGTTTTGAAAATGGATTATTAAAAAAAAGATTATTACGTAGCTTTTTAATAGTTGTTAGTAACTGTGATATTACAAATGAATGAGCAAGTCTCTGAACTTATTTTTAGAGAAAAATTAGGCGAATAAATGATTATTACTTAGCTTTTTACTAGTTCTTCTTTGATTTTTTTTATTCTTTTGCTTATAGCAAGTGTCAGTAAAGTTAATGTGTGATTGATACATGTAGTAATTAGAAGAATGGAAGCAAAAATGGTTAAGATGGCCCAAAAAAGGTAACAAAAAGCACACTCATGTCGTTAAAGAGATATCTGTTGACTAAACTGGTATAGATTTAAGATAAACTTAACTTGCAACTAGATGTATTTGATATAATTGTGAATAGACAATTACATTATATAAATATATATGTCAGAACCATGATATGAGATTTAATGTCCCTTAAGATTATTTGATATCATGATAGAAAAACTGACATCATATAAGGAATGTATAATATCATATGGTCTTTTTTTGCATTATGCATTCAATTGTATCTCGGTTAATATTCATGATGTTTGTATTAAATAAACTTCATTGTATTCAGGAAAAGAAACCTTCCAGAAGAAAAAAAAAAAGTTTGTATAAATGTCAATTTTATGCTGAAAGGGACATTTTTCTGCTTTCTGTTTGTGTATAAATGTATGTGTGCATATGTGTATCACATTTGTTCTGATTACTTAAATGGTCAAATGTAGCAGTGTGTGTACCATCATCAGTAAAATGTAAGACTGCATATGTTGTCATTGGTTGAATGCCAGTTTTCTGTTGCCATTTCAGTAAAATTCAAAAGTCGCAAATTGGTATCTACGTGATGGTAACTTTTTTTTAGATTATCTTAAGATAATTATTGAGTCTTATGCTAACAATTCATTTTGTTTCAGAAAAGAAAACTGGTGTGACAAAAATTGAAATGGATCCTGGCAAGCCAGCAGATCGTCATGCGGTGCTGTCATGGGAACAGGTAAATTCACATGATTATAACATAATTTTCATGATGAAATCTATTTTGAATTATATGAATGATTCTTAACAGGTTTTCTGTAAATAATATTATTCCTATTATGTTATTCCTAAAGATTCCACATACAATCCACAGTCTACTTTAAACATGTACCTCATGGACCAGGATTCATTTCAGTTTATTGATTAAGGTTGTCCACCTGTCATTTAAGATGACATGAATTTGGCAGACAACCCCTATTATGTGTACACATGAGATACAGGTTTATTTTTTGCTGCGAAGAAAATTTGGAAAAAAATCACCAACACACATTTTTTATTTAAGATGGAATAAATGACGAGATACATAACACAGAAATATATTCCAAGTTCCAACTAAAGGAAAATAAAGTCAGCAGGATGTAATGAAATGCAAATCTGTTGTAGGTACTGCTTTTATAGACACTTAAAATAATTATTATGCTGTTATACTGAGTTATAGTCCGTTTATGTTTATTGATTACCTGAAACTTGTAATTGATAATCAGTTGTATGTTTTATAAACTTGATTTTTTAGGTTAAATCAGTTTTTAGCTTTACTGGTCATAGATCAGGAGAGCTTATTAAGCCTTATGGGATGGCCTTTTGTCCATTGTCCATCCATTATCAATACTCCTTCTAAACTGCTTGGAAGATTGCTACAAACTTTACACACACATGCATCCCAAAGGTCTAGTTGGCCCAGCAGGAAAATGGTGCCACTTGGACATCCAATATGGTCACCACAGCTGCCAACTTGAAAATCTTGTTATCACTACTACTTCTGAGTGGATAGTCATATGAACATGGGAGTTTCACTCAAAGACTTATTATGATGTCTAATTGGTCCTAAATGAAAATAATGCTGATCTGACGCCATGGCAGCCATCTTGAAAATGTTGTTATTGCTACTCCTTCTGAATGGAAAGTCATAGTGGGATGGAGTTTTCACCAGAAGACTCCTTATGATGCCTAGTTGGTCCTTAATGAAAATAGTGCTGCCCAGACATCCAACATCTTGAAAATGTTGCTATCGCTACTCCACATGAATGGAGGGTCATATCAGCATGGTGTTTTCACTAAAAGACTTCTTATGATGTCTAGTTGGTCCTGAATATAAATGGTGCCAGACTGACATCCAATATAGCCACTATAGCAGTTATCTTGAAAATCTTGTTATTGCTACTCCTCCTAATTGAAAAGTCAAATCAACATGGGGTTTTCACTGGAAGACTTCTTACAGTGTGAGTTGGTCTTAAATAAAAATTGTGCTGATCTGATATCCATTATGACCACCACAGCAGCCATGTTGAAAATCTCTTTGCTACTCCTGGATATCAACATTAGGTTTTCACCAGAAAATATGACTAATGCATCAGAATGTATAATATCAACCTGTGTTTGTGAAAAATAAGACTTTAGAAGAAATAAATATGTTGTACATGTATTTCTTTCATTCTTTCTATGGATTAAAGTACATACATCTTATCAAATCTATTTAAATTTTGGGACAAGTGCAAAGGTATGTGCGACAAATTATTTTTCTGAAACTACTTGTGCTGGACAAGTGGGTGAAAAAAACAAATGGATCATCCCTGTTGACATAGTATACATGCAAATCAACAAATGAAAAGAAGAAAAAAAGAAAAAAATATGAAGCTGTTGGCATTGATGGAGTTGGGGGGGGGGTAGATAAAGGACTTTAAACTTCAGCTTGGGTGGTATATATTATTAATAACAAAATACGTACTGGAGATATAACAACTTAAAGTGAAGACATAAGTAGAGATCAAGCAAATCTCTTTGTTATAATTATGCACTTATGGACCTCCTTGAAGATCTCCATGTTGACCTATAATGATTGCATGGGGTTTCCCATTAATTAACAAAGTTGTAACATGGGGCAATATTCCCATTGTTCGGTTTCTGAGGGTAACATATTTTGTACATTCTAAGAGAAAATGCTTTGCGGTTTCTGGTTCACCACATGAACATCATGTTGGATTGAAGAAGTATAGTTTGTGTAAAAAGTTACTGAAAACAGTAATGTGATGTTTTCACTGATTCCAAATAGGAGAGTTTGTGATCCCAAAAGTTAGTCTAAAATATACCCTGAATGAAAAGACTCATTTTTCTTGAGCCTAGTCAGTGCGAAGCCTGACATAGCAGTCATTTTTCCAGCGATGGTGGTGGCAGCATCAATAGTTTGTTAAGGTATTGGTCACAGTTTTTGATTTTTTACTAAGCCCCTTAGTAGATTCTCATCATACTTGGCATGAATCATTATGAAGCCAAGAAAATTAATTCTGTGACATGCTTGTTTGCCCCTTTTACCTTGGGGTCAAGGTCATAGTCATAAAATATTTGCATTAAGGTTTTGGTATAGTTTTTTTATTTGTTTATATTTCCTAAACCCCTTGGCCTTGATGGATTTTCTTCACACTTGGAATGAATCACTATGAAGCTAAGACAATTCATTCGTTTGCCCCTTTAACCTTGGGTTAAAATCACAGTCATAGAAAATGTGCGTTAAGGTTTCAGCTAAAGTTTTTTCATTTGCTTGTATTTCCAAAACTTCTCGATATATTTTCTTCATACTTGGGATGAATCATTATAAAGCTAAGACAATTCATACTGCAAAGTGTTTGCTTACCTCTTTGACCTTTGGAACAAGGTTTATTTCCTAAACCTCTTGATGAATTTTGTTCATACTTGGGATGAAACAATATGAAGCTAAGACAATTCACTCAGCAACATAATGTCTTGCAACTTTGATGTTGGGGTCAAGACCACAGTTAGTATTGATTATTGTTTCATATGCCTTCAATTGTAAAAACAAATATCACTATAGTATTTGCCTACCCACCCCACAGCAGTTTGTTGCCCCCTACCGATTTTAAAAACAAACTTAGTCATTTCATTCATCAATTTATAATTTCTAACGTGATTATCGCAGGGGGGTCTCTAACACTGTCATTTTGTTCATGTTTCAAACCAAACAGGATTTTCTTTACTAACACGGCTGCCATATTTGCGTGGCTGAGTCTGTTTTTTCAGACAACAGGAGTGATGTAGTTCATCATCTTTGATAAGCTCCAAATAATTCCATAAATTTTGGTAACTTTGGGTGTTTAATCCCTTTGAACCCATGTACATAAGAGTTATGCTGCTTGCCCTTTTTATTTTGTTAATTTTTTTTATAGAAATATTAAGTCTAGACATTGCAAATATTGGATGCAGATGACACAGTTTGTACTTTCTATGTATCACTGAAAATAGACTTAAAATTTGCAGTGGGGATACAAACTGCCAGGGTGATAGGTGAATACTATAGAAACACCATACATGTGAACCTCCTGCATGGGAGGGTTTTTCTCTTGAGTTGAGGGGTGTATCATGTCCCTCCTGTCACTCACTGAAATCTCCCGGGTATGCAAAATTATTATTGAAAAAAATTCTTTTTCATTTTTTCATTCTGGGTCCACTGTAGTATATTTATGGTAATACTGCCTGTGATCACGTGACTGAACTGGCTTAAACAGGGCAAGTAAATGTACATGCTAATTTCATCCTTTGATCCTGTCGGCATGGCCAAACTGGCTTCATTTGAAGTTTGTCGAGGTGGATTATGCTATGTGTGAGTAGAAGTAATTCAGAAAGGATTAAAGACGTTAATTGATTATGGTTGGTTTACTGAAAAGCTGAATCAGCATGAAACAATAGATATTACTTTGATTCTCTCCGCAATTTATGCTCTGCTTTGGTGCTTAAAGTTGTCAAGATGAATTAGAGTCTATACAGTGTATGATCAAAAGTAATTTGGACAGGATTAAAGATGTTAATTGATTATGGTTGGATTGCTCAAGAGCTCAGGTGGCATAAACCTGGGTCGGTTTGACTTCGGTGTTTAAAGTTTGTAGAGATGTCTACACGTGTATTGCCTCTCAATGCCAAAACACCAAAAATCCAAGCAAGTGCAATATCACATGAAATTAAACGATGGATGGAAACAGGAATTTCAGTGGTTGCAATCGAGTTCAAAGGGACATGAATATGCATTCTGCTCTTCCTGTAAAGCTGAATTTAAAGTCTGTTACGGTTGCAAGAATGACATCATGCGCCATGCAGAAATCCCATCGAATAAAAGTATATTAACTGCGTCAACCAATATGCCATCACTGAAATCCATGTGCATCAAATGTGAATAAAGTTTCACGTGCCGAGACACTATTTGCCAACTTTATAGCTGAACATAATCACCCATTTCTAGTAGCTGATCATTTTTCAGATATAGTCAAAATAATGTTCCCAGACTCGGAAATTACAAAAAAATTCTCATGCAAACGGACAAAAACAACTCACATTGTGACCCATGCTTTGGGTCTTCATTGGGATGAGAAAGTCACAGACATGCCACAGTAAAAAATTTGTCATCCTCATTGAAGAGTCAAATGATCAAGGGGATAATAAAATGCTGACAGTCTTAGTTTGTGTTTTTGACAAGGATGTAAGCAGGATATCAACAAGATTCTTGGGAATATCAACTTGCAACTTTGGATCAGCAGAATTCATGTTTGCATGCATGGATAAGATATTCACGCAAGTATTACTAAAGTTTAACTATTTTATTGTTCATAAGAAATCATAATCACAATTGTATAATAATAATAATAATAATAATAATAATAATAATAATAATAATAATAATAATATGAATACAGTTCAGGAATTAATCCATAATGCATGAGATGAATGAGGTCTTTGTCTTCGTCTATAATACTTGTAAGTGATACCGTTTTCCGGATTTGATTGTTATTTTTAAAAATAATGGTGATAGTGATGATAATGATGACAACAAAAGCATCTGCAAATTAAGCTTAAAGTCACAAAGGGTGTGATAGTCTAATCATTAATGTACGCATCAGTGCTTCATGTGGATAATCTTACTGACAATAAAACAACATTAGATGCTTGGGAGTGCAAAAAATACTCACTAATCTGATTAGGTGGGTTTTATTATCTCCTATCATCAATACAGATAATTATCAGCTATTGATGGAAGAAAAAGTAAACAATATTATAGGTCTGCACTGATAATTGGAAATTAAAAACAGTGATAGGTACCAATAAGAATGCATGGAGATGTAATCTTTATTGATATCTTAACTGCAGCATAAAAAAACAAAGTTTATTAGAATGAACAGAGTTTCCTTATATTATAATATTTTAATTTACCTATTGTATATCCATGGCAAGTAAATTTCAAAGTTCAGATGTTTTGCATTTTGTATTGCAGTGGTGAAGCTGTCTGAGAGGTTCATGACGTTAACCCTGAGTGAGAGAACTGCACTGGAAGATGAAATTCAGGACTACATTCTGACTCCCAGAGAAGAACTTCCCAAATTCGACAGAGACAGTACCAGTTTTGAGCAGTTTTGGCTGACAGTCTGACTCTACCCACAGGCAGAAAACAATTTAAACATCTTGGTGAACTCAGTAGAGTTGTATTAACATTGCCACATTCCAATGCAGACACTGAAAGGACATTTTTCATTCTGAAGAAAATTCAGGATGACTGTAGAAGAAACCTGGATCCAGTGACAGTACATAATCTGTTAAGTGTTAAGATGAACAATGATAAAGGACTGCCACCAATATAATCCAGGCAATGATCTTGTAAGAAATGCTAAAAATATATGTAGAGTGTGAAAGACAACAAGTTAATGTGAAAGAACTGAATTGCATAGTTTAATATTAAACATATAGAAATTTGTTCGATATTAGTAATTTTTTCCCATTTGCAGACCTGCCAAGCCTCCTGTTTTTTGCAGGAGACTCCCTGAATCAGACCTTTCCTCCCCTACTCCCACATTTTTTATATTTTCTCTTGGAAAAAAAATTGTTTCATAAAAAAAAATAAAAAATCAGGAGAACAAATTCCTTTAGTTAAAAAATAAAATTGAAACACCCCAGAGAGTAAGATCGGAAGTGCGCAGAAGTTCTTTAAAAGCGCGGTAAAGTTGCACAGCTTAATCCTTTTGTTCGGTGATCTATTCTACAATGTCTAAAAGAAAGGGAGATTCAGATACAATTGGAAAGTCAAAAAAATAAAAAATTTCTTTCCAAGCTTCTTATAGTCTGGAGTTTCCATGCCTGATTCATGGAAGTGATTCATATACAGCATTTTGCATGACGTGCAATTCAGGTTTCGGTGTTGCCAGAGGTGGGTGCGATGATTGTCGTAGACATCTCCAGTCACAGAAGTAAGTTTTTAATCTTACTGTATATTTTTCTAGCCTTAATTTTATGCCTCAAATTGTAATTTCATGTGCCAGTAATTTCATGTGATGATTATCTTTAGTGAATTAGGATACACTGATAGATTGGTTAAATAATCTGGTACAGTTGAATAAAAGACAATTGAATCGATACATCTGCAGATTATATCAAAATTAGAATTAAGTCTATTTCAGTCACGTGCCTGATTGTTACAAAAATGATTATTTTTTTCCCTTTTAAAAATTGCTTCTTCAATAAGATGCTATACTAAGTCTTCATTATTGTTGCTGTTGTTGTTATTGTTATTATTATTATTTTATTATTATTATTATTATATAATATTATTATTTTTATTATTATTATTATTATTACATGTATTATTTAGATGAAAACCCAAAAATCTACTTTGGCAGTTTAGATTTATCAGCTCTTTCTTAATTGTGAGTCAGTATTTTAAATTTTATCATGCATTTTATTTCACAGGCACTTAACGTGCTCAAGCAAAGAGAGACACCCAGGACGTGAACTTTTTCAAACCTGTTGATTCATCTCTTAAAGAAGCTGTGACCAAAGCTGAAGCACTTTTTACTGGCTTTCTCATTGACCATAATATCCCTCTCTCGGCAGCAGATCATGCAGGTAAGCTTTCATATTTTGTCAGATAAGACATAGGTTGATAGCTATTATATTTATGCAATATTTAATTCTTATTATATATTTTTTTAGATCTACTTATTAAACTGGATTTCATTTCATTTTTTTCATTTCTCCCGTAACCTTGCTGGTCGTAGGGGCGCCACTGATGACTTTTCGACAATCTCTCTCCATTTTGCCCTGTTCTCCACTGCTTTTTGGGACTTTGCAAAGTCCATGCCTGTCCACTCTTTGATATTGTATTCCCATCTCTTCTTCTGTCTGCTTCATTTTCTCTTTCCTCTCACTGTGCCCTGTAGGATTGTCTTTGACAGGCCAGTTGAGTGTGAGACGTGACCATACCATCTTAGTTTGCATTTCTTTACAGTGGTGAGCAGATCTTCATAAGGTCCAATTGCACCTTGGATTTTAGTGCGTACCTCCGCATTAGAGACGTGGTCTGAGTATGAGATTTTCAGGATCCTTCGATAACATCTCATCTCTAAGGCATGGATTCTTCTCTCTAATTCTGCTGTTAGGGTCCATGTCTCACATACATATAGAAATATGGATATTTTGAGGGAGCGCATAAGCTTGATCTTGGACCCAAGCGTGATGTTGCTGTCTTTCCAAATAGGCTTCAGCCTAGCCAGAGCGGCTGTTGTCTGAGCAATCCTGGAAAGAACCTCAGGTTTTGAACCTTCATCAGAGGCGATAGCACCTAGGTACTTAAAGCTTGTTACTGTGCCCAGCTTCTGTCCATTCACTCTTATTTCCTTTTGGATGCCACTTGGGTTGTTTGTCATTAGGTTTGTCTTTTCAGCATTGATCTCCATCCCATATCTTAGTGATGCTTGATTGAGATGGTTCACTAAGGTTTCCATTTCTTCTTCATCTCCTGCTAAGCCATCGATATCATCAGCGAAGCGCAGGTTGGTGATTGTTCTGCCTCCAACACTGACACTGCCCTCATGGTCTTCCAAGGGGTCAGACATGATCCTTTCCAAGTAGATGTTGAAGAGAGTGGGTGAGAGAAGGCACCCCTGTCTGACTCCGACTGTGGTTCTGAACCAGTCTCCTATGTTGCCATTGACGAGAACTGTACTAGTCGCCTTGTCATACAGGGTTTCAATAGTGCAGATTAGTTTTGTGTTTATGTTGTATATCTGCATGGTGGCCCACAAGGCTGCATGCCATACCTTGTCGAAAGCCTTCTTGAAGTCAATGAAGACATGATAGAGGTTCTGTTGATGCTGGAGATATTTTTCACAGAGGATTCTAAGATTGAAGATCTGTTCTGTAGTGCTACGTCCTGCTCTGAAACCTGCCTGTTCTTCCGCAATGATGTGCTCTGCTTGGGGTTTCAGTCTGTTGAGGATGATCTTAAGCATATCCTTGCTTGGGTGACTGATGAGACTGATTGTTCGGTAGTTCTGGCACAGTTGTAGATTCCCTTTTTTAGGAAGAGTCACGATCAGAGACTGGGTCCATGGGGTGGGCCATTCTCCTGTTTGTGAGATTTGGTTGCAGATTGTTGTGAGGACATCTATCATAAAAGTTCCTCCTGCTGAACAAGTTCTGCTGGTATATTGTCTACCCCAGCTTTCTTCCCCTTCTTTAGTGCCTTTACTGCAGCCTCTACTTCATCCCTGAGGATCGGGTGGTCAACCTATGTTGTGGTCAGTGGTACGTTTAGTACAGCTTGGTCTCCAGAAGTCTTCTGGTTGTAAAGCTCTGAACAGTATTCCGTCCATCTGTTAAGAATGTCTTGGTTTTCTGTCAGATTCTTACCAGCCTTGTCCTGAATCATATTAGATCTCCCCTGTTTCTGTTGTCAGGTCTTTCACCTACTGGTATGCCCTTTTAATGTCATTCTGGTTCAGGCTTTTCTCGACTTCCTTGCATTGGTCCTCTAACCTGACTTCTCGACTTCCTTGCATTGGTCCTCTAAACTGGATTACATTTATCATAATTGCAGGTGCCCTTTTCAAGGCTATGTTCCTGCATCCATCTCATTCAGCAGACGACATTATAAAAAAATATCTGCAGATGAACGAAGATTACATGTATTGTGAAGGAATTGGCGACAGCATCTAAAGAGACTTTAGTTCAGACCATGAAAAGTGGGCCATTCAGCATTGCTACTGATGGTAGCAATGACATGGGAGACAAACTATAGCCACTTGTTGTTTGCTATAGCGAAAATGGAAATACAAGAACAAAACTTTTAACATTATTGGAGTGCACAGAAAAGGGAAAAGGGGAAAACATTGCAAGCATTATTGACAAACAATTTGAGGAAAAAGGCATCCCTTGGAGCAATTGCATTGCGTTCACCACAGACAATGCTAATATTATGATAGGTATGGAGAGTGGTGCCTATGGATTTTTGCTGCATAAGCAGCCACAGTTATATGCAACAGGTTGCATTTGTCATCGGCTCCACTTGGCTTGTGAATGGGGTTGTAAGGAGCTTACTGTCAATGCAGAATCATTTTTTATTACATTTATTATTACATGGAAAAGAGTACCAATAGGATGCATGCATTCTTACATTGCCAAGAAGAAGCAGGTGTTGATTGCACTAAGATGCACAAACATGGCAATACCAGGTGTGTTTTTTTGAATGAACATATTTTAATTTACTATAACCATTTCACATATTTAATTTTCATTGTAATTTTCTTTAAAACTGAGACTTAATTCACATTTTAAGCTACTAATTGAAGCCTACATATTTTAAGGGGTTTTAAATATGTACATTTTCTCCTTTAATTCTTTATGTGGCTTATTTTAAGATCATTTGAAAGTGTCATCATTTTGTTTTCCCTTTTATCTGTTGCCACTTCCTAATCTTTATGAGTTTCTATAAGTAACAATTTATTCTTTTTCTAAAGGTGGCTGTCCCTTGGAAAAACCACAAAATGGGTACTCAAGCAGTGGGAGCCACTTACAGCCACAAAATGGGTACTCAAGCAGTGGGAGCCATTTACAGCCTTCTTTAAGGCAGAATGTGAAGAGGAGAAGTGTGTCAATAAAGAAGTCAAAACAAGGGAAAGTGCGGAAGCCAGCCACTCTAGGAAGAGAGAGTCCTGGATAATTTAAAGTCCAGGACTTTTAAGTTGAACCTCCTCTTCTTGGACCTTATCATTCCCTTTTTTGACAGGGTGAATCTCGAGCTGCAGTCAGAGGGACCAATGATCCACAAACAGGCAGCTCAGATAAAAGAGCTTATCAGGCAGATTATGGACATGTTTGTGAAACCTTCTGCCATGATCTACAAGGATATAGAATCTGTTGAGTTCTGGCTTGGATACAACATGAAGAGTGATGAAGATATAATGATTGGCAAAGCAGCTCGTAGCTTCATGCAGGAATGTAAACTTCCCAAAGAAAAGGCTACCTCATTCTTCAGCTCTGTAAAAGCCTTCTATAAAACAGCATGTAGCTATCTCCTTAAGCATGGAAATATTTCAGAACCTCTTCTTTTAAATGCAGTTGTAACAGATGTGGCAAAGAGGCCTTCCATCAGCTTTGCAATGCTGGATTTCTTTGTGAAGAGATTTCCGGCAATCGTGCCTGCAGGAGCTTCACTAGATCAGCTGCAGATGCAGTTTTCCCTGTATCAATTTGAAGAATTACCTCCTGGAATGCTGGAGCCTAATTCAGCATCTGCCATGGACCAAACTTGGATAAAGATTGGTGAGATCAGAGATGGCATGGGTCAAGCAAAATTTGGACTTCTTGCCAAAGTGATGAGCTATATCCTTGCCATCCCTCACAGCAATGCATTCTGTGAGAGAATATTTTGTTTTGTTACAAAGAATATGACTGACTTCAGGAGCAGTATGAAAACTGAGACACTAGAAAGTCTTCTTGTTGTTAAACAAGAAGGTATTGTTTGCTCAGAGAGACAGCTGGACAAAGTAATGCTCAACAGATGCAAATGGGCAACAACCATGTCTCTCCAGGAGTAGTATTAATTGATGTTCTTGACTGTTAAGTTTTGTTCAATCTGTTATTTAATATATAAAATTTTTGTCTCATAAATTTAATGTTTGTTTAGAAGAACTGTACATTAACCAACCTGTAAGAAAAAAAAAGACACCAATGATTTATTGTGGTTTTTCATTTAAAGTACATAGTTTTTTTGTATATGCTATGCTTTTTACTATTTTAGAATTGAATTACTATAATTGGTTTAAATCATTAAATGTTGAAAGTACATGTATTCACTTTTTGTAAACATGTTCAGCATGTTGCTCCTTTTATACCATAAAGATTGATGAAATCCTCCCTGAAAAAATTGAAATCTCCATGAAAATTTTTCAAAATCTCCCACGATGAGTATCATTGGGGTTGGCAGGTCTGCATTTGGATGCTAAAAATCGGGTAGATGAAAAACCTCCTTTTGAGGTCAAAATTTCCTGACCAAATTTTGCAAATGTCACTCGGTTCCAATCTGGGAAATTTTAAATAAGAGTATGGCACATTTTATGCCTGCTCCATGTTTAATAGTCCTCTGTGTAAAACACTAGTAGAGCATGGTTGACTCTGGAGATTATGGACCAATGAGTCTTAATGACTTAGGCATTTGGTCAAGGTGGTCTTAAAATAAATTTACTGTGCAGAAACCATTATTTTCTTATTAGGCTAATCATCACCATAACCACCAACCTTTATACCACAGAATCATTAGGTTTCTTTACTACCCTAAGTGCGAGCTATCCCAAAAATTTGGTCAAGGAAATTATTTTAGAACAAAAATTATTCTGCAGAACCAGTTTTTCTTTGAGCCACAGCGAGTTTGACCTTTAAACCCAAAATCAATAGGCCTTTTCCATATCTTAAGTACAAGAACTCCACAAACATTGGTGAAGGTGTGTAGTCTAGAACTAAAGTTATTATGCAAAAAAAACATTTTTCTTCTTGCAGTGACAGTGATCTTGACCTTTGACCTTTTGACTTCAAAATCAATAGACTTCTGTTTTACTCAGTATGTAATACATCCACAAACTCTGGTGAGGTACATGGTCAAGAACTAAAATTTCTGTGCATAAACCAATTTTCTTCTTTCAGCCACATTGACCTTGGCCTTTTTAACCCAAAAATCCACAGGCTTCTTCCTTCCCTAAAGTGCAAGCCATCCACAAAGTTTGATCCAGGTCTGTGATGTAGAACAAATGCTATTGTGTGGAAACCATTTTTCTTCTTTCAGTCACAGTGACATTGACGTTTTGACCCAAATATCAATATGCTTTTTCCTTACCCCAAGTGCAGATTATCCACAAAGTTTGGTCCAGGTATGTGATGTATAACTAATGTTATTTTTCAGAAACCATTTTTCTTCTTTCAGTCACTGTGACTTTGACCTTTTACATTTTCACCCCATAATCGATTGGCTTCTTTCTTTCATCCAAAAGAACTTACCTGTAAAGTTTGGTGATGGTAGGTTCTGTAGAACTTATGTTATCATGAAGAAAAGAAAAAGTTAATGGACAGACTGGCAGACAGGTAGATGGATGGATGGACAGATGGCAGACAGACAGGGTCCTAGCATAATACACTGGCTCTACCAAAAAAGAGAATATGATGAGGACATTTTGATATCTGATTCTCATGGTTTTTTTTCTAGAAAAATATGTGTCTACTTCCTGAGGATTTGAAACAGTTCTATCTGACCACTGATGGCATGCAACTGACATGGTGCTCAAAGATAGAAAGTAAGTACATTGGAGAGATTACTGATTATGAAAACATGTCAGTTTGTGTTTTCATTTCTCAGATAGGTAACATATTTAACTGTCTATAATGTGTACCCTGAGACTATCATACAAGGGGATAGGAAACTCCCTACCTAGCCCACCAAATATCACCCTTTCCCTATTGATATGTAAATGAAGTTCCCAGTGCACTGTAAGGTCATAAGATGGATTGGTTGAGTGGGCCAGACAAGCTCAATCATGATACATATTTTGCAAACCACACTGCTCCTATATTTTATCGTTAACATAGAAATAAAGGTATTGTAACAAGATAACCGGGTTGGATTTCGGATTTATAACAGAACACTGTTGATGGTGATAAAAATGCAATGTTTATTGATGAATGACTTGAATGGGAAGAAAGGTTATGATTAATACGTGCGTGTGTAGGGTCCAAATATTGGACTAATTAACATAATCCGCACGAACCTAATACGGTAACCCAAATATGAACACAAATAAATAAATACACAGTGCAATGATAAAGGCTAATGATTTATCTCACATGATGAAAGGAATGATGTGTTTTACTCAGATAGCAAAAATGATGTGTTTTTACTCGTATAGCAAAAATGTCTACCCTCAAATAATGAAACATAAGGCACTTTATTCAAATAATAAAATGTGGTGCAAACGAAATGGGATAGATATCATGCGATATATCTTACATTCCCAAACCACTGGGTGTCACAAAAACCCGAAATTAGCCCACGGCTAAAAGATTACATATATGGAGCGACTCACAAACACTCCGTCACTAGCATACTTGGCTGCTAGTCGCACTGGTCAATCAAGCGATCCACGCCCACCAATGGGTCAACAACGCCCGATCACCTGGTATCCAAGCAACCTACTGTTTATTCAGCTCCACAGCTGCTATGGTTAGCTTTAGTCAACTTCTATTGTCCCCTCTATAGCTGGGACCTCGTCGACTCTGATCTCTACAGCTCTACAACTCTACAGCTGAAAATAAATCTAACACCGTGTAGTATGATTGACACGGGCATATACGATAACACGTAATGACGTTATATACGGTAAGTTATACAAATTACATTATCGGCAAACATTACAAAGCAATGAACAAGTTCAAAAGTGAACCTACACGTGTCCGATAAGAATCTTATGGTACTAAACGTTTCCTAAAAACGCCACTTTATATTGCTAATATAAAGCTCTTATTAAGAACAAACAAGAATAGAAAATATATAAACAAGAATAGAAAATATTTGAATTGTACTACGCAAGCCGAAGCTACAAAAAAAATATACGCTATAAATTAATAAACGATTTACGTACCTCTACAGCTGAAGACGTGCAAGTCCTTAAGTAGACTGCTCACTGACAAGACGTTCTGTAATGTAAAGATTTAGTCTTACGGTGAGGCATTT
Organism: Margaritifera margaritifera; assembly: GCA_029931535.1. Classification (NCBI taxonomy): domain Eukaryota; kingdom Metazoa; phylum Mollusca; class Bivalvia; order Unionida; family Margaritiferidae; genus Margaritifera; species Margaritifera margaritifera. The sequence continues at coordinate 877,793 of JAQPZY010001685.1, forward strand.
ATACACGGACGATGCAGCTCTACATCGTCCGTACGCTTGGTGCATTCGGTTTTCCCCATCGAAAGCACTTCGCACGTGCGCCATGGGGTGAACCGAACTCACTGTTTCTAAATATTGTACAATATACATAACTCACTCTCGAGCATCGTTGTTATACTGAAAAACGAAACCCGAGTACATGTATTGCTAATATAAGGGATTTATACAATTCCGTGACAGGTATCCTTTTATTGGCAAAGGATGTGAGAGTAACTTATTTGGACATTTAAGCAACATTTTGGGAAGAATGAGAGGTAAAAGTTGAATTCTGAATTTTCATAGAAAATCTGCACCATGGCTTTTTAGATAGTACTTTTTGTATGCAACATATACAATTTATGTTCATATACTCTCAGTACATTAAAAAATGCATTGCTACTAATTTTAACTCAATAACTTATTGCATTTTACCCACTTTTATACTTTACAATTGAAAATCATGGTTGTCTTAAGAGTAGGAAAATAGAGATCCTTTTTATTGACTTTAATTTTGTTACTGTTCTTCATAAAAAAAAATCACACAAAATATATCAGAATGGAGGAGAGAAGTTGATGTGTCCTTTGTTACTGATATTAGCAGATATTAAATCTTAATTTAAAATAGGAAATGTATAAAATATAAATTGCATTCTAACAGAACACTGTCAAGATAACTTCATCCTTTTAAATTTGCAAGCTCAGCTAGGTTTTTAGCCTGAGGACAGATACATCACTGATGTGCCTTTGATCTTACTGCTCAATGAACCACTAGGAAAAGGGAATGGGTGATATCTTGCAGCCCTCTAGAGTTTGTAATCACTGTTGTATATACCATATATAGTTGCTTATAAGTCAAGTCCAACTGCAAACTGCACAGACGTAGATCTGCCATCACATAATCAGGGTTAATGCTGTTTATTTGGAGTAAAGAGCAGAACAAACAACATAGACCCTGATCTTGTGGCACATTATGTGATGGCAGATCATGGTCTATGTTCTTTGCAGCTGGACTGACTTAAAAGTGAGCATAGCCAGTACTACCTCTGGTATAACTGTCAGCAGTGTTGAGACAGATCAATTGTCACATATAATGGGTCGGCATTGATCAGGGTCAATGTTGTAAGTTCAGTATGTTTTTTCACACAAACTGTGTAGACCATGATCTGCTAGGCCAGTATGAGACAGCCGATCAAGGTCTGTTCTGGTCATGTTTGGGTGCAATGTCATTATAAGATATAACCAAAGTAAGGTAATTGGTAGATGATATTGTATTGTTTGATTGAAATCACTTGCAATAATGCAAAAATGCAGAATAGTGTACAATATAGTAACAGTAGAACTTGTCTATAAGGTATAGTCATGGGACATGGCAATTTTGGAATGATCTCACTTTACAGTACTTAATGGTTAACATTTTCATTAAAACTGTAAACAAATTAAGATTCTGATTTGTGTTGTACACAACAAGATCGGTAGTGCCCATATAAACACAACTGAAACTGACTACAACAGTCTCTCAGCATGATGCCATCAGCTTTTTACCATTTATAACTTTATGAGCAGTAGCTAAAAGGGGTGGGGGTAGCTTGCAAAACATTCTTGATCCATAGAAAAACTACTTAAGGCCAGTGCAACAAACCTGTTTAATATGTAGAAAGTTATCTAAAAGATATCAATCATTATTTTCTGTCCTGCTTTTATGAAAACAACTTTTTTTTCTCAACATTAGGTACAGTTATTATAAATGTTCAGTTATCACATTGATTGTCATTTAAATTTTCAGTTTTTATATCTCCAGAAGAAGGAGTTTTAAGTTCGTCAGAATTTGTTCTTTATTTCCATTTCTTTGCCGCTGACTTTGGTTGGTGACCCAAGAACATTGCTGATTTCCTGAAGAATTTTGTACTGTTCCCTTGAATAGAATAAACATCATTACTGGCTTCTTCTAATTACAGCTGTATTAGAAAATCCCTCATTGTAGATTGTTGTACAACAAGTTATATGACCAGAATGATTAGAAATATTTCTATGTTTGGTGTCTATTCCTGCATTGGAGAAAAAAATCTTTTGAAAATTAGGCTCATTAGGTTCAGGGGTATTGTATTTGCATGAAATGTTGAATAAGAACCAGCTGATCCCTCAAAAGGTTTACAGTAAAGGGGTCCTTTTCTGGGAATCAGTGAAAAGTACTTCTTGTGAAGTTTCACTAGGCATTGTGGGTTAGTCCTCATTATCTATTATTGGCTGAATATCAGCTTGTCTGTACTAAAGGTGCCATTGCATATTCCTAGAAACTCTAGTAATGTATTTCATATACTTATGGTTTGCTTCATTATCAAACTCATTTTTTATACTCTTCCATTCCATGAAATGTGAAAGCTTTTCTGTAAAAAAAATATCACATTACTGAGTCTTGTGGAAGTTTCTACTGAAAAATGCTGGTTTCTAGCATATTCTTTTCATCAGAGGCAGTCACAGGATCAAATCTTTTCTTAACAGCACCTGCACCTTGTGCAATGAGGTTTTTTTTCCTTATTGAGACCAATAATTTCCTAAATTAGGCAAAATCTGCATCTTCATCCTTGAAAAATTCACATCTACAATGAACACACACTACTTAAGTGATGTAACAGTTCTGAGACACTTTTAGTGAGTGTGTTAGTCTTTATTATTATTATAATTATTATTAAATGTTAGCCTTTCATAGTTTAACATAGAAACATGTCTTCCAGTAAAGTCTACAACATTTCTGTGATTTACCCACTCTTTCCATAGAGAAGGAAACCAATTATTCACTTGGTGCATTGTTTTGGGCACTGTCCTCTTCAAGGTCAGCAGCTAATATGGGTGGGGAAAACTGACTACTACTGAGTATTGTTTCCAGCATCCTGCATTTCCAATTCTTTTGTAGGAATGTAGAAAAGTTATGTTGGACTTGGCACATTTTCAATATTGAAGTCATCTCTCAAAAGTTCTATACCCCCAAGATTTCATAAGCTAGAGAAATCAGCATTACCATTCATCCAGTAGAACTGAGCAATTTAGAGTAACTGACAATCAAAAAAGGCATTGGGATGCAACAGCTCTAGCAATGACCAATGGAAAATTTGGTTATGTTCTAAGGTAGTTTATAGTTTGTGATTATTTAGTTGTTTAAAAGGGGTTTGCATGCCCATGCTCACTCCACCCTTCATAACAACAAAAAGTTCACTTAATATAAACTGTTATATAATGTAATTGCTGATAACTAGTAACAGTTTTCAACCTGTGGAAGTGCTCAATACCTGTTCAACCAGAATTGATTTTTATTGCTGTTTTCTTCTAAAGAAATGAAAACTAAACTATTACATCAACCAGTTTGTTTTGACCCATCAGTAATTCACTAAAGTTATATGTCACTGACTTACTAATATGCCAAAATAAAATATGTAAAAGTGTAGATTGTGAATACTCTATTAAATTCAAGATATTTTTTATTCTATTGTACCTATTGTAAGAGAAAGCATTATTATTTTTAATTATATGGCTTAGAATATGATGGTTAGAAATGAATTTTAGCTTTTGTATATTCTCATTTATAGCCTGAGCTTATAGTTAAAAAGTTAGTGAGTACAAAATAATTACTAGTGTACTGTGTTATAAGTGAGGTCAAGGTTGCCTTATACTGGAGTAAATATTTTAAACAATATAATAACCTTCATAAAATTATCAAAACATCTTTTATTACTATTATATGATCTCTGAAATAATTACATATACTAGAATTGATCATGTATGTACAGAGGGACCTCGTTAATCCGGACATCTTCATTCCCAGTGAATATGTCCAGATTAATGAGTTTTCCAGATAATTGAATCGTGCACATTTTTATTTTACGATGTCATCATACCGTATACATGTACTGTATATGCTAGCTGTAAATGTACTGTATATTCAATAATGGTTAAAATAAATTAATGAATACATCTATTGACTTGTGTTTATTTCACTTTATTATAAGTCGGCAGGTACAGACAACCATTTGTCCTTGTTTTTTATGATGTCCACAATTGTCGACTTGCCAATGTCTAAGGATGAGTCAGCTATAATATGCCGGCAGATATCTTGAATGGCAGCTTTTGGGTAATCTTCATTGTGCTAACAAATCTTCATTTTTATGCTGGCTGGTATCTCTACTCGTCTACGCTTGCTTGATGGTGTCGCCATAATAATGTAAAAAATACAGCGAATACAAACTGATATATCGCAGTTAAATGCATTATGGTAAACTAATAAAATGCAGTCCTTTTTGTAAGTAGTATTTTACAAGTGTTATTGCTGTTAATGAGCCAATAATTGACGTCGCTTTTTATGCTGAAATGAAGACCTATACTGTCCACAGCTTAAATCAATCAACTTTATTTGTACAGCCATCAACAAACTGTGATTGCTACATATAATTGGTAAACAACAAAGAGACTTAATGACACGCTTAATTTATTAACTACATGTTATGTCAAAATTGTGGACAATTTGATCCCAGTGTGTTTATTTAATTATTAACACTCCCGTCAGCGACTAGCAAAAACAGACATTGTTTATGCAATCACTGGTTACAGTACGGTCACACTACTTGAAGATTTTCCACACATATGATCATGTGATCAATTTATAACTTTAATGTGCCACTAGAATTTGACCAATAAGAGATTGCTACATTGACACACCTCCAAATTTATGTAGATGAATCTGTGTTATCCGAATGACTGTATTTTCATATATGATTCTTCAAATTTTCTTATTTTTGGACAGACTATTTACGGATTATCAAGGCAAGTTTTATAGTAATTTTACACTTTGGTCCCCGATTTTGATTTTCGGATCCGGAACACGGATTTCTTGATTAATGGAGCAAATTAACGTTAGGAATTCCGTTCCCGTTGAACTATGTCCAGATAGCGAGGTTTCTGGATAAACGGAGTTCGGATTAACGAGGTTCCTCTGTATTTATATTTGTATCTGACCTATTTATTTTAAGACAGTAGACAATTATTTATTGTTCAAATTTCTCTGTAATAAGGGAGACAGTTTTTAATAAGCTCCCAGCTTCTACTGAATCCCCAGATAATGTTTTGTTATAAATCATATGTGAAGATGTTATCTTGAATGAATACTGTTCAAAGAAACAAACAATCAGTATAATTCAACCAGTAAAATTGGATAAATGATCCTATATGATATCAGGGACTGTTATACTGAGGTGCTTATAGTGAGGGAACATAAATTACAATTTAAAAATTGGAACATAGGAACTTATTTTAGATAAATATTTGTAGTGTTGACATATTATTTTGAACTTCTTGTGTTTGGAAAATATGAACACCAGTTCCAATGGTATGGATTTAAGTTTTGTGAAGCAAAAAACCATGCAGCCAAATGACAGTGTAAGTGTTAAATCAAATACCATAGATATTAAACCAGAATATCAGAAACTGGGAATTTACTGTAATAAATTACTTCACAAGCACCCTCCTCTTTCTCACATTCTGGTAATTGCTTCATTTTCTGTTCCTGTGCTTTTATTACATACTGTATTTATCTGATGATAAATCCAAGCCTGATGATAAGCCTATGCCTGATGACAAGCCCAAGCCTATGCCTGATGACAAGCCCATACTGGATGACAAGCCCAAGTCTATGCCTGATGATGAGCCCATACCGGATGATAAGCCTAAGCCTATGCCTAATGATAAGCCCATACTGGATGATAAGCCCAAGTCTATGCCTGATGATGAGCCCATACTGGATGATAAGCCCAAGTCTATGCCTGATGATGAGCCCATACTGGATGATAAGCCCAAGCCTATGCCTAATGATAAGCCCAAGCCTATGCCTAATAATAAGCCCATACTGGATGATAAACTCATGCCTGATGATAAGCCCATGCTTCATGATAAGCCAATGCCTGATGATAAGCCCATGCTAGATGATAAGCCCATGCCTGATGATAATCCCATGCTTGATGATAAGCTTGATGATAAGTCCATGCCTGATGATAAGCTAGATGAAAGTCCATGCTTGATGATAAGTCCATGCCTGATGATAAGCTAGATGAAAGTCCATGCTTGATGATGAGTCTATGCCTGATGATAAGCCCATGCTTGATGATAAGCTTGATGATAGGCCCATGCTTGATGATAAGCTTGATGATAGGCCCATGCTTGATTAAAAACCCATGCTTGATGATAAGCCCATGCCTGATGATATGCTTGATGATGAGTCTATGCCTGATGATAAGCCCATGCTTGATTATAAGCCCATGCTTAATGATAAGCCCATGCCTGATGATATGCTTGATGATGAGTCTATGCCTGATGATAGGTCCATGCTTGATGATAAGCTTGATGATAGGCCCATGCTTGATGATAAGCTTGATGATAGGCCCATGCTTGATTATAAGCCCATGCTCGATGATAAGCCCATGCCTGATGATAAGCCCATGCTTGCTTGATGATACGCCCATACATGATGATAAGCCCATTTCCCATTTTTACAAAATGTTGGCAGATATTTACTAAGGATAGCTTCGTGTGAAAATAAGCCAAGCCTATCTTTTTTGAAAAATAAGTTATTAGTCTGGTCCCCTGGTCTTTTAATGTGAGAAATGCTGTATGTTGCTTGTTAGTGTATTCATGTCTGTGAATAGTTTATAGCTAGAGCTTCAGTTTTAATTAAATACCAGCATAAAATGAGATTATCTTATTTTTCTTTTTGCAATTTCTTAAAAAAAACAGTAAGTAATGCATACATAAGTTGTCTTCCCATGGAAAAATAGACTGATTTACTAAAATGGTACCAGCATGCATAGAGCAGCAGTGATGGTTTTATCTACAAATAGTGTACTATAGTAATCCTTGTTTTCATATTTTACATGAAGTATTTTCACAGATTGGTGTTATTTTTTGATAATTTTCAAGTGAGGGTACTGTTATTTTCAGATGGGGCCATTCCTGTGGGGAGGGTATACATTAACCCAGTCAGCAACCTTGTGAGGATTGGGGGAAGCTCAAGTACCAGTTACATCAACCCGAGTCTGCATGACCTTGACCCTGACTCTGATGGGGAGGAGGAACGATCAGGTCTTATACCAAATTAGATCTTATTGTGTGATAAAGTAATTAGGTTTTAAAATCTTCTTTTTTTTTGCTCTGTTGATCATAGACCAGAAGAGCGTATGTCATGGCCTGCTGTCCATCCGTCATCTATCTGTTAGCACGAGTTTGCTATTGCTACTCCTCTTAAACTAGTTGGAAGATTGCCATGAAACTCTACACAGACATTCATCCCAACGTCTAGTATGTCCTAAATGAAAATAATGCCCCTTAGACATCCATTATGACCACCATGATGGCTGTATTGAAAATCTTATTATCACTACTCCTCCTGAATGGACAGTCATGTCAGCATGGGATTTTCACCAAAAGACTTCTTATGATGTCTAGTTGGTCCTAAATCAAAATGGTGCCAATGGGGTATCTAATATGGACACCATGGTGATCTTTTAGAAATCTTGTTATTGATACTCCTTCTTGATGGATTGTCATATTGACATGGGATTTTCACTAAAAGATGTCTTATGATGTCTACTTGGTCCTAAATGAAAATGGTGCCCCTCGAACATCTAATATGGGAAACCATTGTGGCCATCTAGAAAATCTTATCCATACTTCTCCTGAATGAATGGTCATATAAAAATGTAGTTTTCACTAAAAGACTGAAATGAAAGTGGTGCCCATTGGACATCAAATATGGTCACCATGATGGGCATCTTGAAATCTTAATGCTACTTCTCCTGATGGATGGTGATATCCACATGGGGTTTTCACTGAAAGACTTCTTGTGATGTATTTTTGGTGCTAAATGAAAATGGTGCCTATCTGACAACCAATGTGGTTGCCATGGCAGCCATGTTGAAAATCTTGATATTCTCAGACAAAAATTATGAAGATGATGGCATTGAAAGAAATATATATATATATATATATATATATATATATATATATATATATATATATATATATATATATATATATATATATATATATATATATATATATATATATATAATAACTAAATACATAGCAAAGATATAACAGCTTAGTGTGAAGACATAAGTAGTGATCAGGCAAATCTCTTAGTTGTAATTATGTACTTTTGGACTGCCTTGAAGATTTCCTTGTTGACCTCAAGTGATTGCAAGGGGTTACCCATTAATAACAAAGTTATATTTGTAATATGGGGCAAAATTTCTATTGTTCGCTTCCTGAGGAAAACATATTTTGTACAGTCTAAGAGAAAATGCTTTGCAGTTTCTGGTTCACTGCATGAACATCTATTGCTAAATGACAAATGGTTTTTGAGAAGATCATTGTTTAATAAACCAAGTTGAAATCTTGTATTCATAATTTTGTGCTAGTCTTTCTCCTTGATAGTAATAGATTTGGGACCTTTTTTAGATTCATATTTAAGTGTGATTTAAAAGAGTATAATGACTTATTATATGCACAAGGTTCCCATGCTACTGGGAAATCAACAAAAAAGTTGGGAGAAAAAATAGGTTCGTTCCCAACTTGGAAAGCCCTTAAATTTGGCAAATATTGATTTCAGTCAGGGAAAAACCAGGAATTTTCATCCACCGCTTGATTAAAAAAAAAGAAAATGTAATTGAGTTGTAACGGAACAGATCGGGAGTTACGTTTATTGAGTTCTTACCGGAAATTTTGGAGTTTGCAGAACTCTTCATTCAGTTGAGATATAATTGCTGTATGGATCATTTGGGTGCTTGCCTTAAACATATTTGTATCATCAATCCAAGTGCACAGGTGATTGGATTCGTCAAATAGACTTGTTCCCTTTTAGTCTGTGACATATCAGTCCTTTTTTTTATGTAGAAATTATAAAGACCAGTCTAGTGTCACAATGTATCAACACAGCTGTGATGTGTGATTGTGTTGAGTCTAAAAAAAATAAAATCTAGCCTTTCTTTCCCAATTGCAAATTTTTTATATAAATTTAACAAAAATGTATTGTGATCAATCTTTGTTTATTACTTGGTAGTTCACACTGGGAACACCGTCAGTAGTAACATTCACCTCCCCCAACTCACCTTTGTGGTGATTTTTACTCTCAGACCTTGCAAAATACTAAAGGGATGATTCAAACAATAAAATATTTGCGACCAGATCCTTGAATTAGACATTTTTATCGCGAAATGAGTATTTTGGGAAATTTTTAACACATAGTCTTATGGTTTCTAACCTCTTTTCCCTCATCACCAGTAATTTTTGTTGCAATTTATTTTCAGATATCCTTTTGTAGCAGATTAAAAAATTAATATTATATGGGTTTGTGTATAGTGTAAACTAAAATTAGTTATATAATTTTGTTCTTGTTTTGTAGAGAAGTTGCCGTCTTAAATAGCAGTGGTTGTTGAAGTTGCTGCTGTTGATGTGTTCTTTGCATAAAAATAGTTCTTAACATGAAACAAATTGATATTATTATTCATGTAAAATAATATAAATTTAGGTTGCATTATAATTATTTTCTTTGTTACTTACAGCTATTGCTGGAGTAAAGGTGCCCTGTGATCATATGGCACCATTAGTTTCACATCAAATTAAAGTTCTGCACTGATTTAAATGAAAGGAATCTTTGCAGCATACACCACACCTGGATAACTCACGAACCCACTTATAACGCAGGGTCAGGTGTGGAATCCATTTTTTTAATTAGAAAATACCCAAAAAATTGGCTCCTATTTGTTGAATGTGAAAAAAATCGTGATCAAAATTAGTAAATGTAACCTTGATACATTGCTCGTTTTATCATCAAAAACAGTGGTTAGTACCTGGAAATTTGAATCAATATCATGAAATTTGTCAACTTTTAATAAGAAGTCATATATTTTGTTCAATTTTCTTTCCAAACAACATTCTCAGTACACTGTAAGAAACAATATTCGACGAAATTTTGATCAATGATAATGTCACTAATACCTACTGGTGGTAACACTTAAAAAATGAATACCAATTAAATAACTTTTGTCAAGTGAAATTTGTGTTTTAGTTCTATCTTTTAATTCGGTTTCAGTGTAATCATCATAAATGCAATATGCCCTCTTGTATTTAAATGTGAAAAATCTCATTCAGCCATCACAGTTATGTCCGCAAGCGTTTCCATGAGAACCTTATTAAGTTGATCTCTGACTTGCGGAAGTATTTGTTGTGTTGTTACACTCAGTTAAAAGCAGACCTGCTTCATATTATCATGTTAATTACATCTTTTATATCAAATCAAATAAAATGGGTTGAAATTTTAAAAAGTTAAAAGGCGTGCAAATCCTACCTGCGTAAGTGCTAGCGGTCACAGCCGTGTGTCAGGTCAACTCATTTTAATTGATTAATCGAACACTGTTATAAATAATATTATGTAAGTAATATAATTAACCTACCTTAAATTAGCCCAGTCATTCACAAATGTGATCAAAGATAGTAAGGAAACCAAAAGAAATGAGTACTTGGTGAATAAAAAGCCGTATCACAGATAAGGTTCATTATGGAGAAGCGAGTTCTAGAGTTTGTATTCAACGTAAAATTTCTAAATTGCCACTCAGAGATTTCCTCAAGGATGAGAAGAAGTTTCACTATTACTTGCAATGAAATCATGGAATCCATATTTTATTTATTAACATTATAGGACAATAAATAAATCGAGTTTCGACGTTTCACAAAATAAATGTCCCTAGTTTTTGAAAAAAAGGAATCTTGTTTTGCTGTGAGTCAACAACAACAAAAAGCAGTGCTGTAATACACAATGTTTTTGCATACACGTGTTGTTGAAACCGCTTGGACTAATGTTGTTAACGATCTTTCAGGGGTTGGGTATCTTGAAAATCAAGGTAATTTATATAAAAAAGCAAACATCTACATTAGAAAAAAGCTCTTTATTGACAGTTATTCCCAATGCAATTATAAAACAAGTATTCAGCCATTAAACAGCCCTGTTACCCCCCCCCCCCCCCCCGTGGTTTTCTCGATGTCCAGCGGGGATGGCATCCCCTTCTTAACTTTTGTGAGGTCCCTCAGTAACTCATGCCCTCGCTTATAGTGCGGTTTATGTTTTTGGACCCCATTATGCGCGAGTTATCAGGGGAGAGTTGTATTTACCAAGCAGACACAAGTCAACAAACTAGAATACTGTGAACTATTAAAAACTATATTCTATTTACAATGCAAAGAGCATGAAATAGAATGTCGTAAAAAAAACTGATTTACTTTACAGGATTTAAAGTAGTTGAAAGAGTCATTTAGCATTTCACTCTAGACCATGTGACTCCAAGTATATCTTGGCAAACAAATCATAGGCCATGTGCTGACTTTAAGTAATTCAAAGCATAAATTGTGCGTATCGATCACTACCAATATGTGTTGTCAACATTCAAAACAGCTAGTCAAAACATTGTTATAATTAAGGAAGAAACACGTATCCATTGCTATGAAAATGGAGGAGCTCTCTGCTTGCTTGTCAGCTTTTCGACAATGCACATATGTTTGACAATCCTGATACTTACAGGGTCCATGCTAGGGGGTGATTCTGGTAAAATAGTCACCATGGAGTCTGTCATTTCACCTAAACAGGCCCAAAAAGTGAAGTGAACTTCACCTTATATTGATTTCAAGACCTTCCCCCCACCCCCTTTTGTTTCAATACAAAGCATTAATAATCAAAGTGAAACATCAACTTTTTGCAACTTTTTTCTTCAAAGAGGAAGGTGGAAATATAGAAAAAGAAGTTTTTTGTTCTGTTGTCAATTTTGGAGCTAATTTGATGATCATAAATACCAGAAATTACATTGCTTTCTACGGAATTCCTGCCGAAAAATAACACATGATCCATGAAAAAGTGCAAAATTTTATTTGTATAGCCCAGTCTGAAGCAAATTATGACTCAGTCAATATGCCCAGGTCCATTACTAATAGAAATAATCATAGTATGGAATATTTCATCATACAGACATATGAAAAGATGCCTTCTGGTATGGAAATGGTTGCCAGTTTTTGTCTGTAACCTTTTTTTGAGGTTGCCATTTTATGTTATACAACAACTGTAGTGAAGCATTATAACAAAAGTGTTACTATTTTTATAAACTTCTAATAGTATTTCATCAGCATTTTAATCATCTGAGATGAAAATATGTAAAAACAGTAGTTTCAAGGACTATTTTGAACTTTGTACACCTGCTTTTCCTTTTGTTTTGCCAACTTCGTCCTGTTTTAGCTAGAGTGAGGTAATTTCACCCAAATATTTGAATCCAGCTTGGACCATGACTTATTATGATTAAATGCACTTAAAAGCAATGCCAAGCTGAATGGAATGAGGTAAAAGTTATAGCAAGCAAGATTTACTAACATTTAATTGGAATATTTCAACAAAAAATTCTGGGGCTGCCAGGTTGTCCCAATTAATATACTTACCAGAATCATCCCTGTATTTAGAAATCTACCAACTACTGGGGCGATTTTCAATGCAGAAACACATGCTCTGAGTGTCCTTGACAGTGACTGAAATATACAGTCCATAGTCAGATTACATCGAAAGTAATTATTAAATATACAGTCCATAGTCAGATTACATCAAAAGTAATTATTAAATATACAGTCCATAGTCAGATTACATTGAAAGTAGATGTTAGTGCACCAACTTGACATAAGTGAAATTTACAAATAAAAAAAAATATCAGTCCTTTTTTATCCCATGGTATATAATATTTAAGGGCATTTTGTCCAAATTTAAAACAACACTTCCCTAAGAGACTTTCTTCATATCAACATGTGCAGTTAAGCAGAGTAAAGTTACCATTTTTATTTTGTAAATTCAATGAGTTACATGCAAATGTATGTGAATTTCAATAGTTATACTTGTGTCTTGTGATACATCCTGTGTTTTGGTACATGGTCATATGTTTAATTTAGATGTTATGGGAGAGTCTCAAAATAGAAATAGCATTTGATTTTTAAAATATACATTTTCTAAACCCAAATGGGTTTTTTTTTTTTCCGTACAGTAATTGTCACAAGTGAACCTTGAAAAAATAAATTTCACCCAGGAAAAAACCTGGAAAAGACCTGGAAATTTTTGTGTCAAAAAGCGTGGGAACTCTGTATGTAGTTGGTTCTAAATGAAAATGGTGCTGTTTAGACCTACAGTGGTAGCCATATTGTACATTTTGTGTTATAGACATGAGGTTTTCACTGAGAAACTTTTTGTAATATTGAGTTGGTCCTCAATAAATATGTTGCTGATCAGTGGTGGCCATCTTGAAAACCTTGTTATCACATCTCTTCTTGAAGGGATGGTCATATCGACATGGTGTTTTCATTCAAACACATCACTGTATGTAGTTTGACTTAAATCAGAATAATGCCAATATTACCTCCCAAAATGTGAAAAATCTCATAATAGCTACTTCTTCTACTCTGATGGCCCTACCAACATTAAAAAAAACCACTTCTTTCTTGCAATACTGTATTAAAATGATGCTGATCAAACTTCCAAAATGGCTGCCTTGATGGCCATCATACAAATATGGCTACTTTTCCTGAATGGGGTGGTCTTATTGACATGGGATTTTCACTAAAAGTCTATTATAGCAATATGTAGCTGGTTTTAAATGGAAATGGTGCTCTTCTGAAATCCAACACAGTACCATAGTGGCCAATTTAAAAATCTTGTTATCACTACAGTAACTGCTCTTACATAAAATGGTGGTAAATTAATGAAACAATTAAAGTTTTAGTGGTAATGGTTTTATGCTATTTTATGCTATTCAAACAACATTTCATGTTCACATGCTATGCTCTTAAACACAAATGAAGTGAAATGTGATTGTTTCAATTCAACACAAGAGGACAGTCAACCTCAGATAACATGAATCGCATCCAACAGTAAGGAATGTTTAAAAAAATATGATTGACAAAACAGGGCTTTAAATTTTCATTGATTCACAGGATCACCATAATAACATTTTTACTGATCCTGCTTAAATTTCACTGATCCGCACACTTTCATATTTCTCCGTATACTCCATGCAGAAATTACTGAACATCACATCCTTTCCTGGATCAAATTTCAGCCATTCATATTTGTTTTCCCAGGATTTCTGTCACTCTCTTCTTGATCACATTTACGATTGCACTTTTTCTTGTCATCAAATTTCTGATGTTTTTTGGTAGCATGTGCTCACCTTGTAAGAACTTCCATATATTTTCAATTGCAACATGACAATGCAGTAAATGTTTATCAACAACTGATCTAAAAATAAAACCTGTTAGTTAGTATAATTCTGCATTATTCATTGAGTCTGCCAACACGATCTTTTCTGATTGGCCAAGTTTTTACCAAACTTGCTTCTCAAAGCTTAGAAGATTAAACTCACTCTTCAGTGACCCTCCTTTTTAAGTTCACCTCAATGTCAATCATATTCATTGGCTGATCACAAAAGTATCGTCAATTTAGGAGAATGATAGGTTTTGTATAACCAAATCAGTTGCAATATTTTACATTTTTGACATTTTGTAAACTATTTTACCCTCTCCAACCTTAAGGCAGTCTGATTGAGTGATGCTGCACACTGGGTTTTTAACATTGTTGAAAAGGTAGTACAGGAGATATAATTTAGCTCATAGAGAAGCAAACAATGGCAAGTCAGATATCAATGCCTGAGAGGTAATATTGTTTTCATATATTGCTCTAGCTCACAAGATGCTTGTTTTTCTTGCATCTACTATAACTTCTGTAGGCACACACAATCAGTGATCACAAGGCATGATGGGGAATCTTGTATTTGACATGAAAATATAAGGATATATTTTTCACGTGTGAAAATATAGGAATTAAAAAAGTATGAAAATATTTCACTGATAATTTTCTGTATTTCACACTTAAGTATATAATAGATTACATATAATTTTACTACTATATAAGAAAATGAGATCCATGACCATACCTGCCTTATAAATGGAACCATTATAATGAAGGGCCCAATGGTTGAGGAGTGCTGTACATAAGGCCAATTCAAGCATTTATGGTAATGGTGTATTTTGCTATTAGCTGTAGATGGTAAATCCTTTCTTACTGAGAATGAAGTTGAAATGGATTATATGACATAATCTCCATAGATTAATCTTATTATTGCTACATAAATTATAATGTGTTACCTAGATTTGGCAAGATTTTGTTTGTATTTTGGTACAGATCAGATATTCTAGGGAAAACAGACAATCAGACAACAACAAAAAAATGAATTTGGAAACAAACAAACAAATGAATGAATGAATGGTTTAATTAATGACATCTATTTACAGGATTGGAGCGTCCAACTTTTGACAGTCACTGTAAACTGTTTGAGCTAGATCCATGTGATGGCTATGGCAAAGTTTGTTTGGTGTACAAAGATAACAAAGGAGGTGTGTATTAATATAACTAAATTTGTTCCATGCAGTTTATGGTATTTAATACTGTGTGCTTAAGGACGAAGGAGAAAAAAAAAAATGTTTCTCTTTTAGGAACTCTTGCTTTAAAAATTTATTTTAAACTTGCAACCTTTTCTTCTACCATGATGGCATAGTTTTTACTTGATTTCGGCAACACATACCACTGATGCATTAATATTCTGTTCTATAAATGTGAAGGTCATTTGCTGTCATTATGCCTACATTGTTTACTTGTGATATCTCAAGAGTAATAATACTTCATGTATCTGTGATATCTCATATCATGTACCTGTAACATCTTACATTATTTACCTGTGATATATCAGAGAGGCAGTATTGTACATAATTATTTGCTCTCTCACAGTCTCACTCTTTGAGTGTGATTTCTCACAAACAAATACATTTCAGCTACATTTTTTCCTGCTCCCATTTTGTACATATATGGTAAATTTAACTGATTCTGAATAGAAACATGTGGGTCTTAATTCATCACAACACATAAAAACAATAATTATCATTTAACACAGTGAACCACATTTAAGTACAATTTATAATGACCACAATGGATTGACTTAGGCCAAAGTTTCAAATTTTGGGTGTTGTTAAACCATCACAATAGAGATAAGTGTATGTAAATCCGTACTAATTAAGGGGAATGTCCATTTGAGGTACAAAAAGGAGAACCTTAACATAATTTAGTCAATGATGTTATAACATTGGCAACAATGAAATGATATAAATGTTGTTGATACTTGTATATAATGATCAAATATTGTTTTATCTTCTTTCATGTCATGGATGCAATAAAAAATTCTTTTATCAAAAAAGATACAATTACAAGTGGTAATTTTTATGTTAAATTTGGAAACAATGGACTTAACTTTATATGTGGGGAACATATTTTAAAATTCTCTTTTATAGAAATTATTGTTATCTTCATTTGCATTATAATGCATAAAATTTTCTTGGTTTTACAATTCTTTACTCCATCCAGTGTATTAGGTGCAACAGTCTCAACAACTAATGTGTGGAAAGTATCTGTAATGCTTTTGTTGCAACCAAGGAACTTTTCTCAATAGATTATTTAAAAATTCCTTTTGCAGGAAGCTGTTTTACTTTTTCAGTTTTCTAACAATGCATCAGAATTTTGTTTTTGATGGTGATATACAAAATATCATCATTTTTTTTATAGATTCCTTGAAGAACATTGGGTGACACACGTCTTATTAATTATTTCAACCATATGCACCCTCCTGTCACATGGAAAAAACTTTCAAACAAATGAGACCTTACCCTCCATCCTTAAGCAACCAAGAAATAAAAGAAAAAGGGCTCATTTTGCTCATTATTGTATGCATACACCATCCAGCCTGTAACTTAAGTGCATCTGTTATAAGTGAATAATGTAAGTTTGCAGTTTGGATCAATGCTGATGTAAGAAGACATTTGAAAGAAAAATATCAGAACTAATAAATGCAATATTTTTCTGATCTTAATTTTGCCACAATGAGCCATAAAACTTAGTCTAGAATTTTGACCATTGATGAGTCAATTTTAATAGAAACTAAAATTTCAACAAAGTTTAAGTCCTATTAAGTTTAAGTCCAGTCTTAACTTGTGTTGCAGAAATCTATGCCAAATCTTGATTAGTTTCAGGAAAATATCACATCATGATGTATAGAAGTGTAAATTTGATCTTTTAATAACAGGTATATATATTAGACATTCAGATGTCCTGATAGTTCCCAAGAATACCCATACAATTGTACATTTTTTATATATTGAAAAGTTACTTTTACATTTTCTTTTTTTCCTTTTATCAATAACTATGCATGTTACTTCATGATAGAATTAGGTAAACTGTTTCATAAGTGCTTGATTTTATTTGTTTCTAAATTTTAAAAGGAATTGAGGGATGGGATATACATCATCCTGCCTGTTTGTGTCAACTTTAATAAGTCAACATATAATCTATAAGTGATTATATCATAATCCATACAGGTGTGTATTTGTTCATACATAATGTAATACATCTGCATTTGTTAACATAGAGACTGAAAGCCTTTGGTTATTATATGGATGGTCTGTACACATACCTGTGGTCTCACAGTGTGAGGAAAAGTTGCACAGACTTTTGGACCATCTTACAGTTTCAATCCCTGAGTTCCATTTCTCACAGAATTATTAATTTTTGATGCTAAGAGTTTGTCCTTGTGAGACTTTGAACCAAAATTGTTTTCATTGTAAGTTGTTTGTCTGAGAAAACCCTTTAGATGTAATGTAACATTTCAGTCATGACCGTATGCATATACCACACAGTCTTACATTTTTTAATGTATGATAAAAGTGAATGCAAAGGATGTGCAATTTGGTTACATTTCACATCAATGCAGATGGATAACCTAATAATAAAATCAGATCTCACAGAATTTACTGAAATTTCAAAATAATATTTTGTCAAATTCCAATCTGATACTCTAGACATATCATGGGTATATGCACGTGGTTTACTAGTATGTTAACATTAGTATTCTAATTTTGATCTAAGCCTTTGGGATGGGGGCCAATGTGATTAAAACCAGACCTCTATTATTGCCACTAATCATGTAAATGTAACTATCTGCTTAGACTGAATAACAAAGATTAAAGCTGTTTGAAAGAGACTATCTGATTGATCAACGAAGTTATACATTTAGGAACTTATTGGAGGTTTCAGAACAAAATCCATGATGGTTCCTGTCAGATCTCCAGGTACAGTGCTCACTCTTTATAATGTTGTTCATGGAAACCTTGAAAGTGACCTGTATTATATGTGAGGAAGCCTTATACTGAAGTACACTGTATGTTCCACAAGGCTGTGTCAAAAGATAGTGCATAAACACACACAAAGATGGTATTTAATTGTAACTACATAGGGTATGCTTTTGCTGTGTGTATAATGTCTTCTTTGTCTAGATGTAGGATTTGATACAGTAGTATTAGCCATATTTTGTTTGTACAATATTAGTCAGATATATATTTTTGTTTATAAAAAAACATTATACTCAGTCATTTCTCAGAGTTTCACACAGGATCCCAAGGGCAGGGGACACTGTGTCCCCTTCCTTCCAAATCTGGCAGACATGAGCTGCACCATGGAATTTTCCATTCCGGATCTTGCTCTCTAATTTAACTTTAGTGTACACTCATTATCTACCAGCATTTATTATAATAAATACCTATGTTTTCTGATTTACTTTTCTTTTCAAAGTAACAAATTATTCATTACATGATAAATTGTGTATTTGCATAAATTGAGTCACTTTTGTCAACCTCAAAATGAATTAAATCTTCCTTGCCATAGGGTTGATTTTAACCTCAAAAATATGTTACACTTATGGCCATCAAACACTTTACATTGCAAATCGGACAACTGTCACAAACTTTGAATGTTTTCATTGCCATATACATTGTTTTAAAATAGATATTCAGTGACATCTTACAGTTTTATTACCTTTTGCAACTTTGGACATTGCTAGCGCCAACAGAGACATGGGTAGACATCCACTAATGAAACGTTATAGGCATATTTTTCTATATTTTTCTGTTGAAAAGTGCACCCAGGAGGGCACACAGTCAAGATTTGGGGGACATAAAACAATAAATTGTCGGAAATCCACGAGTCTGCGCTCTAGGTGCAACACTGATTTCTAATAGTGCTATAGATACATATCTTAAATTAATCAATCTTTTTTGCATATTATATTATACATACCAGTATATTAATAGCTAATCATTTTTATGTTCCTCAGGATATACTGTATTGTGATTGGTCATATCTGTCTGTGTGTTCCTCCATTCATATGTACATCCATCCATTCATGTACACTGTACATGTATCTGTCTGTGTATCAGTCAGTTGGCTCTCCCTGTTACATGAACTTGTTTGTCAACAAAAGTTAGAGAGAGTGATTATATTGGTATGATGTTTGACAAAGATAAGTAGATGACAGTCAAAGTATGTGCTGATTTTGAATATGGCCCTGGATGGATGGAGGTGGGAGTTACAAAGTAAATACAAAGTGCAGATAATTTTGCAATGACTTTCATTGATCTCATGCTCTGTCTTTTCAAATCATTTCTGCAATAAGTGTTAATAAACTACGCTCCTCTTTACTAATTTTTATGGTAGTCTCAATTGACCTTTTGGTCAGTGAAACATTACATATAGTGCTTGATGAATTGCCAATCATAAATTTAGTAATCTTCTTGCTTGGGCATTTTAGTTTAAGATATTGTAGTGGTCAGAAAGTCATTTGTCAACTTATGCTCACCATCTGATCTATTTTAAACCTTTACATAAAGTAGAGAATATTTTCTTCTCCAGTGTTAATACTAAATGTATTATTTCATGTACTTTGACTCTTCAGAAATTTATAATATCAAATTAAATGGTACCTCTTGCAGTACTTTCTCTCCCACCCCACTCAACCTGTTTCATATGCAGACAAGAAATATGCCAAAATGCATCCAGGGATTTACCATAATAGAAATTTAGCAACAAAATGTTTGACTTAAGATGGCCTTATGCATTATAATAAATAAATTAAATGAAAAAGAATTTCATTGCCCATGACAGAGACATCTGTGTCTCTGTCCATGAGATTATAGTGTTTCCTCTTACTGATTTAGGTTACACTGTTCATTTTTTTTCAAGTCAGTATGATTTGTCAAAGAAAATATTAAGGATTGCATAGTATGATGTGAAAGGTAATAATTATTTAACTGCATAATTTTGAAAATAACAACACTTAAAGTCAGATTAGTGAAAATTTGAATATCCATTTATTGGTAAACTCAGAATTCTAGTAAATGCACCTGATCAAAAAAGCATGGGAAGTTAAAACTGGGTAAAGTTTTGTCAAGATTATCCTCAGCTCACTGTAAGATTTTACATTTTCTTTTTCTAACAACTTAATCAAGTTTTTAAAAAAGGACATTTCCCTCAAACTTCATCAGCATCTTCATTGTTGAGATCATTGACCTCATTCTGTATCAGTAACAGCAGGGTTTGACAAATGTAATGTGCCTGAAGGTCAGAGACTACTAGAATATTGGATCTGAGGCTACCATATGTATATAATGTTAAATTCATGTAGCCAAGTGGATTGCTTCATTTTCCAGAGTTCTACTTGTTTTTGTTTAAATCATAGAAATATTCCACATAAGAGAATAATTATGTATGCCAAGTGAAAAGGCCAGTCTTAAAGTCAACAGTTTCATAATAAAGTCCTCTGTCTGGGTTGTTGCTGCTGAATTTAAGCTGGGCCACAATCATACAAGAGTTTTTTCTTATAGTCCACCAGGCTGATATACCATCTAACTTTAAAATTTGCCAGACACAGAACAGAAGCCTTGGGGTACAACTAATTTTACATATTTGGCTATTGTTTAATTTTGTTTCATATTATAAACTCGAATATGATGTAATGCACTGTTGTTTAATATTTCTTTACAGAAGAGTGACATTTTAGTAGTGGGAGTTGGGACGGAGGGATTTTTTACATTGTGCTCATAACAAATGGAACTGTTGAAAAGCTGATCATTTTTATCAAAATTTTAAGTAAGGAATTGATTAATATGATATAATAAATTGTAAAATGTATTGCTTTTTAGATGGTTTGAAATAGTATTATAGATAGCTTTAGATTCAGTTTATGAACAAAAAGAAAAGGTAATGAACTTCTTATAAATGCATTAACTAAGAGGGATGATTATTTTCACCCCTACTGAATGAAGCAAGATATGAGAGTATCTACATAACTTAAAAAATCATTAACTTTAATAAAAACCAAAACAATATGCAAAATCTTTGTCTGTACAGGCAGATTGTGTTTGGGTTTGAAGTTCATGCTCCGTAAATCATGGATTTGATGTACAGTTAAGCCTGTCTATGAAAGACATTCAGTGGACTGTAAAAATATTATCCTTTATTTACAGGTGTACTTTATTATGGAGGTTACACATGTAGAGGAAATAAAGGAAGGATTTCTTAAATGTCCTGTATACTCAGGTGCCCTTTATATAATGGTTAATAATGTAAAGAAATGAAGGAAGTTCTTAAATTGTGTCCCATTTAAACAGATGACCTTTATATTTAGGCTAAATATGTAAAAGAAATGAAGGAAAGATTTTTAAAATGTCCCACATATGCAGGTGTCCTTTATATAGAGGTTATATAGTAAAGAAAATGAAGGAAATAGTTCTTAAGTGTCCTGTATAAGCTAGTAGTGTTTATATGAAGATTAAATATGTAAAATATAAATGGAAATTGTTCTTGTTGTTGTCCTGTATAAATGTGTGTACTTTTTATGGAGGTTTCCACTAAAGCAGGTTTTACTGTATATGATATGATACATCACCAGATTTAATGAACCTTGTTGACAGGTGTTTCATAATGTGGCATATTAGCTCATGTTTGATGTATACTTGATGCCACCGATGCCACTGGATAATACACCAACCGATCAGGGTCTGTGCTGTTTACTGGACTCATAAAAAGAAAGATCAGCACAGACTATGATATGCCAGCACTTTATGGGATGACAGGTCTGAATCTACATTATTTTCGTTTGGGTGTGAGATATACATGAGTATCATTTAGGGTGCATTTCCAAAGATAAAATACATTAATCCTGATTATAGATTTGTCCTAGAATTCTATTATGCACTGTTTAAGTTCTTCTTACTAGTTTATTGCCATGATGCACATCTCGAACATATTTGTTGGTTTTAAACTTCCTCAGTGCATGTCATATAGTTTTCATAATTTATAAGAATTAGTATTTTATAAGTTTAGAAAATTCAGTTTAGTTTATATCTGTGAATGTGAGACTGTATTAACCTTTCATCTTTACATACTTTCTTGGTTTTAGATGAAATGTAACAACTTTTTATCATTGTCATTTGCACTAGATGATCTATGACTTGTATTTACTTTTTTGTCCATAGTTTCCATCATGCTGTTTTTTTAATAAATGTACACTTTCAGATAAAGTTTTCTAAATAAGTGTGACATGTTCTCTAACTTTTTCTCCTTTTTTAGTAATGAAAGTGATATAGAATGTTTTTGATAATCATGTTTATATGTTTGCATATGTCAATGAATTATAGAGTAGACAGAGTATCTACTCTATGGGACTGATTTCACACAAATTTAGATTTGCATATTCACAATATTGTAATAAAAACCTTGTGGAACTAATATTGATGTATGAAAGAGCTGTTATTTAAGAATTCATCAATTTAACAATAAAATCTGAACAATTTTGGTCTAATGTACAACTTCAGATTTGTTCCATGCATATCTTTTATAGTACATTTTGATAACAATAATTGGTATAACATTGATTCAGTGACAATGGCTTTTGTATTCATTAGATAGATAGATAGACAGACAGACAGACAGACAGATAGATAGATAGATAGATAGATAGATAGATAGATAGATCCCTATTAAGACAACCATCTGTACTGGAGAAAAAGTGGTCTTATAAAATGGGAGATTCAGAGGGTAAGTATGCTTGGTTAATTTGATAAATGGGACTACACTAATATGGTTGACATTGGAGAGTGGTCCTTATTAAGTTGTAGACACATTGGGAGATTTTACTCTATGACTACAGATATGTACATGTATTGACTATAGGTCTATACAGATCTGATGAACCACTGTTTTCAAACAATTGGGGTGAGTTTAGAGTTTTTGTAAACAGAGGAATTAGGCTGAAAACATTAAGTAAGCAAAAATTCACTCCTATTACATTTCAGAATTATTTTTGATAGAAACACTTACTAAACAAGTATAATAATGTACATATGAGTATAATACCATGTCTTGTACCTTTAGTATGCTGGGCTCTATCTGAAGTACATTTATATACATGCATAACCAGTGTAAATTTGGCATTTGACACACATGCAGAAAAACTGTTCTCCTCATTTCCTGAAGAGTCCGACATAAATATAGACCTATAACATACAGTCTACTCAACTTTATTTAACCTCTATGACAAAATATTATATGTATATGACTGGTGGTGAAATAGTATTTCCACTGTTAATGTTTATATTTGATAGTTTTAGATTAAAGTGGATCCAATCAATGAAGGTTAGTGCTGGCATGCAGTTCAATTGATTTGTCATGTCTAAAGTGTGTGATATATGCTGCTAAGTATACATGTTGTAATATCTTCACCACCATTAATGTTTGGTTGCCAGCCTGGCAATGTTTAGACATTGTGCTGGACAAAACAGTAATTGCTCATTCTTGAGAGTAAGAAAATTAGATATCTTAAATCCTTGTCATTACGTTTTCAGCATACACATCTATGTGTAATTTTTCCATAGTATTTACCTTTCTCATTGACAGTTTTAATATTTTGATGTGTTTCTGCATTAGTTCAGTTTATTTGACTATGTTGTATGTACAGTCATTAAACTTGATGGGTGTATTCATCTTGGAGGGTATTACTCACCATGGGCAAAAGTAGGTCATGATAACCTACTTTTCATACTCCATTGATTGCATTCAGATATGGCATCTATTTCAGTTTTTCAGATACCATTCTATGTAGAGTAATTAAACTTGATGTGTGTAGTCATCTTGGAGGGTGCGACTCAACACAACAAAAATTAGGAACAGTGACTTACTTTTCACACTCCAGTGATTATGTTAAGCTTGTGCATATAGCTCAGTTTTTCTGACACCCTTGTATGTTACATGTACAGTCATGAAATTTGAAGGGTATATTCATCTTGGGTGTACTACCTACCATGGGAAAGAGTAGATCATAGTAACCTACTTTTCATGCTGTAGTGATTATTTTAACATCTTCTATTTAGCACAGGTTTTTTTAAGACTCTTGTGTGTATAGTCATGAAACTTGATTGGTGTTTTTATCTTGGAAGGTACTACTCACCACAGGCAAAGCAGTCACTGTGACCTACCTTTCATGTTTCTATGACAAAGTTAAGTTCTTGCATTTAGCTAAGTTTTTCAGAATCTGTTTTATGTACAGTCATGAAACTTGATTCACCTTGTATGGTACTACTCACCACAGGTAAAAGTAGTTCACAATGACCTACTTTCACACTCCAGTGATTATTATAAGTTTTTTGCATTTAACTCTGTTCCTTAGACACTGTTGTGTGTGCAGTCATGAAATTTGATGCATAGTTTTATATTAGGAATATTAATTACCTCAGTGACCTACTGTTAAGGTCACAGTGATCCATCTTTCTTGCTCTAGTAAATATGCAAGGTTTTAGGAGAGCAGGTGGAATTCTTATTGTATATTATCATGAATATTTATGAGATATTATCAATTTCTTTGGTATAATTTTTCCCAGATTAGACTGTGTCACTGTCATTTCAGTGTATTAGAATTTTTGGATTTATGAAGAGGTTGATTAACTAAAGTGCTTTTTTCCCATCATATTACATTTAAACTGCTGTCTATTATAACTGAACTTAAAAATATCTTTCCATATTAGGGACACATTCTTAAATGTCTTCAGCAAAAGAACAGCTTTCTGAATTTAATATTGAACACTTGTAATTATCCCAAACACATATTTTCACAGAGTACTTGTGATAGAGACTTTGTATTATGTATTTTTCAGTAAATATATAGGTATGAACTTCATCATATTTGAAGTTTAATTTCAATCTTTTCAATGCAATAAGCATGTATAAGAAATGTTTTCAAATGTGCCAAAAAAACATCTCATTGATAATTTTTAAAAAAACAAATTTTTTCAGCAAAACCCAACTGGTTTTACGCTGGGGACAATAAAATGCTTGCCCATGTATATATAAATATGGAGAGCTTCCAGGGTACTCCTTCACAGAGGGATGCCTGTCCATTAAGAAGAGATTTTTTTCTGTTCCTTGACTGTCCTAGGTATCACTGTTGCCAGAATTAAATTTCTTCAATATCTTTGTGACATGTTTGGTAAATACAGTGTTCCCGCTTGATAATGCTGTTCATGGGAACCATACATTTGATGTGACCATGATGTTATAAGTAAGAGAGCCTTATACTCAGCATGTTCCAACAAGGTTGTGTCATAATAGTGCATACAAATAAAAAAAATAGGATATTTAATGATGTGAAATAAAATAATAATTAATTGTTATTAGTCAAAAACATAAAGAAAGTGAAGTTATGAAAGCAGCATTGAAACACCAAAATTTAAAAAATGTTATGGAATCCATGATTTTTCCTGTGTTATAAAAAGGAAAGTGGTATACTGAGAGGTGTTATAGTGAGAAACCACTGTATAAGAGTTCACACATATTGTATTTATCTTTGTATTGCATGCATCCATCTGCAAACAGTACAGACCCAGATCTGCCATAGCATTATGAAACAGCAGCAGGTCTGGGTTTATACTCCTGGTTTGAAGTCATAAACAGAATGCACAGCAGAGACCCTGATCAGACAGCACATCATTAAATGGCAGATCTGGGTCTATGCTGTTTGCAGTTGAGTGTCAGTAGTAATGATCAGTTGCATACAATGTATGTATATATTTTTCAGGTAGCAGTGATCCTAGAATTGAGATCTGGTTCCTGGACCGAGGTCTGCGCTGGCACTACCTCACAGACTCGTTCACATCCTATTATAGAATGATGATAATGCATTTAGGCATGCCACAATGGCAGTATGCCTTTACAGACATTGGTCTCTCTCAACAGGCAAAGGTAATTACAGTATTTTTTACATCATAAGAACAGGCAGCCAGTCTTATAAATTTGTCAGAATGTTGGGATCTTATTACCAGACAAAGACTGTAAAAATGGGTGGGTGGTGGAGGATGGGCTTATCATTGCTTGCATTCATTGCTTGACAAACATGTCCCGGCAACCAAGTACAAAGTATTCATTCAGAAGTGTTCTCAATGGTTTATAGTAGCATTAGGGACCAGCTTTGCACTGCTAAAGAGAACGCCGTAAAGCTGAGAGGCTTTGGCTTTCATCCAGTCTTACTATTCATAAGCAAATCTATGAAGCCACTAGGAAGAATGTCACAAGCATAGTTCGGGCAGTGAAATTTGCCTGCTTCAGTACTAAGATCACTGATAGTTCCAGCTGTTAAGAGCTTGTCGATATTACTAACAGGCTAATGTTAAGGAACAAATGTACACTACCTCCAATTACCTTCTCTCCAGTTGACCTTCCAGACCTGTTTGCAAATTTATTCCATGACAAAGTGCAAACCATTAGAGATCAGCTTGACAACACAAATTCAGTTCACTCATCATCACCAAACAGTTATGATACAGAATTTCCAAGGGAATCTTTAACAGCATTTGAGCCTGTCTCTATAAATTTCTTATGTACAGTCCTGATGAATAGCACCCTAAAGTCATGTGAACTTGATCCGATTCCAACATCACTGCTGCTCGAGTGCTTAGATTCAATAATACCTTCATTAACCTATGTTATTAATACTTCTCTCTCATCCGGTGAATTTCCATAATTTTTCAAAACTGCCATTGTAAAGCCACTGTTGAAGAAACCAATGCTTGACCCTAATGATTTAAAAAACTACTACACTGTTTTTAACCTCCCATTCATGTAAAAATTGTAGAAAATGTTGTTCTGTCCCAACTTGTATCTCATCTGAATTGAAATAGTCTTTTTAGCAATTTACAGTCTGTATATTGCAATCGCCACAATACTGAAACTGCCCTTCTGAAAGTAGTTAATGACCTTTTCTCTGCTTTGGATAGTGGAAAGATTACAGTCCTTGCTCTCCTTGACTTGTCTGCAGCATTTGACGCAATAGACCATGATATATTACTTCACTGTCTCCAGCATGTATTTGGTATTCGTGATACAGCCTTACTATGGTTCAAGTCATACTTAATCAAAAGGACACAAATTGTGTCCATAAATGGAAAACATTCCAGCCCAGTTCATCTATGTTTTGGTGTTCCACAGGGTTCTCTTCATTCTATACACTCAACCCCTCTCAAGTGTCATAGATTGTCATCCTATGTCTTGCCATTTGTATGCTGATGACACCCAAATATACAAATCTAGTCACCCAACTGAAGTTGATTCTACCATCCAAGGCATAGAGAGGTGCATTTCCAATGTGAAGTTGTGGATGTCATGTAACAAGCTGCAGATGAATGATGATAAAACTGAAGCCATTCTGATCAAAGACTTTCTCATTGCTATCCTTTATTTCAAACAATAAGTATCAGCAGCACCAACATTAAATTCACACAATCAGTATGAAACCTACCATAATGATAATAAGTCATAGGACACGAGAAAATAATTTTTTTTTCTTTTTGTGTCCCAAGACTTATATGCACATAAAAAAAATATAACATTTTTGGTGTCCCAACACTTATAGACACAAAAAATGTCAAGTCAAAATTGGCAAGATCGCCATACGTCACACAGCAGTGACCAGCTCCTTCAGTTACAATGTCAATAAACTGTTATAAACTACTATGATTGTTTTTATGTTATTATTTTGCATGTGCATATTTTCTGGTTTCTCCAACATGAAATAAAATCCAGGTAAATAAATTCTTCATAATTCATGGGCCACTAAGAGTTTACAGGGAGACCTGTACTATAGTGTACAGTACTTACACAATGCAAATCGTGCTTAGTGTCACTTATATCCTTGTTTATTCTCCAAAATATTCAGTGCAGATTTTGCTTTATTCATCATATTTACCAAATCACATTCTTCCAGATTACATTTCAGCTAGACGCCCATTGTTGTTTCATTTACTTTGATCCATGCGCTCAAGAGTTACTGTTTTTCAGTGATTTAAGTGATCCTACAGAGTGATGTAATCTATATGAAAAGACACACCTGTTTAATTATATAAGGCATATAACCAGCATACATGTATATTCACATAACTGTCATATATTCATGTCTTGGGACACCTTAGAATGCCCTTAGAGTACCAAGAACTGAGCACTCCTCCACCATTCTCTGTACCCTCCACTGGCTACCCATTCGCTCCAGAACCAAATATAAAATCTGCTCTTTTTGCAACATTTTATTGACTGCCGTAAGTCCAAAATACCTATTTGACCTCATCCATGTGGATACCCCTTCTAGATACCTACACTCCTCTTCTGACACTCGTATTCTCATTATGCCAACTATCAAAACCAAGTTGTCGGACAACATTCTTTTGTGTACCAGGGCCCAGCTGCCTGGAACGAATTGCCTGTTGAACTTAGACACAATGACACTGTGATCTCATTCAAGAGTGCTCTAAAAACTCACCTATTTAGAATGCAAGAACAGACTTAAAACTTAACAATGTTTCCTTACCTTTAATTATTTTCAGCATGCTTTTGTTTGTAATTTTTCGGTGTTTGTTTTTGTAATCGTGTCCATATATATGTCCTTATGTGTTAACTAATATTGTAAAGCGCTTAGAGCTTATAAAGATTAAGCGCTGTACTAAGTCCTCATTATTATTATTAGTATCATCAGGCATAGACTTAACATTGGATAAATACGGTACAGCATTTGCTTGTGCATAACACATCTACAAATAACTAAAATCCACATCTGCCTCTGCATAATTCAGAAGCCGATCAGGGTAGATCAGGGTCTTTAAGGTTTTTGTTCAACTTATGATTTCAAGCAGACAGCATAGGCTTTGATCTGCATGTGCATTATTTTGGTAGCAGAGCACATGGGTACATATGGTACACATTGATTCTCATATACAGCCAGTTTCAGCAGGTCAGATGCATGAGATTCTGTGATCTGAGATATTTTCATTTATCAGAATTGCTTGTGTACATGAATACAGAATTGATCATCCTATCAAAACCAGATCAATTTCACATTAATTAGTTAGAATTTGATTGAGTAATGCCCTGTGTCCTTCTATTCATACATACATCACAAATCTTGTTTCCACCTATTGGAATGAAACCAAATTTGGTATGAAGTTATTAAGAAGAACACATTTTTTTTTTTTTTTTGAAATATGACTGTGTTCTGTTGTCTTACAACTCTAGACTTTGAGAACTTCATTTCTGCTTAACTTAAGAAGAACTTACTGGACTAAAATTTAGTTTGGTACTTTTGGATCATAATATCAGAAGGGACCTAGCTCAAGTTTGATTTTCATATTTGTTCCTAAATTTTTGACTGATTAGGCTCCTTTCAATCACAGCAATATTTTAAAACTGTGTTCATTTTGATGAGAACTTTGGAGGGAGTGCGGGTATTGCAACAATCTGTGGTATGGAGCTGAAAACCTAGACGATCTAGCTGTTTAGATTTTCAGTTAAGGAGTTTGCCAAAATTTGCACCAGGAATTTCATTTCTTTTCAATAGAACATATATGAATAAATAGAGATAAACAGTTTTATTTCCCTTTAAATTTGTATCATTTATTAAATATTATGAATTGATAAATTATCGAAGATTAAAAATTATCTTAGACATAGAACTTTTTAGATATGTCTGCTAGTATCCAAATGGTCAATCCAATCTATATTTTTTCTGTAAAATATGTTCCATTTCAGAATTAATGTTGAATTATATCCCTTTGTACAATTATTATAAATTGTTTTCAGTATTGTCATAATTCATATACACTGTAATTAAAGTTAAAATAATAAAAAGTATTAACATTTGAAGATTTAAATATTGTTTAATAATATGATAAATTAATACCAAACAGAAAATAACTATAGAAAGTAATATACATTTTTAAGTTGTACAATACTTTTGTATTTATATTATTCTCAGTTTTATGTAGATAATTAATAAAATTATAAAAGTTCAGTTCCAGTGTAATAGGTTAGGTAAACTTCATTATATATAAAGCAGTATGGAAATAAGAAATGACCAAATATTATGAACTTATTAATGAATTTCATATATAATCTTAGAATTTAGACCTTTTGGATAGATAATATCTAGATGGTGAATCCAATTTGTTTCTTTTAACAGGCGTTCCATTTCAGAATTAACAATATCAGTTGGTTTAAAAGAAAAATCTTGTAAATTATGGAAGCCGTCATTAAAGTGTGTAGCGACATGGGATGAAAAAGATGGATCTTTAAAGTTATTTATGTCAAATCTGTGTTTGTTCATGCATTTTGATACTTGCTGACATGTTTGTCCAACATGTTGTATGCCACACTTTTTACAGGTTATTAAATCAATAACATTAGATGTTGCTCAGTTGTTATCGCAACGCATCCTAAATGTTTCTTTGGTATTGCTGCTACTGAAATAAGTTTTTTCATAAATGAAAGAACAATGCAAACATCTAGGTCTGTTACAATTAGTTAATGAACCCTTCAAAAATTATTTCTTTATTAATTTAGAACTAAGAAGTAAATCTTTGAGATTCTTAGTTCTTTTATATGCAAGTGTAGGCCTGCTTTTGTGACGTGATTTAATGCTCACATTGCAAGATAATTGCAAAAGATCCCAAGATTTGTTGATAATCTTACCAATATTAGGTAAACTTGGATTATACTGAACAAAGAAAGGAATGATATTGTCATCTTTGTCCCTGATTTTACATTTTAGTGAATCAAGTTGTGTAAGAGAAGATACCTTTTTGAAAGCAGCATTAATAATATCAGTTGGATAATTTCTGTTTAAAAAATGTTGACCTATTTCTGACAAAGATGTTTTTAAAGACATTACCATCAGAAATAATTCTTCTATATCATTTCACTTTACTGTAAGGTATTCCGTCTGTGCATAATTTTGGATGACACAAAGAATATTTAACATTTTGATGAACATTTGTGTTTTTAACATGTACCATGGTAGTTATATCATTACCTTCACTTTTAGTGATATCTAGGTCCAAACATGATATTTTATTTTAGACACGTTGAACATAAATTTAATTGTAGGGTGAAATTTATTTAAACAGCGTATGATATATTAGAGGTCTTCTAATGAATGACTCCAGATCATACAAATGTCATCTAGAAATCTTAGCCACGCATCTGGTTTCAAAAGGCATTTATTCAAGAAGTCATTTTGTAATTTTCTCTTGAATAGCGATGCATAAGATGGAGCTATACCCTTTGCTGTACCTACCATTTTGAATATAGTTCATATCACCAAATTGAAAAAAGTAATTTTCAAGCACAATTTTTATTAAATCAACAATGTTTTCTCAGGATAGTCTACATGTATTTCAATCTTTACTAAGATAGTATTTACAAGCTTCAATACCATCACTGTGAGGTATATTTGTGTAGAGTGAAGTGACATCAAGTGTAACTAGGAAAGATTTATCCGATAATTTTGGAAGATGTCTTTGACATATGAAGGAAGAGATTTCATTAAAGGTTATAAAATATGATCAATAATTATTTCTTTTCAGTAACAATTTAAGGAATGTTTGGAATGAAACGAAATTGGACATAGATGCTAATATAAAGAAGAGTCAGTTTTGATTACCAGGTATCACCTTGTTCTATCAAAATTGACTGAGTTGTGGCCCTTAAACGTTTGCACAAGTCTCTTTAATTATGCTATATTGGTGGGTGTAGCTGTCATCTGGACAAAGCTCTTAATTTACTGCTCATATTAAAACCATTTCCCATCCCCAATCACTGTAATCTTAAACAGCCATTTCTCATACTGATAAACATCCAAAATTGTCCACATTTCCTGAGATGGATGGTAAAGAGAGGCTGTTCTGTACATTGAACAGTGATCAGGGTACTGTATTTTATTTGTAAGGCACTGTTCATACAAAAACATGAGGAGCCTTTTTACCATATACCAAATTTGTGAACTTTAACATTTCCTGTTTTCACTGCAAATGTTTCTGCTTCACATGCACCAGTTTTAATGACGTAATTTCAAAGTATTGCTCCACACTTGATGGAAACATCAGGGCCTAGTTTCACAAAACAATGTATGCCAAAGAGTTTCATCAGTTTTTACATACCATATTTGTATTAAATTATGGGTGTTTCACTAATGAAAATTACATATGTTTTTTCGAAAGTTTTCCTTTCATTTTTACATAACTTTACAGCAACTCGGAGGGAGACATAAGTGCAAAGTTTTTATAAGTTTGTTTGTGGAAGTAGCATACCTGCCATATTCCCAGACAGTGCTGGAGGGTTTTAAAGACTCAAAAAGTGTGTTTTGAGGTCCCAAAGGGGATCAGTGTGCATGACCCAAAAAAGTGATGTCACCCAATTGAGAATAAGTTTTCTTTTCATATAAGCTTATAGAAAATTACTGGAAATTAAAATTTGATTAAAAAAAGAAAACAACATATCTGTTTTCTTCGAAGTATTTAATACACTTACAAACAAAAAATAGTTGGTAGATTTAGCATTGTCCAATACCATCACCACACACATGTTCCAACACTCACATTATCACAACCAGACGGACATTAAATAAATAAAAAATATACCAAGTTTCTATCTTTAAAATGCATTGGACAGAGGAATATTTTCTTAATTAGATGCTGTCTTTGCTGCTTTCAGTAGTTCAGTAGTGGGGGGAGCATTGAAGGTAATGCAAGTGTCATTTGTGTTCATCTTTGCACGCATTAGAGATTGGATAGTACTGTTGTTTGAAATTCCCCTTTTTGAATTTTTCTCAGCATAGAAAACAATCTTTCTGCATCTGCATTGCTGTGAGGGAGTGTAAAATATGCTGCATGGTGTTGCCATGTCAACGGATGTCGTACACTCCAGAATGACTGATGTCCATATGGTGTTTGTAGTGTGTGCAAACAATAAAATGCTCCCCCTTGCTGCTGTTCTTTACAAAGTCAAACTCAATCCAGGAGTTCTGAAATTTAGTTTTGCTGGACCTTGCTTGCATTGCAGATGGCTCATCCTTTCCGGAATTACAAGTGCATTTCGACATTTTGCCTTCAAAAATTAATCACGTGTACACTATTCCGACTACTAAAATAACCATGTTTTGTGTTTTATATATGGAGTGGAATCCAAGTTCAAAGAAACATTGTCACTTATCACAAACCAACAATCTTTAATGAAGATGGCTTAAACATTCTCATTCAAGGCAGTGATGTGTAATAACTTGGTCTTCAACAGGCATCACTTTGATTTACCTATAACTTCAAATGAATTTGGTTGTTCCACTTTACCTATGCAAATTAGCCTAATGGGCTCTCCCACAACATTTTAAAATGGCTTACCCGAGCTATTCTCAGCCAGTTAAGTAATCTGTGAAATGTTGGTTGCTTATAAGTGACTACCTTACCTTTTAATTGCCTCTATGATAGTCTATTGTATAAACTGCCCCGAGGATAGTTTTACATGGGCTCGAAGCAGGACTGGTTACTGTTTATACAGACAACATGCTAGGGATATAATAGTGGTGGTTAAAAAATCTCTCTCACTATCCCTCTATCTTTATTTTTAGTTTTTTCTAAGACTACAGAAAATCATGTTTTTTTAAACACAGCTGTGTCAGGGAGTTTGGGAGTAAAAACTCTTGTTTTTCATGTGACACATTTTGTTATGGCAGGTATGAGGTAGAGATAGAAGGTATTTTTAGATGCTCCTTGACATTCCAGTACATGTATATACTGTATAGTGTGTACTTCTCTAACAATGCTATGTTTAACACATCCTCCATAAAAGAATAACATGTAAACATTAATATGCATAAATCTACATTTTGCAGAGTGCACATAGGTGCAAACATATACTGCAAAGAAGACAACTCTACAAAAGAAGAACAAAATTATTTAATTAATTCTGGTTTACACTATACACAAAACTGTATAATATAATTTTTTTTATATGCTTTAAATGAACATATGAAAAAAGTTGCAGCAAAAATTATGGGTTTGATGAAGGACAGGAGGTTAGAAATACTAGATGCCTATGTGTTGAAAATTCCCCAAAAAGTACTAGTTTTGCCTTGGTAAAATATTCCCAATTCTTGGGAAGGGGGCCCAAAATTTATTGTTGGAATCATCCATGGGATGCCAAGTTGGTCTGTAAACGATGGCCATCAGACATCTAGAAAATGGTGTCTCTCTGACAATCAGTAAGACTTCTTAAAATGTTTAGTTTGTCCTAAATGAAAATGGTGCTAATCAGACCTACAATTGCATGGCCATGGTGGCCATCATTTAAATTATGTTTTTGCTGCTTCTCCAGAATTGATAGTCATAGTGAGATGGGGTTTTCACAAAAAGACTTGTAATGATATGTAGTTGGTTATAAATGAAAATGGTACCCATATTGAAAATCTTGTTATAGCTGCTTATTCCAAACAGATGGTCCTATAAACATGGGGTTTTTACTGAGAAACATCTTATGATGTCTGTTTGGTCCTAAATAAAAAGGTGCTGATCAATGGTAACCATCTTGACAATTTTGTTATCACTACTCCTCTTCAAGGGATGGTTGTATCAACATGGCACTTTCACTGAAACATTTTTCACTCTATGTGGTTGGTCCTAAATGAAAATGATGCCAATGTGACTTCCCACAATTTGAAAAATCTTCTAACTGACACAGCTCCTAAGTAGGTGACCATTCTAACATTTTAAAAAACCCACACACTCCTTTCTTGCAGTATATAGTTACTCCTATATTAATGATGCTGATCTAACCTCCAAACTGGCTGCCTTGAGTGCCATCCTGAAAATCTTAATATTTCTCCTGGATGGATGGTCTTATTGACATGGGGTTGTCACTAATAGACTATTATAGCAATATGTAGCTGCTTCTGAATGAAAATGGTGCTCATCTGACTCCAACATCGCACCATTGTGGCCATCTCAAATATCTCATTATATATCACTACTCCTCTTGCATGAATGGTGGTATTGACACTTCATGTAATATTAATTGATTCTGATTGAAAATGGTGCAAATTTGACTACCAACAAGTCAACACTTATGTGAAGGAGTTTTGAAAAACAGACCTGATTGACAGTAGGGTAAAGTCAAAGGTCATTGCTTGCATATTTGTACATCACTAAGCTTATGAACACAGTGATTTGTACATATACAAGTGAATTTTGACCATACTTTGTATTTAGTTGCATTCCAATGAACAAGTTCATAGTCAGCACTCAGACATTGATTTTAAGGTCAAAGGTCTTGACTCAGGCTTTTAGAAGTACATGTATTTGCTTGTGGGAATGACAAACAAACGTGACAGTGTATGAATGCATTTTTATCAAACCCTGTTTGTGGATATATCTGATAAATACCTTAAATAACTTTGTTTTTATCCCCAAAAATATTAATTATATATTTAACCAAACATTGTCTGAGACAAAGTCATTGTTTTATATTCATGACATCATGTTCAAGGTTAAATGCCATGACAGAATTTTGTACTGGACCTTGAGTTATCTTGTAAACATGTTAACTCAGACATGAACAAAAATATTTTTGCTACCAGATTTTGTATTTTGGAGTTTTTCAAGAAATATCAGAGACAGTTTAAATACTCAGCAGTTAACTCATTAACCCCAGGATATTCTTTTCATTTTTGCCAGAAATGGGGGTAGGAAACGCATTTTTGGGGTTACTTCTCAATGCAGCAAAATATATCTGCTTAAGAGAGTTTTTCGTTTAGCTGGGTGCTTAGGTGTATCAAAAATGTTAATTTTGATTGGCTATTATGCTCGTGCATGTGCAGAAGGGTAAAAGCTGGACTACTTTTTTTTTTTTTTTTTTTTCATATTGGACCTTCGATTTTTGTGTCTTGGCCCCTTTTTACTCCAATTCTCAAACTTATCCTTCCTTTTGCAAGGGTTCATCTGTCCGTGTGCAGTTCGGACCAGTCTGCTTTAGATCTAAGGCCAAAAGGTCTAAAATCCAAACACAAACTTCGTTCTGAAACAGGCAATTTTTGACCTAAAAATTATCGGGTCTAAAAAATTATGTTTTTTCCACTGTATTTTTAATGAGAGTTGAAAGTTGACATTATTTGGTATCATTGTAGAGCTACATCTGTCTGCTTTCCTGCAATATTATCCACTTTAGTGTATCTTAAATTATATTTACATTACAGAGCTTGGAAGTAGTGTACAACCTCATGACACATAAACATGGCACGGGGGATTAATGAGTTAAAAGAATAGAATGACAGAAGAAACATTACATTCTTATCTTGGATTCCTGGAATTTCTTTTCAGCCAGTAGAGCATCAGTCCTAATGAGGGACTGTTGCTGGTGTACCTGATTCAATTTAATTTTTCAAAACTATTTTCATATCTAACAGTGGGAAACTAAACCTTTTATAATTGCCAGTAGTCTGTATCACACTTTCTTCAGAGGTATACAGAGTAAAACAGTTATAGACATAAAATACAGTACAAAGTAATAATTTATGAACCTGCTTGACCTTGTATATGTACTATTTTACCTACAAATAGTGATAATTGTCAATTTTTAACCCATGCAAAGACATACATCTACATAGTGAGTCAAAAGTGTTTATTATTAATATCAAGCTATGTGATGAAAATATGATTAATATTAACCATTTATCAATGTGGACAGTAAAACAGATTATTTAGACCCATCAGGAGATATGGCTTTTTTTTTTTACAGATAATAGGTTGTCTAGATAGGTGATATTTTCTGGACAGTAAATTTTGTATCTGTGCACACTCTATTAGTGCACACTTATGGGCTGATCATTGTACATCATCCATCGATCTGTCGTCCGTCCATCCGTTAGCACAAATTTGTTATCTCTGCTCCTCCAAAACTACTTGAAGGATTGCCATGAAACATTGTACACATTTTGATCCCAAGGTCTAGTTGGTACTAAATGAAAATGGTGGCACTCTGACATCCAATATGACCACCACAAAAGCCATCTTGAAAAACTCTATTGCTACCCCTCCTGAATGGATGATAATGTCAACATAATGATTTCACCAAAAGAAATCTTATGATGTCTAGTTGGTTCTAAATGAAAATTGTGCTGATCCAAACACCAATATGGTCACCATGGTGACCATCTTGAAAATCTTGTTATTGCTACTGAGTACTCTTGAGTGGATGGTCATATCGACATTGGGTTTTCACCAAAAGAATTCTTATTATATTTAGTTGGTCCTTAATTAACATATTGCCAAGCTTACATCCAATATGACCACCAAAATGGCCATCTTGAAAATCTTGTTATTGCTACTCTTCTTGAATGGATGGGCATGTGAACATGTGGTTTTTAGCTCTACTGGTCATAGACTCGGGAGATCTTATGGGATGGCCTGTTGTCCATCATCCCTCATTTCACGTCCATTGTTTGACTGTCAGTTAACACAAGTTTATTATCGCTACTCCTTTAAGCTATTTGGAAGATTGCTTTACAACTTCACACACATTCATCCCAAGGTCTAGTTGGCCCTAAATGAAAATAGAGTCACTCAGACATCAAATATGGCTGTCACAGGGGCCATCTTGAAAATCTTGTTATCCCTATTCCTCCTAGACACATAGTCATATCGACCTTTGGTTTTCACCAAAAGACTTCACGTGATGTCTAACTGGTCCTAAATGAAAATGGTGTCATGATGACTTCCAATATTGCCACCATGGCATGCATCTTGAAAATATTGTTATCGCTACTCCTCCTGAATGGATGGTCATATCATCATGGGGTTTTCACCAAATGACTTCTTATGATGTCTGGTTGGTTGTGAATGAAAATGGTGCTGATCTGTTCTCCAATATGGCCACCATGGAAGCCATCTTGCAAATGTTGTTATTGCTCCTCCTAAATGGATAATCATATCAACATGGGGTTTTCACCAGAAGATTATCTATGATGTTTGGTTGGTCCTGTTAAAAAACAGTGTTGATAAAACTTGAAATATGTCTGCTAAAGTGGCCAGCTTGTAACTCTTGCTATCACTAGTCCTCCTAGATGAATGGTCATGTCAACATTTGGTTTCCTAAAGTTGATCCTAAATGAAAATGATGCCATGTGACATCCAATATGGCCACCATGGCATCCATCTTTAATATCTTCTTTTTGCTGCTCCTCCTGAATGGATGCCACATTGACATGTGATTTTCACTATTAGACTTTGTATGATATCTAGTTGGTCCTAAATGACAATGGTGTCACTCTTTTATCCAATACAGGCAGCACAGTGCCCAATTTGAAAATATTGTTAATACTCAGGAATATCAGAGATGGTTTCAACACTCAGCAGTTTTAAAAAAAAGAAGAAACAGTCTAATCTTAGACTCCTGGAAATTCTTTTCAGCCTGCAGAGTGTCAGTCCCTTAAAGGAACCCTTGTCTCCAAAAGACTTCTTATTATGTCTAGTTATTCCTAAATGGAAATGGTGCCAACCTGAATTCCAATATGTCCAGCATGGTGGCCATCTTGAAAATCTTGTTTCTGTTACTGATCCTAAAGGGAAAGTCATATCAACATGGAGTTTTCACTGGAAGACTTCCTATGGTGTTTAGTTGGTCCTAAATAAAAATGATGTCAAGATGTCAATTAACATCCAGTATGGCCACCATAGTGGCCATCTTAGAAATTGTGTTATAATGTAAAGTGGAAAAGGTGGAGAGGGTATATGAGATATTGTTTAAGGTTCTTACCACCCTTACTGAAATTACTTAAGATTTAAACCACTGGAAGTACCCAATTTGACTTACAACTGATGTGAGGATACACAAATATTCACTCAATTTTTCACAGTGGTGTTCCAATTACTTGTTGTAATTTCTTTTGTGATCATTTTACATATCTCTGTAATCATTGCAGAGCAGGTAATTTTAACCATCTATACAGTGTTGTAAACTTTGAAGTCTACCCTTTTTATTATCAATGAAGCTTGTAAAAAAAATTTAAAAACTCCGCTGTGAAACACCACTGAACTATTTTTTGGAATAGCTTCTGGATTTTGGCCAACCTCGAGGGGAATTAATTGTGGTCTGAGGCCTGTCATACCCATTTTGAGAGAGCATGTTGTGACAAAATGAAAGCTAAAACCTGATTTCAAAATGAAGTTTTATTTAAACAATACAATGTTCTATGGTTCCTCAAAAAGGGACCATGTGGGAGATTAGCATCAGCTAAATATACAACACTCATTAAATAAAGTTATTATTATTATTATTATTATTATTAATAAACTGCATAGTCTGTCTTAACTTTGTGTGCCCTTATACGTATTTTGTAGAAGCCCTAATTGTGCCTGTAAACCAATGTAGTTAGCTTTTAAAAGAGATAAGGCCAAAGTCTATTCATCTGATGTTCAATACAGCAAGTTGGTATTGCATGTTACAGTGTTTCAACAGAAGCTCCCCAGTATATGTGACCCCAGCAGGCTCAGGGATTACATCGAACAGGCAACAGGCCCGATGTGCCCTCTTGCATGTTGTATGAGGCAACTAATGGAGGCAGGATGCACAATGGCTCACTTGTTAGAATGCCAAAGGCTGCAGGTTCAATGGATCAGCTTGGGTCAGCTACCATGGTGCATCCTTGGGCAAGGCACTTTACTCCAGTTCTCAGCAGTTAAAATAACTTGTATTGCTGCGCCATAAAACAAACTAAACGAACCTATATATCAGACTTCCCCTTCCTCAGCAGCAACAACTGAACAAGTGTTCCAAATGGTTTGCTTGTTTTTACACTGTTGCTTTTACTTTGTCAGAGTGACTACACAGATTTTGCACACAAAAATCTGTACTTTTGTTTGCAGTTATGAAAAATGATTGGTACCACATGTACTCTCTTATAAGTCAAGTCCAACTGCAAATTGCAGAGACCCAGATCTGCCATTGCATAATGCACCAGTCTGGCGGATCTGGGTCTGTGCATTTTGTTAGGAGTAATCAGTTGAACAAATAACATAGATCCTGATCTGCCGGCATATTAATGCAATGGCAGATCAGGTCTATGTTGTTTGCATTTGGACTCTACTTGTAAGCGAGTATATACGGTAGACATAGCACAAAAAGTAGAGTTACCTGTCATTTATGCTGTAATTCATCCCTAAGCTTGCTTTTTTTTGAATTACCATAAAATGTTTATAGAAGGAAATAAGAAATAATTGCAGAAATTTTAGAGAAATGTGAAGTTTAACTATTTAGTTCAGATCTTGGCAAAATATCTGCACTTTGTGTTTATCCATATGCATATCTGATACTAAAACAGAAAATCTGTATAATATAGAATTATCTGTACATGTTGTCAGCCTTCTTGGCATCAGTGTCCTATATTAAAAAGTGTCAATGAATTTCATTGTCTCTAAAATCCTATGAATTATAATGATCATGATGCTTTTAAATAGTTTTGTTTACCTTTACTCCTTTTCATAATGTGATGGCAATGCAGATAGTTTCCCATCTGTTGCCACCGAACTTGTATTGAGGTTGTGTCTTGGGATGATGGTGTGTTACACACCAAATTATTGTCACTGTGACCTACTACTGTTATGGTTTATTGAACATAACTTAAAAGGTTCTGAATCATGCCATGCTAGAAGTGGGTCTTCTTTTAAACCCCAGCACAAAATAACAACTCAAGCTTTTCTTTTTTATCTTTATTTTTTCTTCAGCAATGGTTCAACCTTTATGCCCTGGTGCGGTTAGAACTGGACACAGAGATAACTGTAGATGTTTCAGGTCAATTAGAGTCAGGCTCCTCAACCTCACAACTGGATGTTGGCAGAGTATTCAAAGGGAAATCCGACAAGAAGTTAGTTATTTATGTAGTAATTTATATCATTCAGTTTATCTTTCATAATTACATCATTATAAAAAAGAACAAAATTGATAAGGAAAAAATATATAATGTTCAGGCATATATATCTGAAAACTTGTTAGGATAAAATTATTGTGGCATGCATAACAAAATCAAGCAAAATTTTAGTTTTTAACCACTTCTTAAAGTTAAGTTAGTATGTTTGCATGCATGTATGTTTATAAGTCTCTCTTTCTCCCTCCCTCCCTTCGTCTCTCTCTCTCTCTCTCTCTCTCTATATATATATAAGGGCTTCCAAATTTTTTAGGTCCATACTGGACATTTTTTCTTGAAAAATTAGCATATATACTGAATATTTATAAAATTTATTATAAAAGCATTAAAAGATGTTATTTATTCTAAATAATAAGAAAACATTGTTATATTTCATGAATTGATGTACCAGAAATATGTAGTTTTCTGTTCAGATTTGTTGATGCTTCAGTTTCATTATTTTCCATTAATTAATCACTTTTCCCATTTAAACTTTTTATTTTCAAAGAATATAGTTTATTATAGAATCTGACCTTACAGCATTATTTTCTTCTTTTCTTATGTCTTTAAAGCTTCATAATTGTTTTATCAGTTAGTAGACATAAGGCCTCAAAATTACATAACACTTACATAGAAGACATGTTTGGTTGAGTCTGACCATGAACTAGCTCCAAAATAGTATTTTGTGGGTGATAATAAAGCTTGGTTTTGTTGCTTCTTTCTTTTGTTTTGGTTCTAATTAGACCCTAGACTACATGCATGTTGTTTGAAGCTCTTGTATGCTCTGACACTGACACACGTCACAAGGTGTGAGGGCTGATATTGAGAGTAACATTCCTAAAGTAGAGAGCCCGGTCCCTTTGAAATGATCATGAACAATTCATGAACTGGCATGAACTGTTCAAGAATTATTTATGAACTGGGTTCATGAATCATTCATGAAAGTCAATGAAAATGTTCATGGACTGTTCATGGATATGCATGAACTGAAAATGGTAAATTCATTAAATTTTGAATTCATGAACTGTTCATGAACCTATACTTCAAAACTGTTCTTGAACAGTTCATGAATTATTCAAGAACTGAGTTCAGGAACAGTCCATAAAAGTTCACAAATTTGGTCATCAGTGTTGATGAATGGTGCATGAAGATGAAATGGCACCAGCATATTGTTCATGAACTACTGATGAACAAAGTTCTAAACATGAATGATTCATTACTGTTCATGAACAGTTCCTATATGAAATTTGATTATCTGAAGAACCATCAAACACTGATAGTAATATTTCCTCCTAAATCATGAAATAATATGGGGGGGGGGGGGAATTGTAAAACAGTAAAAAAAGAAAAAAAATGCAACATATATTATGTTAAAAATGGTCTTTTTAAAATTTTAAATACATTTCCAACATGCAAAAGAAAGCACACGTAAATTGACAGATGATCACTTTTTTTTACTTTTTTCATAAGACTTTTTGTATGTTCTGTAATTTTTGTATGAAAATTTTTCGCGATAATGGGGCATTTTGCTTCACCAATTGTTCAAGCATATTCAATTTTGACTGGTCAAGGGGCTGTCTAGGGGTTTCTCCAGACTTGACTGATCGCTTTGACCTGTTGGATAACTCATCTTATGTAAAGATCTTTGGGGCCACTATTTTAATCACTTCACTCTCATTGTCAACTGAATTTCTCCATCTCTGTCTTGAACTGTTCTATCTGATCACCTGATTGATTTCCACCATTTGAATCTTTCACTTTGCTGCAGCAGTCATCTTGGTCATATGGTCTACCAGTTTTCTAATTTTCTTCCTTTTCTAATTTTCTTCCTTGACCTGCCAAGTTCATCGTCTAATTCTTTTACTTTTCTACTGTCTGATCTGAAAGAGATAAAGCTACATGTAGTTCTATTAGTGCAGAACCTCACAAAGAATTCTAGATATTTACTTAAATTAGACTTTTCACAGAAAGTTCACAATGACTGGATCACATCAGTGCTTTGACATCATCAAAAGTGAAAGTAATGTAGACATTATTATTATTATTATTATTATTATTATTATTATTATAGAATTCTAAAAGAACTTTTAACATGTGGCTCATAATGAAATCTAAGCAAGAATTAAAATATTCAGTCGACTCAGTAAAACAATGTAAATAAAAATTGATGATGAATACAAGTTAAATACAAATAAAATTAAGAGATTTAATCAGATTTTGAAATTAGCACATTTTAATAATAATAATTATTAAAAATATCGATTTTATATTTTTTTTTCTAAGTTATTTTTATTGTATTGCAATAGAACATAGCATCTATATTGCTTAGATTTTTAGTCAAATATTGGTCTGATTGCCAACATCATAAATACTATCAAATATAAATCACACTAATTTAGAAGATTAAATCACTTCTATCCTACATTATTATGTAATGTTTGGCATACAGTTAAAAAAAAATGATAAATCAATCTATACTCAACTTATTCAGAGAATTTTGTCACTTTTTTCATCGCACCTTTTATTTTAATTGTAGCTGACTGGCCATAGGTATCATGTCACTGTATTGCATCTACTCCAACTCCGCATGTTGGGTATCGCTTCTGGTTTCATCAGGTCACTATTTTCATTTGTGTTGTTGTGTATGATTTGGTACATTAACTAGACAGTTTGGTTTCTAATTTACCAAACAGTACATTGGATTATAGAAATAGCAATGT
Source organism: Margaritifera margaritifera (assembly GCA_029931535.1). Classification (NCBI taxonomy): domain Eukaryota; kingdom Metazoa; phylum Mollusca; class Bivalvia; order Unionida; family Margaritiferidae; genus Margaritifera; species Margaritifera margaritifera. The sequence continues at coordinate 921,828 of JAQPZY010001685.1, forward strand.
TACGAAACCGGAAACAATGCCACACATGTAAATTCTTAGTAGAAGCAGTATAGTGTCTTGTATCGAGACAGAAAGGTGGGATGATTCAGAATGTGAACCGAGTAATGTTAGTGATTTTCAGAAATCCCAAGAGCAACTCTTAACACAAGTTGGGTCGGAAAAAATCACTCCCTGTGAGTTTGGTTACAATTATATATATGATGTATAAAAACCAGTAAAATATTTGCATAACTTCTATTGAAAGAATCATTGAATGACAATTTATACTTACCTGACTTTTGTATGATCCTGGCTGGGTACGCTTTTCCCCTGAATTTTGCTCTCACCAAGTTATGTTCTTTACATTCTACATAATCTCTTCTTGGCACTTCTATTCACTTTTAAGAAATGATACTGAAAAGATTCTCTTCTGTCCATTCCACAAAAGTCCATGTTTCATTCGAGGTTTTGCATCTATTGCTGCACCGTTTGCATGCTGTGTATTTGCGGGAAACGGAGGCTCAGCTGCTGCTGAATCCGTATGCATATATTAACCAATCACATCGTGTCTTCTTCCACTAACATCCAGTCAGGATAATTGTTGTTTAAATATTTCGGTTTGTACGACAAGATGGCAACGACAGATGGTGTAAAGTCAACACAGTATGCCGTAGTTCATGACAGTAATGGATGAAAATGCTTTGAATGCCAAAACTGTCATGGATTTCTGTGTTCCAAGAACTCTGTTTTATACCATTTATATTCTGAAGACAATCTAAGTAAGTACTTTAACTTATGTTAATTAAATTTATGCATGCTAGTGTTAGGAAGTTATGGATAGACAAATTCTACATGCCAGCAGTATAGATTTCCATTTTTTAAAAATAGATTTTAATTTTTAAAAAACAATCCTGCAGGAATCATACTTTCCTTATATCTTGTAAACAGTTTTGGTCTAGTAGAAATGAATGAAGGCCGAGTATGAAATTTAGATAAATTTAGAATTTGGTTGAGCCCTCTACTACAAGTAATTCCAATATTGCTATGTATCAGAGAGTAACATAAAGGGTATCATCAATTTCCTACATAGCCCCCAAATGTCACCAGTTCCCTATTGTTATGCAAATGAGGTACCCAGTGTACTGTAAGATTATAAGTTGGATTTGTTGAGTAGTCCAGAGCAGCTCCTAGTAGTATTTTCATTGTTTGTAAACCACACCTTTCATTTGCAACAGATCTGGGTGTGCATTGGTGCAATTCATGTTGATATATAAAGAACATTTTGGGGGGAAAAAACAGGTAATAGAGGAATTTATGAATTTGCATAGAAAATTTAGTCATGTTCTTTTTTAAAACACAATAAAATGTTTATCCAAGATACATGAATGCTTGTACTGCATCCATATAATAATAAATTGTTACATACTTGTAATTTTAAGTTCTATATATAATGGACCCAGATTATTCATTTACTGTTTATTCTTCATTCTGTTTGTATTTAAGAGGAGTACAGGATACTTGCACTAACTCAAGAGCACATGGGTATATGGGAACTAGATGCAAGTTACAAATGTAAAAAGATTAAAAAAATTTAAACAGAATGTCATTTATGAATTTATTTTGCCGATTTTGTTTTACATAATATGATAATATCCAGATACCACATAAATGGAGGGATGGGTGGCTTTGAAGCTGCTGCAAAGGATATGTAATAAGATGAAACTAGTCAAGACATACATTGCAATTCAAATTTTGCATTAATAAATAGAAGAAAGCATTTCTAATATTTGACTAGACAAAGTAAAGTGTTTGCACACATTGGCAGATCTGGTGTATTCTGTTCTAAGTAGGAAAGGTGTGTGGGGGGGTTGCTTTTAATCTAAAATGCATGGCACCAATGGCTCTAGTTTGAGTGACTTTAGTTTCCAGGCATTATAAAAATCTTTTCGCATAGTCTCTTGGGTACTTCACTGACAAATTCTTCCAAAAAGTCAACTTTCTTCAGACATAAGGTCCCTGACTCAGCAAATCAGAGGTTAAGTATCATTTTAATATGTAGAGCATTCTTTGTTCTTAACTGTTTTGAAGAAAAAAAAATGACCATCATTTATCCAATTTTTTGAACATTGAAAAATAAGTACTATTTGGTATCTGGATAATTTCTGGAAAAATTAAACTTATCATTTTTCCTAAATATCTTGTTCAGTAGGAAGTGGGCTAGGTAAACTAGGTTGCATTTTATTCTTGCTTTGAAATAAGGAACACTTACATAATAATGCTTTGGTGTTTTAATATCAGTAATGCATAACCTGTTGCTAGTGTGTGGCTTACTCTTTTCTGGATGGAAAATACCATCGACTGTATGATGAGAATTCATCCTTTCATAGGGTGACTGTCTGGAAAGATCCAAATGTCTAACCTGTGTCTCTGGCCCATGTGCACCAGTCCTCATTCTTTTTTGGTTGCTGCCATTATTACAGTGGTTTAAATTATTCTTCAAAGAAAATTGCCTTCGCTTTGAGTCATACATCACGAATTGAGTATTTTCATTACGTGCATAATTTTTAAAGTGTGAAATTACACTCAGATTATTATTCCTGTTTGGAATTAGCTCTCTCTCTCTTTCTTGAGTTATTGGCAGTTTTTGGTTATGTTTTATTTTCATAACCTTGCATTTAGGTTCCCGCCCACCCCACAGGGATGTCTTGGTAACGTTTATTGTGATTGAGAATTATTTTATTCATTTTTCTAGCTTGGGTAGGTATTTAGTTAGCCCAATCCTTGCCAATATGGTCTGCAGTCTCATCTCGATTCTGTTTTGTTGTTTTAATACCATGAACGAATCATCAGAATTCATATTCCATTTAATCTGACTTTTGCAATTTTTATTCTCCGAAAAAAGGTTGGACATCAGTCCTTCCTTTCATTTATGTGTGTTTAGTAATTGAATACCTTTCATTCTTAAAAGTCAGTTTAAGATAGTGTTCCTTATTGTTATTACTTTATTTTTAGCATCTTACCAACCTGGGTTTTTGCTAATTTTTCTCACCAGTACTCAGAATAAGTGTTTCTGACATCATTGTTTCTGGAGCAGCACTTTTCAGTCCCTAAAGCCCATTGTTGGCAACAGGATCGAGCCACCTGGAAAAGGAAGAGCTGCAATACAAGTCCATAAGATCTGAGGAAGATTTTTCCTATGGATCAGAGTTGCCTGACCGGTCATTGATCGGTGATCATGTGCCGGTCACTGTTCTATGAGTACCAGTCACCAGTCATTGAGCTACCATGGTATGGGAATAGTGAATCTGGTTGAGACCCTCCCTAATTCCAGGTACCGTTGAATCCCACTTGGGATTGGGAATCAGATTGGGAATCAGCGTACAGATGCCAGATTAGGGAAGGGGATTGGCATCCCCCCCTTTCCTATGATCCCACTAAATCCATTTGGGATGTGGAGCCTTCCACCACATTGTAGTGATTGGGCACCTCCTCCCTTTGGGTCCCCTACCTCCTTCCACCCATCAATCAAGGAAGCAGGGGAGGAAAAGATGTCCTTTGACAAGGCGGTTCATGAGGCTTACCGTCTTTTACCCCGGGATCTGTGTCACAAGCCTTCAGGCTCTAAGGACACTAAAATTCTATCCAGCTTGGAGAGACTGTCTGGGGCTACTTCCAGGCCAGATCTCTTGTTGTTGCGTCCCCTTCCCCCCCCCCCCCTGTGTTGAGACCTTTGGCTGCAATAGTTATAGAGTTCACACCCCTTCCTGGCCCCTTAAACCCCATCCATTTTTTATGCTGGTGCAGAACCAGTGGGTATTTCCACTGGGGACTGGGCTTGCCTTCAAGTTAAAACACTGCAAGCCTTAGAACTAAAGACTAAGTCTCTAGTTACTATAACCTTGCATGCTGACCTTTTCTTTGCAGCCTCTGTCACCAGCTGCCCTTCAGTGTTTGTTAGAAGGAGTGGCCGAAACATCTAGGCATGCATTATCCATTTACATGGCCCCTGGACACATCCAGGGTCATACTGGAGCACAGTAAGAACCTTCTGAGGGCTGCTCCCCTGGAGGCAGAGACCCTCTTCAGAGGACTCATCCCCTTTGTGGCTTCCCAAGAATTGAGAAACCAACAACACTGGTCCCTCGCATCTGTTCCTGACCCACCAAAATCAGCCAAGAAGTGGAATCATCCTGACTACCCACAGGGTCCATCAGCAAAGTTCTTCAAAGCCACCCAGTCCCAGTCCAGACAACAACCCCAATTCAGAGCTTCCCCTCAGCAGTTGAGCCCTAGAAGGGTGCACTGTAAAGGCCCATGGAGGAAGTTTGCAAGTCCCTCCCCCTGTCCTAAGGAAAGGGGGGGGGGACAGCCCTATGGACTCACTTCATCTCCTGCAGTGTGTCCCTCTGCCATCGGTTCCCATAGGTGCCAGACTAAACTTTTTTCAGAGGTTTAGTCAGGTATCATGGACAATGGGTGGGTCCTCTCTATCATAAAAGGAGGATACAGACTTTGGTTTCAAGATCTTCCTCCTCTAGTAAAGTCCCCTATGTGCTTCCTCAGTTGAATCTGGTGTGATTAACAGAAGAGGTTCTCTCCCTTCTCCAGAAGGGTGCAGGAGAGAGGGTGTTTAATGACCAGTCTCTGGCCTTCTACTTCCAGATTTTCCTGGTACCAAAAATAGAGGTAAAGGTTTTGACTAATTATCAACCTTTCCTCCTTAAAATAAGTTTCTGCAGGAGGAACCTTTTGAGATGAAGACCACAGTCTCAGTCAGGAATGCCATAAGACCCAGTGACTGGGCAGTCTCCATCGACCTTCAAGATGAATACCTTCACATCCCTATCTTTCCTTCTCACAGGAAGTACCTCCAGTTTTGTTTGGATGGGGAGGTCTTCCAATTCCATGCTCTGCTGTTCAGCCTATCCTTTGCACCCCGAGCCTTTACCAGGGTCATGGGAGTAGTTGCTGTCCACTTAAGGTCACTTATCCCTATCCTCCAATATTTTGATGATTGGTTGACCCACAATGGCTAGAGTCCCACAGACTAGATCTGTCCTGCTCTTGGTCCATATTGACCAGGCTGAGTCTTTTACAAAAATTAGAGAAATCAGAGCTTACTCCATCTCAAGATTTTGTCTACTTGGGGATGAATTTCCTCACAAACAGAGGATAAGTCTGTGTCCCACAGGACAGAGTAGACAAAATTATGACCCTGTTGGAGGCACTGACAGCCAAAACCACGTTGTTGGCTGATCTTTTTCTATCTCTTCTGGGGACCTTGAACTCCACAGCGGACCTGGTTCCTCTAGGCAAAATACATGTGTGCCCTCTCCAGTTTTTCCTTCTAGCAAACTGGAAACTGCACAGGGAACCTCTGACTGCTCAGATTTCTCTAGGTCTGGATTTCCACCAGCATCTGATTTGGTGGATGAATCGGGGACCAATTTCTGACTGGAGTCCGCATACATGCCTCAGAGGCCCACTCCTATCTGTTCACATACCCGTCAGGTTCCAGGTGGGATGCTCATCTGGAGCCAGAAAGGCCAATTCTTCAGGGCTTCATAGTCCCAGAAAGAATCTGCCCTCCACATCAACAATTGGAAATGAGGGCAGTGTTCTTAGCCCTTCAGGGGTGCGTCAACAAAATAAAAAGTCACTGCGTGATGGTCTCCTCTGACAACATGTCAGTCTTAGCGTACCTCAAGCAAGAAGGAGGCACACATGTCCCTTCTCTTTACATGGAGGTTTGGAACCTTCTTCACTGTGCAACTTTGGAAGGGATTACCCTCCAAGTTCACCACATTACTGGCAAAACGAATATTTTGGCAAACAATCTGTCCAGGAGGGGCAAGATAGTCCTCACAGAATGGTCTCTGCATCAATCAGTAGCAGATTCCCTGTTGACACTTTGGGGGAGACTAAACAACAAGCTGCCCTTTTATGTTCCCCAGTCCAAGACCAGAGAGCCTGCGCAGTGGACGCTTTTAGCCTGAAGTGGGATTGTCTGTTCGCTTGCGCCTTCCCACCCTTCAGGATGATTCCACTAGTTCTTTAAAAAGTAAAGACCTCCACTGCTCAGCTCATTTTGACAGCCCCTCTGTGGCTTTAATGATAGTGGTTCAATGATCTTCTTGACCTGCTGGTAGACCAGCCCATGACATTACTCCAGCACAGGGGCTCTCTCCTCCACAACAGCCTGCAGATTCTCTGACATTACCCCAGAGGAGGGACCTTCTGTCACGGCACAGGGGCTTTCTACTCCACAACAGCCTGTAGATTCTCCACCTTCATGCTGGGTTTATCTCGAAAGATCTCTCTGCCAGGAAAAGTTTTCGAGCAAAGTTTCCAAGTGCATTGTTCAGTTCAGGAGATGATCTATGTCCAAGGTCTGTGATGCCAAGTGGAGAATCTTTTGGTGCAGCAGGAAATAATTTAATCCTAGCTTTTCCTCTCTGAGTGCATTAGCTGAATTTCTTCTTTTCCATTTTGAAGAGAGACAATGCTTGGTTTCTACTATCAAGGGCTATAGGGCAGCCCTATCCAACACACTCACATTTTCAAAAGGCCTGGCCATTGGTGCGGACTCTCACACAGCTGACCTGATCAGGTATTTCAAGTTGCAAAGACCGGTGTTTCACTTGCCAATGCCTAGATGGGATCTCTCATGTCTTGTGGTCTCTAGATAAAACCCCCTATGAACCTTTGGGTGAAGCTTCTTTTGAGAACTCTACCCTCAAGACTGTTTTCTTGCTGTCCTTAGTGTCTGTGAGACAAAGGAGTGAGCTTCATGCCGTATCCATAGAACAAGGCTGTCTGTGGTTCAGTGGAAATTATGAGTCAGTTTCTGTCCTTTGCCATCCAGTTTTTGTTAAGCATGAAACCAACTTCCATCGATTACTCCACTTCCAATTGAGATCCCCAGTCTCAGTTGTTTCTGTGCTGGGGATGATCAAGATAGACTTTTATGCCCAGTTTAGGCTTTGCAGTTTTATTTGGCAGCTTCTAAAGGGAGAAGAAAGGGTAGGAAGCTTCATTTCCTCCCTCTTTAGGGCTCAACTGATAGTTCGGCTTCCATTATTTTAAGGTGGGTTACCATAACTATCAAGAAAGCTTATCAGTCCCTTACCAATAGGGACCTTTCATTCATGAAGATTAAAGCTCATGAGGTTCAAGCCATTGCTGCCTCATGAGGATATCTATCTCATTCATCTCTGGAGGATGTGATGAAAGCTGCATTTTGGCAATCTCACACTATCTTCTCCTCCTTCTGCCTTTGATTCTTGGCTCATCAAAGCAAAGGCATATTTTCTTTGATGCCAATTGTGGTACAGTGGTCCCCCTCTTATAAGGCCACCCCTTCTGGACTGGGAAAGTGGCCTTATAAGAGGGGTGACGTTTCCAGAGGGGGACTATATTTGTGAGAAGTATATGTATGTGTATGAAGTAAGAAAGCTACATGTAACTTCAAAACATTTAATATCTTCATTTAAAAATAACATTAATTATGAAAAGGTTCTTCTTGTCTTAAGAATAGACTTATTTCAAGTGAACATTTAATAGTTCTTAATTCTTAAGCATGAAATATTTATCCCATTTCAACTGATATAATTGTAGCCTTTTCTTGAATCAGTTGACCAGTGAGTGGGATGTTCTTGGCACATGCAGTGCAAAACCATTCAAAAACCTTGTCATATAAATCTTGGTACAAACAACGCTTGGCATTCAGAATCATTCTCTCTCCCATTACTCCATTTTCCCACTGCTGCAGAATATTCTTCTTATCTGTTATGATGTTGTTTATTTGAATTTTTCCAACATCAAATTTTTTGGCAAGAATTAATGAACTCTCCCCTATGTCGTCGAGTCGAATAACTTTTATTTTTTCTTCTAAAGTAAGAATTTTCCATTTACATGATGACATGTTAAACTTTTGTAATGATTTATTTCTATGTTGCTAATTGTACTGCAATTTAATCATGCAGACAAAACTTTTATAAAGCAGACAAAATACCTTGTTTATAAAGGAAGTGATACTTGTACTATCACATGAATTTTCAGTCTTTGCCTGGTACCCTGTTTTGTTCAAGGTTCATTTCTCTTTGTGTGTGAATCCACAAAATATTTAGCCTATGTTGACCAAGTTATGATCTTGACAATTACCTCCGGTCATAATCATCAAAGAAAAAAAAATAACAGCTGTGTGAAGCCCAAAACCCTATCACAACATTCTCAAACCCATTTCCTGTAAACGTCAGCGTTTGTAGACAATAATATAATATTAACCATAGTGGCACATGTTATGATGTACTTCAGCTAGGAATTGTCTCAGTAACGAAAACCTGACAACTGGAAACAGACATTGGAAAAGATAATCGGATTACTTACCTTACCGTATGAATTAAATACATGTATTGGTTTTGAACACGTATTAGATAAAATGTGGCCACTTGTGAGGGATAAATTTTACATCTTTGGATTAATATGCTGGCTGCATGCTGCATCAGAGGGGTGGCCACCCACGAGGGGTACTTCTGTAAACAAACTCGTCAGTGCTGAGAAAACTGGCCATGTAGAGGTGGCCGCTGGTAAATGGGCCGTATAAGAGAGGGACGACTGTTTCACAAAAGTGGCCCATGCATATACCATCTGGCAGTAGTCTACACTTCTACAGTAAGGGTGAGTATTCCTTCCTTTTTCCTTCACCAGTTTGTGGGATCATCAAGCTCCCACCGAACTGGCAAATTTAGCTACACAATAACAATAGGTATTGTATTACTGACATTAAAACTTAGTTTGGGGTGGATGGGTGGGTGGGTAAAACTAATTTTAATGATGTAATACTTACCTGTTGCTTATGCCAGATTCCCACCTCTCATCCTGTGCTAATGTCCCACTAGTTTGAAGGCTACATCCTGAAAAAGAATGAGGGATAGTGCGCATGGGCCAGGGTCACTGGTTAGACATTTGGATCTTTCCAGAAAGTCACCCTATGGGAGGATGAATTCTCATCATACGATTGAGGGTATTTTCCATCCCGAAAAGAGTAAGTAACGTAATAGCAACATGTAAGTACTACATCATTAAAATTACTTCCCCCCCCCCCCCGAAAAAATAAAAATTTTCTTTTACTAATAAAGAATACTGGTTGCAGTTCTGGCATTTGTTTTCTTTTTTTTTTCTTCATGTATATATAATGCCACTGGTGCACAGAAGTCTTTTTGTGTTATCTTTTTTGGTAAGAGTGACATCTCCCTTTTTTGTGCAAGAACCTGTTGAGCCAAAACAATGGCTACTGTAAACAGAACTGGGCCTCAGTCCTGAAACTTTGACAGCCTCTACATAAAAAGGGAAGTGTACCTTGATTCCTAATGTAAGATATATTGAAAGTAAAATTATTTTAGCCCTCTCTGCATACTAGTTAATGACTAAAAATTGTTTAGATAAGGCGACGGAGTGGCAAAATACAGTGTTCCCTTAGAGAAATACTGATCTTCAGTTTGGTTACCTGCTGGTCTCTGGTACTCTCAGTAAGTTGACAGTCATCATTTTAATCACCTGTTTTTGAGTATGAGTAAAACATGCCTTAGTTTATGTTCCAACTTGAATGTTTTTTCTTCTGTTGGATTTAAAAAAATGTACTTGGTGTACAGAAAACAAAGTTTGAAAATATGGTATCCAGATAATTGAAGGGTCAAGATGTTTAGATTAATGATGGTAGATTAAATTGGAATCATATCACTTTATTCCTATATATGCATATCTTCCAAGTACCTGTATTAGAACTTATGCCTATAAGATCTCAGTACCTTTTGTTATGAATGTTTCACCCCATTAACAAGGCATGTCTCTGCTGCAGTCCTTAAACAACCTGTTATTAACAGTACCATTACCCTAACTGTCATTGTCATCTTCATGTTGTCATGCTGAACTCGCAACCCAAAAAGTTCTGAGTTTGAATCCTAACATCAAATCAGCCTGGTTTGGCTACTTAAGTGTGTTCTTGGGCAAGGCACTTTACTCCAATTACCTTGGCACTAAATATCCAAATTGTGTTGTTGTGCTGTGTAACACCAATCCAATTCAATCATGTTGTCATCCCAACCATCACTAGCACAACCGCCTCAATCATCATTATCAGCAGTAGCAGCAGCATAATTGTTATCATCATGGTCTATATAATCCTGTCCATCTGTGTGTTTGTGTGTGCATGCATCTACTTAACAAGTTGTACATTTCCTCCAATAGCATTATAGATGGAGGTTTGAAAATTTTAATAATAACTGGAATATGTTACAAAATACATATAATAATTAGACAAGTTTTAGTTCCTTCATAAAATATAAAATGAACCCACAAAATGCTTTGAAAGAAACCGCAAAACAAGTACACAGAATTCTCAGTAAAATGGGGTAATCATAAATCAGCTCACAGTCTACTTACGAGAACTATGTACCACTTACTGACTTTTTATGATAATCTTTTTGCTGGTTTTTAGCTCTGCTGGTCGTAGGCCAGAAGAGTTCATGGTATGGTCTGTTGTTCCATCATCTGTCATTTCATGTCCGTCATCCAAGTTTCTTATCACTACTTCTCCTAAACTACTTGGAGGATTGCCATGAAACCTTACACACAGATTCATCCTATGGTCTAGTTGGTACAAAATGCAAATGGTGCTGTTTGGACATAAAATATGGCCACCACATTGTCCATCTTGAAAATCTTGTTATTGCTACTCCTTCTGGATTGATGTCCATATCAGAATATTATGATGTCTTGTTGGTCCTAATTGAAAATTGGTGCTGGTCTGATGTCCAATATGGCCACCACAGCAGCCATGTTGAAAATATTGTTACCACTACTCCTGAATGGACGGTTGTATCAACATGTGGTTTTTACTAAACATTTTCATATGATGTTTAGTTGGTCCTAAATGAAAATGGTGCCATTCAGACATTCCATATGCCTACCATATTGGCCATCGTGAAAATCGTATTGCTACTCCTCCTGAATGGATGGTCATATCAACATGGCGTTTTCTCTAAAAGACTTCTTACGATGTCTAGTTGGTCCTAAATGATAATGGTGCAAATCTGATGTCCAATATGGCCACCACATTGGCCATCTTGAAAATCTTATTGCCACTCCTCCTGAATGAATGGTCATATCAAAATGGGGTTTTTCACTAAAAGACTTCTTATGATGTCTGGTTGGTCCTAAATGAAATTGTGCCTACCTGATGGCCAGTATGGCCATCACAATGTCCATCTTGAAAATATTATTGCTACTCCTCCTGAATGAAAAGTAATATTGCCATGGGGGTTTCATCAGAAGACTTCTTATGATGTCTAATTGGTCCTAAATGAAAATGGTGCTGATCTGATGTCCAATATGGCCACCACAGCAGCCATCTTGAAATCATTGTTATCACTACTCCTCCTACATGGGGTTTTTACTGAACAATGTTATATGATTAGTTGGTTCTAAATGACAATGGTGCCATTCAGACATTAAATATGCCTACCACACTGACCATCTTGAAAATCTTGTTATCACTAATTATCCTGAATGAATGGTCATATCAGCATGGGGTTTTCACTGAAAGACTTCTTATGATGTCTAGTTTCTCGTCAATGAACATGGTCCTGATCCAACTTCTAATATGGCTGCTACAATGGCCATCTTGAAAATCTTGTTATAACTACTTCTCCTATATGGCCGATCAAATCTACATTGTGCTTTCACCAATAGACTTCTTATGATGTCTAGTTGGTACTAAATAGAAATGGTGCCAATCTTATATCGAATATGGCCACAATGGCACCCATCTTGAAAATCTTGTTATATTGTAGTTACTCATCCAAAACGGAAAGTCATATCAACATGGGGTTTCCACCAAAAGACTTCTTATGATTGCTTGTTGGTCCTGAATGAAAATGGTGCCAAGCTGACATCCAATATTTCCACCACAGCAGCTAATTTGAAAATCTTATCACTGAAGAATATCAGAGATGAATTCAACACTCATCAGTTAAAAGGAAGAAATGGACTCTTGTATTTTGACCTAGAAACTTTCACAATAGTGTGATAATTGTACAATTCCCATTCATTTTGATTCCCCCTTCCCCTCAGGGAAGGTGGTAGGTGAGGATGCAGTGGGAAGGTGGGACTCTGTAATCAGTGAAATAAAACTTTGAAATGAGCAAAACTACTATTTCACAACATAACTCTAGTTGTTGCTTGTATGTAGTGGTAGTAGCTGTTGTTGATGTTGTGATTATTATAGATGCTGTAGTAGTAACAGCAGCAGCTGTAGTAGTATTACTAGCTACATGCATTATTATTAATTGTTGTTATTGCTGCTGCTGTTGTTGTTGATGATGGTGATGATTATGATGATGTACCACAAGCTATATCCTAGTAAACTATCATTCGCTTCTTGATCTCAATAATAATAATAATAATAATAATAATAATAATAATAATAATCATTATCATCATCATAAAAAAAGAAGATGATGATGATGGAATTTCTTCTTCTGCTTCTTCCTCTTATTACATCATTTTCCATCAATGCTAATCATGAAATAAGTTTCTATGCTAAATTTTAAATAGTTAAAAACCATTGCTTTATATAAAAAGATAAAGAAATATGTATGTACATATATAGGTTTTAATGGCATATGAGCACAATCATGGCTATATAGTGTCAAGGTAGTTTAGCTTTTTTAAGAAAGGCATACAAAACAAAGATACAGACCAAAAAGATTAAATTCCTTAAAATACAAAGTCGGATCTTTTTATATATAAACTGCACTCTTTTAAAAAGTCAGTGACCTTCTCAGCTGAAACATCATCAAGGAATACAATCCAGGGCAAAAAGGTTGTCTCCATTAGTCACATCTTAGGACATGTAGAAGGGTGCATTGGGCCTATTCTACATACCTGCACCCACAGAGGGGACAAAGAAAGAAAGAAAGAAAAAACACTTGAACCAAGAATAAACACTGAATAGTAAATACACATTTTTTAAAAAAAGCATACATTCAGGTAAAGTCATACACAGGTTTGATTCCTTTTTAATTCTTTTTTTAATAAAGTTTTGAAAATTCATAGAAAGATGTATGATCCTTTCTAAATAAATTAAGTCTGCATTCTCATGCAAAGCCTAGTGTAGCTTTGATGGTAATTACCTGAAATCAAACATGTACATGATCTCAAAGAGAGTCATTATCTAGGTTTTGGAACTGAACTCTGTATCTACTTTGTAACAATCTTCATAACTCTCCTCTTCTTGTCATTTGTTTTCTAGGAGTTAATATATCTAAAAAAATCAGCTTGTTTGACTAGTTGACTTTTGCCCAAGTGCTGTTGAATCATAAGTGTTCAAATTTAGCCAAAGGAGTGCAAGCTTATACTTTAATTTGTTGTGAAGGAAATTAGCAAACATTATCATTATTAAGCACTGGTAAGGTTGACAAGAAACTGATGGTACAGGGAAAAAAAAGATAATATATTTCTTCTTTCAGCACATTGTCTTATTGTAATATGTTAGGGAAATCGCTGGTATTTCTGTGACTGAAAGTCACACTTTACATTGCGTTTACCTGCCTTTTCCTGATGTACTTGATTGCCCTAAAATGTCTAGTTGGAAGCCCAAGAATTTTGTAAACCCTGGAAGTCTGGTATACGGTAAGTAAGCAGAACAAAATTAATATTTGTTGAATATTACCCGTAGAAGAACAGTTGCAATTTTAATTACATCATCACACAAATAATGTTTTGAAATGCAGAAATCAAACTTTTTCTTTTCTTTATCCATCTTTTGTAGAAAACCAGCACCATCACAGACCCAGTCTCAACAGTCTCAGAGCATGAAAAGAAAGGCTACAGTTTCTTCAGCTAAGTAAGGAATTGACTCTTTAAGGTTCAGTAGGTTACTTCACTTTCAAATCAAGGAATTACCACCCAATACTAGATGTTTTGCTAATTAATACATTATAAAAACAGGATACATTTATTAATTTTTAGATGATAATATTTACGATATAACAAGATATAGTTTTTTATTTTATTTAAGTACACATGAAACCAATTAATTTATTTAAAACCAGAGCAAATGTCCTTAGATTTAAAAAGTGACCAAACTAAAATAATCATGCACTCTCCAAAATTTACTACAGGGGTCATCTTTTCCATTCTTTTAATAACTTCTTTAAAATTAGATCAATTGACATCAAGGGTATGAATTACGAAAAAAAAACCCAGATTACTCCAAGAAAACCAAAGCTAGGGAAAAAATTACCATTTTTCTCTGCCTAGGGCTCCAACAAAGGTCCTCTGCTATGCAAAACAAATATATAACCTTATTTTCCTCCAGACATCTGCATATTGAAAATGATAGATCCTGTGCTATGAAACATTACCTCTAGAAAAACATGCACATATCTTTGCTTAGGGTTTCTGTGTTGAGAAGAAGGATATAATTCTTTTGTTCTCATTTTTAATCGTATGATAATGTTTCATACCCCCAGAAATTTTACGTTTTATGATTAGAATTTTGTTTTATCTCCAATACCAACACAACAAGGGTATTTGATCACAAACTAGGTCCATAGTTAATTAGCATAAAAGAGAAAGATAAATTATTGCTCTGGTGGATACATCTAAAATGAGATTTTAAGTGGATTTACTTAAGTTTAGAATCAAGGGCACTTTAATCAATAATGCTTAAAGGTAGTATATACAGAAGTAGAGCACAATTTATAATGCCCAAAGTGGTTAAGATAATGATATGTTGTGAATATTTTATTAAATAATTTAGATAACTGACATATAGAAAGTCACCAAAAAGTTCAATCATGAACTACAGCCTGGTGCTTTGTTTTTCAAACAGAGCATACCAAATTGAGAAATTTCCAAACTCCCACAACCCATAACAGCTGTCACTTGATCATGGATTTTTTGTAATTTCTATTGACCACTAAGCAATCTGACTCCAGTGTGAATGATAACATACTCACATTTAGATTACTTAGCTTGTCTGACTTTTAGGCAATGTATTTCACTCATAGTTAGACACCTAGGTACTTTTCACTTTTGAACATTTACAAATTCATATTGTTGTAACTTACTGTGAATACAATTTTTTCATCGGTATCAATTTCCATGTTCTTTTCATGGGTATCAATTATCATGGTTTTGGGAAAGTTACATTTTCTTCGGTACTCTTATTCATAGGTCAGCTTTATTTGTTTCCACAGAAAGATTATTTCTTGTGGTGTCTTTAAAAATCTGTGGTTTGTAGCAACCACAAAAAATAAAAACAATCTTTACACAATGAAAAATAATTAATCCAATATAATTATCTTTCCTCCATTTTTCTCAAATTTTGCTTTCAAACAAAAATTACTCAAATATGGTAAAAATTTTAAAGAAAAACTTTTAATCATAGAAAATATCCTATGCTAATGAAGTGATGTGGTAATCTTTGCTTTGGCACGCATCAGCTTTTCTGCATTAGCATATAAAAAGGCATGCAGCCAATCAGTATCTACGTCAATTTCAAATTAACCTCTTGACCCCATGTAACAGTTGTCAATCAACTCTTATTCAACCAAAATGCTATCGAAATGCTGATTAATCTGATTGCTAACTGGGTTTAAATCATTACATAATCACATTTTGACTAGCAGTGCTTTTTCAGTTCAACAAAAGCAAAAGGAAAACCTATCTGCCTTTTTCATTGCATAATTTATAGTTTTACATATATCTACCTGAAGGTTTCCATCCTATTTTCATTAAAAAATGTCCAGTACTTTAAATTTTCTTCTTTTGTTCACAAGAAATATAAAAAATGGCTGATTTTGAAAAGAAGATTTATGCTAATTAGTGGCCAGAGCAATCTACCTTTTTTTTCTAATAGATCAGTAACAGAAGAGTACTTGAGCCTGCCTGTAAAATGGTGTGCAATAAATTATTTCATTGTCACAAATTGAAAGAAATATTTTTGTTAAATTTTGACAACTTTCTAAATGAAGTATGTATAAAATAATTAAAAATGAAGATGCTAGTCATTATTTGTAGGAAATGGGTAGTACCTAAATATCAAATATAGTTATTTTGTAATTGATGGACAAGTTTTGTAAACAATTCAGACATTAAAAATGTACAAATAATATATATATATATATATATATATATATATATATATATATATATATATATATATATATATATATATATATATATATATATATATATATAATCAAATGTGAAATGAATAAATCATTTTTGTGATTGGAAAAGTTAATGCCAAAAGAGAAAAATGGGTTTATCAGACAAAAAAAGATTCACAAAAAATGACCACATATTTATCAGTGACTTATTCTGATTGATGAAGTTTTGATTTTTCATTTCTTTTTTGGTATAAAATTCAAATATTACAGATAAAATGTCATACTTTAATAATTCTTCCAGTTTGAAAAAAATAGCATTGTCCTTCTCCTGCATATTTATATGTCCATTCAGTCACTCAGTTATGTTGATCTATCTACCTATATATCTATCTATCTATCTATCTATCTATCTATCTATCTATCTATCTATCCATCCATCCATCGATCCATCCATCCATCCATCCACCTATCTATCTATCTATATATCTATCTATCTATCTATCTATCTATCTATCTATCTATCTATCTATCTATCTATCTATCTATCTATCTATCTATCTGTCTGTCTGTCTGTATCTGAAAACTGACGACTTTTTGTTTTTCAGAAATGCACAGCAGACTGGTATAAAAAGCAGTGTGTCAGCATCACAGGTTACAAATAAACTTGCTAAATAGTGCATGGATATCCTTACTGTAATTTTATTCATGGAATTTGAATTTAGTGATACCCCTTCCTCTATGGAAGGCATGGATCTGGAGTGAGTATCTTCAGATAGATTGAAAGAATGATGTGCCTAAAATGACAGACATTCTCTAAAGCAATAATGAAGATTTGGTTTTTGAAATCTGGAGTATCATTTTTTTTATGGCAACTACAATTCCTCATTTTTATTTGACCATAATAGTATGGAAGTGTCAGTGGCAGAGAATTATCTGTGATTGTATCCTCAGCATCATCCCAGGTAGCAGTTAATAAGAATCTGTAAATTTGTTCATGTAAAGAGATGATTTACTCAGTACTTATCATTATGATTCCTTTAATTTCAATGAGCAATTAAATTTAGAAAAGCACTACATTTTATACACTCACCATAAGGCAAAGTGTAATATGTTATTATGTTGTCCATCTGACAGTCACCAATTTTGTTTCCACACAGTAACTTTAGTTCTCCACCATCTACAGTTAACAGACTTTGTGGATGTCTTGCACAAAGGTTAAGGAAGAAGTCTATCGATTTTGTGGTCAAAAGGTCAAAGATCAAGGTCACTGTGAAAGAAGAAAAATAGTTTCCAATAAAGTCTACAGTGACCAAACTTTGTGGATAGCTTGCACATGGGGAAACAATGAAGCCTCTACATTTTGGAATCAATAGGTCAATGTTCAAGGCCACTGTGACTGCAAGAAAAAAATGGTTTCTGCACAATGATTTCAGTCCTCAATGATGCACATTGCAACAAAGTTTGTGGTTGACTCACATATGGCCACAACGATGGTCAACTTGAACATGTTGTTATTGCTACACCTTCTAAATAGATGGTCATATTGATATGGGGTTTTCACTGAATGACTTCTTATGATGTCTAGCTAGTCCTAAATAAAAATGATGCTAATCAGATCTTCAATGTCATGGTCATTGTGGCCATCTTGAAAATCTTGTTATTGTTATTTATCCTGAATTGATATTTATAGCAACATGGGATTTTCACTGAAATACTTTTTCATTTAATTGATCTATAAATTGCCAGGATTTTACTATTCCATGACAACACCACCTGACCTGATGTATGGGGAGTCATTATCTTATTTGTTTGAAATATCCTGACTTTAGTTTGGCTTCTATTTCATTCACAAGTATAGATATGTAATTAAAAACAAAATGAAAGAAAAACATTCATACACACTTACATTCAAACTCTCACACATCCAGGATGTTATTACATTACAAGATTACCATAGAAGATTAACAATACAAATTTATGAGCTATATAAGCTATTACATTATATTATATGATATTGAAATATGAAAGATGGCTCCATCTTTTCTCAACATCTGTTTAGTTGTACAACTTAGCTGTATATTTTTTCAGCTTTTTGTTGGATCAGACAAAATTCTTATGTGAAATAGAGCCGCAGTGGTTCAGTGGTTCACATGACTGACTCACAACTGAAAGGATGTGGGTTTGAATCGTACCATCAGACCAGCCTGGGTCAGCTACCATGGTGTGTCCTTCAGCAAGGCACTTTATTCCAATTGCCCCGGCATTAAATAACCTATTTGTGTTGTTGTGTTGTAAAGCACCAAAACAAAAATAAACATTTTATGTGAAATTGGGATATTTTGATGCACAACGAGGTATATAAATAAGCTATTTTGCAAGCAAGAGTAAAAAATTAATAAGCCCATACAAATTGTCATTTCCAATACAAAACATTGTACAAGAAATTATAATATTTTTAGTATAAATTCTGATCCATGCAACAAATGGTTTCCAGAACTATTCAGTAACTAGACAGTCATAAAATAACCATCTTGATTTAACATCAGTGACTTTATCCAAGAAATTTTATATAGCGAATAAATGAATGCAGATGAATCATATTTAGCCTCCTTGTCTAAAAGAAGTTATATGTGTGTTTCTTTTTACCAGCTCAATTTTACCACCCCAAATAAATTAAACCAATAATTTGTTCAGTTCTTTTTCTATATATGTTGGAGGATTTGGTAAGGCTAAGAAGTGATGAATAAATTTAGGCAAAGTCAACGATTTTATCAAAGTAATTTTTCAAGTAAGCAATAAATTTCTCCTACCCCAGAAGCTCAGCAGCTTTTTTTTTCTTCTTATAAGCCCTTTGCATAATTTAGCTATATCATATCTTCAAAATTAAAAGAAAATTATATTCTTAATAATCTTAATGTAGATGTTGACCAAGAAATATGAATTCCTGGATATGTTTTTTGCATTTGAGAATTTTTTAAATATTTCTTATCCATAAGGCTTTTGAATTAGAGACAGCACAGTGCAAACCTGAGACCAAGTCAAAGTCTTTAAAAGTCTGCATAGTGTACCTAAGAATCTGTAGTGAACCATCCAGTATTAGAAAAGCAAAACATGTATACTGACCTAATTGAAATCCATTTCATTATTTTTTTTAAAAACTAATATTTCTATTCTTTTTAAGATCCAGGGCAAGAAGTTCAGTGCTTATGATAAATAATTAAGGAGCAAAAGGGTCTACCTGTTGACAGCCTTTCTCTAAAATCAAGAAAGGAGATAGATGATGACAATTATTGATAACACTGCTTTTGGACTTGTTGCATAATACTCTGAACAATTGACAAAATAGGATCTCCCAAACTAAAGGATTTCAGAGCATTTCCAAAAAGTCCCATTCAACATACTTAAAAGCTTTTTCAAAATCTATAAATACAAGAAGACCCATTTCATTCTTTCATCCAGATTCTGCATTAAGTCATATACAATTTTAGTATTTTCACCAATGAATCTCCCTTTCATAAAACTTTTTGGGCTCACTAATAATAGATGGGAGAACATTCTAAACCCCATTTGGTACGTAGGTGGTGCTCTACAGTTTCGTATTTTGCATAGGGTTAGATTTTTAAAGAAAAAGAACTTCCCTGGTTTTCCTCAGTGGTTATCCTGGCTATTTGAAAAAGACCTTTTATATCTTTGGTATTATTAAAAGAACTTTTAATTCCTTTTATTTTGGTGTATGATTGATGGGTGTATTTTGGGTTATAGAGTATACAGCTTGGTCTTACTTCAGATGTGCACCTATCAAAAAACTGCTATCTCCGTTTGGTCATTGCCACTTCCTGGATTTCAAAGGTAAATTGTAAAAAAAAAGAGCTGATAACTTTTTTACTTTTTTATATATATTTTGTAATTAATTCATTGTACTTTCAGAAGCTGGTATTGCCTACTCTTGCAAAATTTGTTTTCCCTTTTCTAATAACTGCTAAAAATAGTATATTTTGAACTAATTTAGGCTGATTTTTTTAACATATGGGAGTGGCCATTTTTGTCAGCTGTGTGCTTAGATCATGTACAGTTTCCACAAGTACAACATGTAAAGAAATTTCAGCCACAGTTACATGAAAATAGCATAGAGGTATGTCAACATTCTATTCATTGTGCATGTTGCAAATTCAAACACTACTTCTCCTAGATGGCTGATCATATTGACATTGTGCTTTCACCAAAAGACTTTTTATAATGTCTAGTTGGTACTAAATATAAATGGTGCCAATCTGATAAAAAATATGGCCACCATGGCATCCATCTTGAAAATCTTGTTATTGTTGCCAAAAGAAACCGAAAGTCACATCAACATGGGGTTTCCACCAGAAGACTTCTTATGATGCCATGTTGGTCCCAAATGAAAATGGTGCCAAGTTGACATCCAGTATGACCACCACAACAGCTAATGTGAAAATCTTGTTATAGCTAAAGAATATCAAAGCATACATGTGGCTGAACCAGGACATCCAACCAGTAGATTTACAAATTTTGATCTGTAGATTGGCTTCTTAACCAGTAGATTTTTGTATCAACATAAATTGTATGTGTTTTAAGGGGATTTAACAGAAAATCAGTGGATTTTTTTTACATAATATGTATTCTCTTCATACTATAATAAAACAGCAAGTTTTGAACATAAATCAGATTCTTATAGAAAATATTACAATAATAATGAATTGATACTAGTCTGTGTATTGTCACTTAAATGAAAACGGAAGAAATTTATATCATAGTTCACTGCACATTTTTAAAAATAAAATCCACAACCATTTTTAGTTTCCTTCACAGGATCCCTGACTGGTGATCAATGATGACATTCATTGTGATTATCAAGTTCACACTTAGCTGGCTCTCAGTATTTTTCTGGTCCAAATTTTCTCTTGAATTACTTTGCATTTTGCAAAGAATGGAGAATATACTCTCTGTATCAGCATTATAAGTGGCAATGACAAAACAACCATGCTCAGCCTGCAAAGATATTCAAACTTCAGTTTTCCCATGGCTTGGTTTTTAAGGCTGCCAACTGCCCCTCAATGCCCCTCCAAACTAAGTTCACCCCAAGGAGGAAGTTCCCCGAGTTGGACATCAGATGTATTCCCGAGTCTCATATTTCTTAGCTGGTGTTTTTTTTAGGATTGGGAGAAAGCGCATGTTGTGGCATTTTGACATCAATTGAACAAAAATTATATGAGCTGCCCTTAATATTCCTCTAAAAACATCTTGAACAAAGCAGTAACAATTTAACATATAAATAAATCAAAAATATTAACTCAAGTATTTCTGCCAAAATCATTTTTGGTTGCTTTCTCCTTTTTATCTCACCTCCACCAAAGGTCAGCCAATTTTTCTTCAAAGACTTGAAAGTCATCATGGACCACCTTTTGATCCCATTATTACTTAAAACACCTCACAAAACACTCTGCATTTAGCCTTAAACTCTCCATATTACAACAATAAAATAATCAAGTAAGAGTTGTTTTGTACTCCTGCTAACCTTCTTAAGCCCATTACTCAGCCACACATCACTGCACTGGCATTTCCGGTCCCCAGTAAACTGGTTCCCACGGGTTTCTGTAATGTGGACATAGAATGCATACAAATACCATTTATAAAAAAGAATTAAAAATCTTTTATTTTTCAAAAGCAGTAGATTTCAACTATAAAATAGTATGTGTGGTAGACAGCCTTTAAAATGGTATTTTTGTCCCACTGCCAGTAGAATCACATGTATGCCAAAGATGGTTTCAACACTCCACAGTTAAAAGGAAAAAATGGTCTTATCTTTAATTTCTAGAAATTCTTTTCAGCCAGTAGAGCATCAGTCCCTTCAAGGCACTCTTGTTTCTTAACTAACTTAATATACTCATTGTGCTTTAGAAATTTTGCATTGAATATCTAGTAACAAGTGTCTCTGTGTAATGCAGATAAGGACAAAGTTAGATTTATAGCTGAGTCATCTGTTTTTGTAACTAGGAATAATAGATGAATGTATACAATTTGAAAACATGTGCTCAAAAATTAGGACAGAATCAAATCAGCACTGTTTGACAGGATTTGGCTGCTGCCAAGTAAATAATCTAGTATCCAGATTCACTGCTTTCCATGAATCGAGTAAATCTAATTCATTCTTGATGTTCTGTATTGCTGTTCAGTCCAAAGGATTTCTGTCATTTAATAAGTGTCAAGTTGAATGTCCTGAACAACATTCCAGTCACTGCAAATGATGAGAGACAAATTAAAAAAATGTACAATAACTTGTTTCAAATTTTAAAATAACAGAATCAGCATTATCATCATTGTAACCATATAAATATACTAAGTGTAATTTCATTAACATCCATAAATAGATCTAATACAGAGTATCTACCCTGACAATTACAGCTCTCTCTCTAAATGGAAAATTTACAATTATTTCTATGAAAAACAAATAGAAACACCACCACTATTACTATATTTATGGCTAAAATCACATGTATATTCCCAGTCTGTCTTGTAGTATTCTTCAATCTCAGTAGTTTTATGTGTTTTTCTTGTAGAGTTAAACATATCCTGGAGACATATTTTTGTTTAACCCAGTGGATAATATTTTAAAATTGGAGTTTTGAAGACCCTCACATTCATTGATAAGATTTTCATTTGGTTAGAATACTCAGAATTTTTTTATAAACTGTATACACTGTTATATGAAGTATGAACCATAAAATATATTGAATGACACATTGGAATACATTGAGATATAAACACAAGCACACACAAACACACGCGCTTTAAAAAATGTACTAGTATAAAGCTGCCATATCCATTTGCATGAAATATTTCCCAGTATAGAGGTACATGAACTACTGTCCGTACTTTAGTGTTGGTGTAACTAAAGTAATGGCATGAACTAAATCAGAATGTGTAAACTTTGATATCCTTTTTCCTAAACTAAAATTAATTTTGCAAGAACAAATGACCAATTAATGAACTGATTAATTAATCAATTAGCTATTTACCAATCATTCCACTAATTAATGCTGCTTCTTGGATTAATTCTTGCAACAAAAACTTAAATCAAACTGATACAACTAATACAAAAATTGCACAACTGTAGGTGATAACATCAAATCTTGCAAACCATGGGCTCCATCTACTGATAAATTAACAGATCTGTGAGAAATAAGTTTTGCCCATTGACGCTGCCTGTTGCATGGTTTACATGAGTTTTTAGGAAAAATTACCCTGCTAACAGCTATGATAAATATCAAAATCTACTTCAAGGGAAAATAATTAGAAAATGAAAATTATCACAAATACCTCAACTTCCACAGATGCAGTTTGAACTAAATCAAGTCCAATATATCCAGAGAAATTTCCAAATTATGGATTGATTTTAATTTTTTTTAATGAACATTATAAAAATTATCAAATTTATAACTTTGTCCAGCTTTTGTTTTTACCTAGACCTGGTAGTTGAAATACCTATTCTATTTCAGAGTGCAAAGATAGTCTGTTTATGAGCTCTGCATTTTGTTATGTTACATCCCCCATCATTCTTA
Organism: Margaritifera margaritifera; assembly: GCA_029931535.1. NCBI lineage: Eukaryota > Metazoa > Mollusca > Bivalvia > Unionida > Margaritiferidae > Margaritifera > Margaritifera margaritifera. Next base: position 945,565 of record JAQPZY010001685.1, read on the forward strand.
TTTAAAGTTTTTCCTTCAAGTTCTGTCTTTTTTTGGTTATGCCACAATCACTAGCCTTAGTGCACCAGTATCACAAGGGATCCTATGTATGGCAGAACGTCCCTCTGGTTTGGATCCTTGCCTGTAACCTCCTTCAAGACTGTAAATTTGGATCTGATATCTTCATTTTCTGTCTCAGATCAACAATTTTCATATTATTTTTCCTTGAGTATCTTTCATTATCATTGGCCATTTGTATAGCTTCATTCTGTTCAAATTATCATTCAAAGTCACATTTTCTTTCCTTGTGTTTTCCAGTTTGTTCCACAACTGTTAATTGTTAAACACCAGTGACTCCACCTTTTTCTAAGTCTCCCTGAAAGATTTAATATGATGCATATTTGGTCTCAAACGAAGATGGTGCTGATCAGACGTCCAATATGGCCACCATGCTATTCATCTTGAAAATATTGCAATATTTACTTGTTCCTATATTAAAATGATGATCTAACTTCCACATCCGCTTTGGTGGCAAACCTGCTCAGATCCGCACCTGTGCCGCATCTGGTTTAGCGTCCATAAATGTTAATCGGCATATGTATATTATCAAGTGTACTTTAATGTAAAATCAACAAGCGCTTGCGGGGTCAGGCTTCCCGCAAGTGCATGCAATGCTTCAACAACAAGATGACCGTATATTGGCCCATACAACCGATTTTTGCAACGGCAGAGTTGAATAAAACAGTGATAGACGACTTTGTCCGCATCAGGTTAATTAAGCAAGCCCATACGAGTCAAAATACAAAAGATGTCGAGGCGTTATCGTGTATGCAGCCCAATGAGTACCAGGTTCTATTTTCAAATCCAGGTTAACAATCCCGGTTTCCTTTGTGCGGGGAATCATCGATGCAGGTTCATCTCGCATAAAGACACATCGGAAATGCCTGACTGATTTTACCATCGCGAATAAATTAACATTGGTCAGCGGCGAGGCCTTGTGCGAGTTGTAGCGGGTAGTCGAAGACCTCTGTCTGAGGGTATTCTGCGAGTTGTTCCGGGTAATCGAAGACCTTTTCCTTTTTTTACATAGATTTTTTCACCAACTGCCTTCTTCAGCGCCATTCCGGATGCGGTTCCGACAGCCTGAGCGCAGCCGCTTTGCAACCGCCGGAACTGAAGCCGCTAACAACACTGGAATTGCCGCAAGGAATGGAAATATTCCACCGGTCTATTGCATTTGCTCCTCCTCCGACTTGGATAACTTTAATGTCACCGGGGAGTTCTTCGTTTGGGTGCATTAAGTTGATTAAGTTGCGTTTGGGTCAACCACCCGGGGACATTTCCAGTTAACCTTGCTAGAGAAAGTTTCAATGTGGCCCAGCAATTATTTCGTATTGCGCTTTTGATTTTTGCAAGCTGGTTTTCGCTAAGGCCAACCTTAACTTCGTGGTAGGACATTATTATTTACAAATGTAACAGATTAAATTGCAACCGCTAAGAGTTTTTCACAGGCGCGTTAATAACCCTCATTCGACCACCTGCGCCCTCCAACAACAGGGTCTTGTCAGAAAGAATCAAAGCAAAGCATTTGTAACCGGTGGCTTTAATGGGCCCACATACACGTGCATGAAAGTACATGTCAACCACGAACTGTCTGAACAACTCCAGGTGTTCCAATGAAAAGTAATAAATCGGGTACAATGTATGAAAGTCATGCTGGAAAATCTGTAGACCTGTGTTAATGTCTTGATACCGGTCCAGGTACGACCATAGATTATTATATGCACGTGTGACTTAATTGTCTGTGAAGTTAAGCAAAATGTCTTCAGAGGGCTCCTGATGAATATTTAACCGCAAGGAAACTTCAGATACTCCTAACTTGTCAAATATCATCTTACTTTTCTCTTGGTCACTGTCTCGATTCGCATTTTGAAACGCAGCGAACATGTGTTTTGGTGCACTAAGGCCATGTTGGGTACTTATTTGCCATATAAACTATCCCAGAATATTAGTTGTCATGTGGAAGTCTGTGGTGTGTGCGAGAAATGACAGCACTAACGCGGTTCCAGAACTAATAAACGACAACAAATGGTTTTCTGTGGTCAATGAAGGGATTTGTTGATGTTGATAATTCAACTTTGCCAGCAGCATCTCCAGTACGCAGATTGTGACTGTGTGTTTGACTCCGAAAATAACCTAGTGGACATCAATGCAAAAATCAAATATGTGACTGAGAGGAATCGCATACGAAAACCTCAATGAGGCTTCCTCAAGTTGTAATCGACGCTGTGCTAATCCAAGGTTGTAATTGGCATTAGCTTCAAGGACTACGGGTTGCACATCTGCGTTATTATCCTTTGCATGATTTCGGGGTCGCGCAATTATATACAGTTTATGATCTGCGTTATCAGAGGAGTCCTTATAAAACATCATAGACGCTCGTGGATCTTCCGTAATTGTCGCTGTATCTGGCGAGTCCAAGAATTGTGGCAACATCAACGTTGTTGAGAATTGATTCGATTTCCTTTCAGTCAGTGGAATAACGTGCGCCGTCAAACAACGCCATGATGCCATTGTTGACAAATCCAACTTGAACATTAGCAGGATAATCAGCATCATTAGTCTGTATAGGTTTTCCCTCGATTTCCAAGAAAGCCTACACACGTTAGAAAATACTGAGATGTGTCCTCTACTTGTAATTCTTGTTTTAATGGCCATAGGTCCCTAGACGGATACAAATAATACTGAAAATCTTTTCCTTTTTTTTTTTTTGCTCCTATCTGCCAACACAGTCGCGTCCATGTCAAATGCGGGATCAGATGTATCTTTGAATCGGGCCATTGTTTATACTTGCACGTTAATTGGTTCGTCTAATACCGTTTGTGAAACGGCTTTGCTGTCCACAACTGTAATTAGTTTCCCAGGGCCATATTTGCAATTGCTGAGTCTGCGATACACTGCTGAGCAGCTTCATCGATGATTTTACTGACTGGTGCGGATATTGTTTCTGTTGATGGAAGTGTAATTGGTTTTTGTTCTACCCGTGGGGGTGCTCGAGTCACTAATCGTCGTAATCGATCTTGAAGCGATTGAAACGCCTGCGATCCCATATTTTTCAACCGATCCGCAGCAACGTTTTGATTTTATCAGCGACTCGCAATTCAAATTCTTTTGCAATTGTTGCAGCGCGCGAAGACAATGCCGATAGCTTTTTGGGTGTGCCTGTGAACAATTCCCAGACAACATCACCAACGCCAGTTCCGTAAAATGTCGCGTAAACGGGTTTTCTCGCGTTTAAAACACGCACATGTCTTACACGTCCACGTACGACTGTCATTATATTTCAATGTTCGGTTCATTTCTAATGTACAGTTGTATCGTCATGGTCTCCCCGCGCAGGTCCAACAGTTGTCGGTCCTGGTCCATAAGGGTGAAATGGATATCTGTCAACCGAGGATTGTGGCATCTAAGATACACCGGTGACGCAGGAATAATTGATATCAAATCACCAGGTTCAGCAGTTGGGGAAAAACCGAACAGTATGTAACCCTGAACAGCATGTCTCCAGCGGACGACTTTGTCATCCCAGCTCCGCTTTCGTAACTGCCGCTGATGGCGTTACAGGTTAAATTAATTTGAATCGTTGAGGTAATATTGACAATCTCGTACCCGATATGGTATCCTATACGTAGCAATCGTTTGTCGTCGGGAATATCTTAGGGCCAACCTAAATTGTTCTTATTGACCACCGTGCGATATCAACCGCGTACGGTGCGGATTCAATCGCGATGACAGAGCTGAGTGTGTGCTCGTATTCACGTATGGAAATTTTAGAGTCTTTGCCGGTCACCAGTGTGATTCTCCGTCGAATCTCTTCATTGATCGATTCCATGTCGTACGCGCCCGCGGGAAGTTCAATAATATTCCAGGTGACGCCACTGTCTGGTGAAAACATAAATGAGTTGTTTACATCAGACCACCAAACGGTCGTGATCGAATATTAGGCCAAATGTAATAAACAATAACGACGCCAATGCGATCTCGAGTGTGCGTGATTCATCTGCGGTGATTGATGTAGAAAAAGTTGCATCGAATTCTGGTTTCGTTGACGAGATCGTGATCATCGAGGTAACGCTCGGGGTTGTGGTTGCAACAACGCGCTGCAACACATCATTGATTTCACGTAAGATGCTAACCGTCTCGACACGATGTGTATCAGAATTCATCACCAGTGTTGTATAAATCATTGATGTCGTAAACAAGTTCATGCATTAACGCGCGATACTTTTCCGGGTCCATAATGTCATTGGCGAGCAACCACTGACAAATTGATGCGGCTTCATTAACGACTTCAGGTGCGTTGTTGCCGGCGCGAACTGATCCCACGAGTGTCAAACGATCCGCAAGATCGTGAGGGTCACACGGTCCACAAAGACTTTCCCCTTTCTTTCTTTGTTGCTCTTCTGTTCTTTGAGCTTGGAGTTTAGTAATTTGTGCCAGTGCGGATGCAGCTTCGCTTTTGGGTGCACGCGATTGCGGTTCGTGTACGGGTTTATGTTTTGGTGGTTCATCCTCCGATGGGGACAGATATTATTCTTCTTCTTCCTCGGTAGGCACATCCGCTTGTTCTGGCTCTGTTTTATAGATTTGGTCTATAGCGGATTTGAAAGTCTTTTCAAAATTAGCTACAAAAGATTTAGCCTTTGTTTTCACCTATGGTTCGATAAACGTCAGCAACCTTTGCAAACTCGGGCCACATAGGATCATTAAATTTGCTTTGTCCAGTCCACTCCTTGTATACCCATGCGGGCCAATTTTCTTTGATGTAAGTGGGGCTCCTATTCACTGATAGTCTATACTCTATTAGATGCTTTTCATTAGGTATTAAATGGGCAAACCAAAAAGGATTGTTAAAGAGTAGCTGTCGTGTTTGTTCTGTAAATCTTGTATCTTTTGGTGGCTTTAACCTTGATTGGTATTCGGGTGGTTCTTGTTGTGGAAGATGCATAAGTGCCTCTCCAACATCCTTTCACAGTTTCTCAAACTGTTTTTGTATTTGCGATAATTGTGCTGGCGCACACCTGATCGGACCAGGTCGTTGTTGTGTTCCCATCAAGGCGGCAGTGGTTTCAGCGACTTTCTTTCATTGTTCCACAGTTTCCGCAGCCTTGGACACAGTCTCTTTTGTTGGCTTAATCAGCGGTGCAAATGTTTGTTCAAAGCCCTCTGTAAGATCATCTCGTGCATGCTGTCGCGATTGTAACATTACGAATCAGTTCCTGGTGTTCGTGAGCAGCTTGGCTGCGTCGCTTCCCATATTCTGCTATGGTATCACTGGCGGAAAGCGGAGCTTTCTTCGGCGAAGCTACTCGGTTTTCGACATTTTATATGTTTATCGCGGTTGTTAAATTGGTTTATCCAAACCGGCTCGCTTTGCGGTCCACTAGTCAAGTCAATAGTGAGGAAACTATATGGGTCCGAGGTGGCCTTTGCACACATATATCTCGAAATTCCACCCTCGTGTGGTCGCCGGTGCACCAGATCCAATATAGTTTGCGATACCATGCGCGTCAATGCCTCGAAATATCATCAACATGTTACAGTTGTCTCGGATTACTTTAGGCACGTGTGCGTATCGTTGTGTGAAATAGATCACGTGTGTTTTTATGTCGGCCTCGGGGAAATATTTGCGCGGGATTGATTTGGTGTTAAAGCATTACATCATCGTGAACGACAAGATTATTCGCGCTTGAACCAAGGTTATCAATCGTAGGCGCTTCATCGATAGTGGAAAAGAAATCAACCGTGGAGCCACCAAACGACGACTCAAGCACTCTCGCAAAATCCCTGAGTACGTCTTGAAACGGTTGATTATCCGCCGACGGTGCAATCACGCACAAACGATCTCACGTAAACCATTGCAAAATCGTATTTCAGCAACAGTTGGGTCTTTCCTGAACCAGCCGGACCAATGAACAACGCGCGAATCGAATTTGAAAACATCTCGCCGTGCTTGGTTTCGGTGATGCCTGCGCGGAAAAGTCTTTTTCGCGATCCCATGTTAAATGTCAACAGCGATGTTGTATAATACAATCATGCCTTCATATTGTGACCGATGCCGCACAAAAACACGTACTGCGAATCCAACTGGACTTCAAACACGTAATGGTCGAGCCGCGTTTTCGGGAACTTATGTTCGATGTTTACGCAAACAAGTTTACATGCGTTAAAAATAGTCCTCATCGGTGATGTCGCTGCCGCGTTAGCAAAGTTACCCGGGACACCATGGAGTAAATATGCTGGTGAAAAGCATATTCCCGGATACAATTACTGTGGGCCTGGAACACGGCTGGATGTACGACTTGATTCTAACAAACAACCGAAACCTGGAGAAGCACCCGTAAACCGCGTAGATCATGCATGTTACCGACATGATCTTGCTTACAAAACATCAAACGATATCCCTACGCGTCAACGGGCCGATGTAGATTTTATCCATGACTTGAGTGCAATTAATCCTACACTAGGAGAAAGAATCGCTAGATGGATCATTAACGGGGGTATGAAGGCCAAGATTGGTTTGGGAGGTTCCACCTCCAGTGGGCAAAATCCACGCATTGGAGGTAAACTATATTGATATAATATACAAACAAACATGGTTTCCGAGCGAACTTTAGCCAAAATATACTACATTCTGCGCGGGTATTGGCGCGATGGAGCTGCTGTTGAAAAGTTAGCGAGCACTGCGCACTGCACAGGTCACTCATGGGTTGCTGGAAAATGGTTAGCGAAACAAGCGCTGTGGCAAATTGACCTACCTGCGCCAAGAAAGATTTTCCGTGGTTAGCTTGATGTCCAAACACCTAACGAAGTTCACCAGGCTGATCTGATATTTCTTCCACATGATCGGGTACACGGACGCATATACAAATACGCGTTAACCGTTGTAGATATCGCTAGCAGATACAAGGAAGCGGAGCCGCCGACGTCCAAAGATTCAGCTGGTGTCATAGATGTACTCAAACGTTTTTACACACGTGGGCCGTTAACATGGCCATGGTTGTTATTATTGGATCCAGGTAAAGAATTTCTCAGATCCGTTGCTGCATTGTTGGAAAAACACCATGTTCGTGTCCGTTTTGGACATGTTAACATACATCGTGACCAGGCTATTGTGGAACGATTTAATCGTACAACTTGCGGAACAATTATTCGGACATCAGAACGCGCAGGAATTATTGATGAGGTCTCGGGTCGTAGAACAATCTCGTGAGTGGGTAACACGGCTTCGTTCAGTCATCGCAGCGCAGAATAATGAAATCACACGGGCGATTGGATTAAAACCCGAAGATGCGATTCGGCGAAAAACTGTCACCGTTGTGAACTCAATTTCACATCCACCACCGTTAGAATTACTCGGAAACAATTTTGTTCGGTATCAGGATGCACCTGGGGAGTTAGAAGGTGGGCAATGTCGTGCTACTGATCCAGTATGGTCCGTCTATGTATTTACTATCTCGGCTCAGATTGGCTTTCCAGGGCAACCAACACCTTATCATTTGGCGCCTATGGATGAGCAATCGGCAGAGCCTCCCGGTAGAGCATTTGCACGGAAATTGCAAGTCATTCCCGCGAATACGGAACTTTCACCAAGATCTATTTTACGCTAGTGTATCAGTCGTAAACGGATTAACAATCGCATGATGCCCGTACGTGTAAGTGATAATTCCATCGGGTAATATCCATCGTTTGGTGTCCAGCGGTGACAAACTGGCCTTGGTGCATTGGTATGCACTCATGTGATGTTTACTCCTGATCATGTTGGCCGTATTTGTGAATTTGCTTCGCTCGGAAGACATTCCACATACATATCGTGTGTGAGATCTTTTGTCACAATAACCTTGGCAAGTCCTTTCGCTTTCTTTTTTTTTCGGATCCGCCCACCATCGAGTACATTTTGGAGCGCAGTTCCATGCATTCTATAATAGGCTCGCCCGAGCACTCGTCTTTGACTTTCGCCACGACTTTGTTGTTTGTATCGCTTTTTAGCGGGTGACCCTTGGGATAATCACTGTTGTCGAATTCGCAGGCGAGTATGTCCGATGCGATATCCGCGTACGCATCGTCGGTGGTTATATGCATCAGCAGCGAGTCTGTGTCGGTGTAAAGCATCTTAATCCGATCGCGGTAAAACGTCTTTATCGTATCATATTAAAACTCATACATGAGTAGCTTCGACAAGTCCAATACGAACGCGCCAACGCGGATAGGTTTTGTCAGTTTCAGGTTTGATTTTTTACTATGTACGGCAACAAGCCCACAATCGAAGGTCTATCTGGATTCGAATGCCTGGTCCGCGATGAGCCTTCGAAGCTTGTCCGGTTCGGTATCACGGACAAGGTCTCCATCGTTTTCCCAAACACACAATTTTTCATTACTTTAAAAAAAATCTTTTTCAAAATCTTTTTTGGCCTTTGTACGCAGATTTGTATTCACCTGGATATAAGGAGCCATCCAAGCTTGTTGGCGAAATCGTAGCACCCGATGAATTTTACTTACAAGCAATCCCAATCGCAGATACAACTGCAAGCTTCGTAATTGGAGTACATAGTTGGTTTTCCGCCGAAGACTTGAAACACGTTTGGTGCATTCAACGAACTTGCGTCCGGATTCGTCTACGATCGTGCATTGATACGGGGATAGTCATTCGCGTGGCACCGACAGCGCTTCCCCTGCCAGCTGGTAGTTGTTGTGGGCTTGATGAAGCTCATCTGGGTACTCCAAGTCGACTTCGAAGAAGTATCCGTGGTCGCTGTTGCTGTCGTGATCGTGTGCATATGTTTTCAAGTCCACATCCGCGAGATCTACCCACGAAAAACCTCCAACGGGCAACGGCTGCATCATCGCCCATCGTAAAGATGGTATGTTGTCAAGATACATGATGTAACTGTTTGGGACAGAGGTGTTGTATCCGTCCACGCGCGGGTCATTGGCCCGAGCGCGACGATGACTCACCATAGAAATTCCGCCCCGAATACCACGCTTAATAAACAGATGTTGATCAATATCGATGAGCAGTTCCAATTTATCTTGGTTTTTAACAGCAATGCATCCCAGGCCATTCCCGGTTACGTAAAGTAGTGCGCGGGGTCGAGTTTGTACACACTTCTGGCGGTATCGTGAAACACTTCAAAGACATCCGCGAGCAGGAACACATCGGTGCGCAGATACAAATCGTGATAGTCACCAAGGTTTTTATATTCGAATGTGGACCAAACCGCGTTTGCGTGTGTGTAGTCGTTGGTGGAAATACGTTTGCGAGACAACGACGAATGAAATGCCTCAATCGGTTGCAACTGAGTTTCTGCAAACTTTTCCCAGTCAGTCATATACTGGTACAGGAACACTCCTTTTCGCATTATCAACTTTAACTTGTCAGCGATGAGTGGACTTTGCATAATGGCACCATATCAACTTGTGATTTTGAAGCTTTCCACCGCAAGATAGCTAACTAGTTTCTCCAACGATGGAAGCATAAACTGCTGCGAATCAATGAACTGCATGTGACCCACCGAAAACGTCATGTATTTTTCCATGTTGCTGGGGATGACGCTTATTGACGCATTCGATGCTGTTGCGATTGCCTGAATAATCAAGTGGCTATCATACCCACGCAAGTTATGAAACATCACAGGGATTTTTATTTTGTTTAGGTAAATTCGCAGCTGTAGATTGCATGCGTTGTATACGGCTTCTCTGTACGCGCCAGTGATATGAGAGTGATCGCGAACTTTCGCATCAGTGAAACTGAAGGCACCATCGCAGATTCAGCAATCGTTGGCCGCGATAAACTTATCAATATCATCGACGGTCATAATCATGTCAGCGAGCAAATCTAGCTGTTCGCGGATCCATTTCCTGGTAACCTCGAGCGATTTAAGAAACACCTCAACTGTGTTCTGTCCAAGATACAATATTGGTGACCTCGCTGCTCGATCCCATCTGACAAAAGTGTAACCAAACCCGCATGGGATTTGCTCCGCATCTTGTGTTGTGTTTGTGTTAACCTCAGAATCGTTCACTGGTACATTCAAACATTCAAAGTCTGCGTAAATTACATACGGAGCTTTCATCTTTCGTTGCACCGCGGTAAATTTCAAAATGTTTTGCCGGGTTCTGGCATAATCATACGCTAAAGTTTTCTACTGATTCCACCACAGTTAAAATTAACGCAAGTAGCTGTTGGCTGCTAAATAAATGCAAGCAACGTCTGCATGGAAACGTGTTACCCGTGTGCTTGCTGTGTCGGTTAAGCAATCGGGAAAGATTCTTCATCCATACGTAATGAGATGCCGACTCTGATCTTTTCATACGTTCTATCAACAGCAGATTAATCTCGGTTCGCCCATGAACATTTTTGTTTTGCACATGTGGGAATAGCACAAGCGGATAAAAGCTTTTATCCCAAGCGAACCCGTTAACGGCTATACCCGGGTTAAGTTCTTCAAACTTTTTGAGTATCACTTTGGTAATCTGCACCGGAAATTCAATGTTACCAAAGTCAACTTCGTTCAGATATTGTTTGTTTTGTCACGAGTGATCTGTGTTGTCACACGCGGGATGTAACGCTGTCGACGGCGGTCTTTTTCATGAACATGCTCAACCGACTCATCGGCGATAGCGGCTGCGACGCGTCGACGGTTTTATTTATCCATAACTATATTCGCAATTTCCGTAAGCTTGACTCGTGGAGGAATTTCGATATTGAATAGTGCTGCTGTCTCACGAAGCTGCCTCACGGTCCGGCGCGGTTGAGCTACGATATCTAATAACACGAGTATGTTAGCTTTTCTTGCACCTCTCGGTATTGGTATGCTACGCTCGTGCTCGAATTGTCTCAGTTGTCGTACCGTTGCTGTTGCGGTAACTGGTTGTTGCTGTTGCGCAACCGGTTGTGGTTCATTTACAAATCCTAATAGCGTAAGTATGTCAGCTTTTCGCATCCGACTTGGTATTCGTATCCCACGCGTGCGTGCGAGTTGTTTTAGTTGAATCACAGTCGGCATACTGTTATATAAGGGAAAATCTTTGTTTAATTGTGAATTCCGTCAGTAAGTTTTTAAAAAGTTTTTAATTTACCGGGGAAATTGCCTCAATTCTGGCTATTATTTCATTTGCTTCTGTATCGTTTTCATCAACATCGTCCGGGGGGGGGGGGGGGGGGGGGGGGTATTTCCAGAATTGGTTCCGCTGCTGTTGCGCTGGCGGATCATTGACGGCGTGAGCGATAATACTCGCGGATAGATCCACATGGTCGGCAAAGCTGATTATGAGACTTTACTCTGATACCACATTTGATACATGGTCGAGCACCCGGACCATTATGTAGCGCGAGCAAATGTGATTTACAGTATTCGTAGCGGCATGTTCTGCCACAGAGTTCATATTTTCCAAGGCATACATCTTTGCATTGATTGCGTCCTAATGCCATTGGACTTCTTATGTATTTGCAAATTTTATTCTCTATTAGAGATAACCATTTGTGTTTGAATAATCTTTTGGGTCTTCATAACTTGTGTTTTCGATTCAAGGCATTCATATATTCTGGTGTGTGTGTGTGTGTGTGCTCCTCATCCTTATCATCGCCGGTGAATGGTTGCAACTATGCTCGCAATGGATAGTATTTGATTATACGACCATTCGCTGTAAGCGACTTTTCATCAGTCATTATAATTTCCAAATTCTCGGCATCGGATTTTAAACGCAATCGTGCACCAGACGACATCGACAAGGGGATCACCGGAAAATAAATTTTTGCGCTTGAATATAATTTTCTTCAGTTGGGTATTTGGCCAAATCACTGCATGCTCATCAGTACCCTTCATTACTATACCAACTCGTAAATGACCACCGCTTGTACAATGACATCCCATAACATAAATTGTCTTACACTTTTCGTATATGGATCCCATAGTCGCTGTGTCTTTGCATGAAAGTATATTTCAATAAATATGGTTAAATTGTGACGTTCACTTAGAATTATGGCACCATGACCGTCGCTTAAAATCTTCCTCTTCTGCTTTCTTTTCAGCTGGAGTTTTCTGCATCTCTCTAACAAATAATATGTCACCAGCCTCTTCAAGCATTTGCGCCTACCATTTTCCTTTTTCTAGACATTCTTCCGTCCATTTTGTATTTTTGATAAATCTATTGCGGTTTATAAGTTCTTCCAACTCATATCATCAAGTAAATCTAAAACTCGTCATAACTTATTATTTTTGCGGACATTTTTTTCTTATATTATAATACCAAGAGCATTTCTCTAGTTAATTTCTTCTTGGTGATCTTCAAGACTACTACAATAATTGCTCGGTGTTTTGTTGTCATCGTCGTTGTCGTCATCGTCATTGTCATCATCATTATAGTATTCGCCCGTTTTGTTATCTGTACTAGGCGTTGCAGCCAACGTCGGCGATTTTAATTGTTCTTGTACGATATCCTGTAATGTTTTTTTCAGGCTTTTTCTCATAAACTTGGCCAAGTAAACATCGTTGTTTTTCCAAGATAACTCCTAAGTTAACTAATTTATCAACATGTTCCGTATACGTGTTTGAAAAATCATGCAACATCTTTTGAGCCTCTTACATAAATCTGTATGATGCGTTTAAGTGAAACAACGACTTAATCTTTTCTGGTTTGATATATTAATTCCAGGCTCGGATATTTTGATAAATTCCTTTAGAATACTATATGTATCGATCTGTTGATTTTTCTTCATTTATATATATCATGGTAAATGTCTAATATATAAATATTAGCATAAACTCCACCACAGTCAGTGTAAAATATAGCTGTGGCAAAATCCGCTTATGCAATATATCGCGATAAATAATCCTGCAGTGGCACCGTTGATAGAAAATATATCTGCTATATTTGAATATTCAGCTGCGAATAATATCAAGCTAACTCGGTTGTGGAGAAAATATTTTCTGCTTTGGAGAAAATAATATCAAAAAAATCGCTTACACTGTCGGTGGCGATCAATAATTGTGTTTTAGTAGTAGTATTTTTAGTCTCACAGAAAATGAATCTCTATTGAGTATAGTTACAATCAATAATCGGAACTAAAGTACAGGCAACTCCGAACACATACGTAACCGCGCTAGCGACCAAACAGGTATTGGTAAGTAAACTTCAATACACATCACCGCGCACGCTGGGGGAAATTCCCGTCGCGACTTGGCGATTAACCCACTACGATTATATTTTTTTAATCCAACTGCGCATGCACTCGCTTGTTGCAATCAAGCTAAAAATACTGAAGTCATTGGGTATAGAAGGGCTGACTTGTCCCAGTAACAAAAATCTAAAATATACAAAGTACCTCTACTACAACTAATAATATTTTGCAAATCTGTAATGGGGTGAAATAAAGCTTTCTTAATTGGCATTTTGATGAATGAAATGTTGTCACATTTATGATAATTTTTGTTTTATTTATCGTTGCCTTTCACTGCTCCCATATGTTTTGCCACCCGATGCGAAACTCTGGTGACATCATCTTGGTCAATCATAAAAACCCTAATAGGTTCTTTTCTGGAGTTTTGCATTTTCGCGCTGTGTTCAATGTTTAAGGCAAAGGTATTCCCCTGATTTTCCCCATTGGTAATCGTTGTTATAAATTGAAAATATTTATATTCTAGGGGAGGTATAAAGAACCTACAATTTCCTTTAGTTTGATACCTGAATGATGGCGGTTGATTTGGGTTTGGGAGTAAACAGCTAGGCATTGCTTCTGGTGTGCATCTCACAGATGATTGCTAGCTCTGCATGGCGGTTTTCACTTCCTGAGGTAAATTATACCTTTCCTAGCATTTTGATATTTTTAAATTGCATCAGGGCACTTATGGAAAATAGTAATGCTATACTGAAAATTCATTTCAGTGTTTAAAGAATAGGCAAAGTTAGTGTACTTTGTGCTATTTCAAGTACATTTCCACAACACATTCATTTTCATCAGCTGGCAGCTTCAGACAAGACATGATTTTCCTGATAGTGATAAAAAATAAATATCATTCCAAGTAGATAAAAGACGTGTATATATGTTATCTTTATGTACATTACGAGAGTTGAGGAGCAATCAACTTTGCCCTGTACATTTTTAACTTTTAGCGATACTTATAGGTTACTGCATTTGTATGGAAAAATATGAACGAGTTTTTCTGAACTATACTGCACGACGTTAGGAGTGCAGTATAGCTCAGAAAAAAACGAGTTCATATTTTCCTATACAAATGTAGTAACCTTTTTATTATATACTCGTTTTGCTTTCCTACCTAAGGCTGAATAAATAAAAGGGACACACTACAAGAAACAAAGTAACTGAATTTCTGCTGGATTCCAAAGTAAATACACAACCGTAGTTAAACCAATACACAGTAACCGTATTCATGCGCACATGGTACCGCCCAGCGACCTTTGAACTTGGTAGCGTACCGCGCGCTTAGTCGTTCATTTAAAAAAGAAATCTCATTTTGGTATACTTAAAATAGAAATTTTGAGTCATATTGTGAATGACTGCGCCTTGGAACAACTTCCCCAGTTGGTCTGGAATGGAGGGATTTTGTTTTTCTGTCAGTCCAACAAAATTTTCTTTTTTAGTTGTGGTGGGCTGGCGTTTTTCGCTGGGTCGATTACGTACGATGTACATGTAGCTGGAGGGACTGGTCTTGACAGCAAGTTGCACATGTGTTTCTGTTCTACCATTGATAGTTTGAATCATAAGGTGGGCAAAATATGAAATTCTTTTAATTGAAATTCTCAAGAAGATGAAAGATTAAATATTTTTTGTTAGGGAATATCAAATTCATTTCGTTTTGGAGGGCAGTAAATTCTCCATTGAAATGTGATTTCTCTTGGAGATGCAGTCTATAGATGCAGTACAGTTTCGCGCCGTGGATAAGAAAGTACATTTTGAAGAAATTCAGGATGGAGAAAGGTAAGTACATTTATTACCATTCTTATTACCAGCTATAGATAACATATGTTTATGTACTGTCACTTGCATGATCTTTGTTGTAGGGACCCCAGCTACATGACCTATATGACTTGTACTTTAAATCCAAACATGTTCTCAACAAATTAAAACAGGAAAATTGCAAAGCGGCTGGGGCGTGAGAGCCCATTTCGCCAGCGGAAAATAAGGCTGCTTCGTTATCTTGGCTTATTGGCTCCGAGGCACTTGCTTTTATACCAAAACCCGCCTTCTTTACTTGTAATTTTTTCGAACTTAGTGTTTGGACTGACTTGTAAAATTGGCGGTCTCTCAGAGAGACGGAATATCCTTTGGCCTTAAGATACCTTGCTATGCTATTTTTATAGACGCTAGAGAGCACGGTTCATAGTCTGAACCATAAGATAAATAAGTGTTTACGTGATCACAATGATATTTTCAATACTGCATGTCTCACGTTTATTGTCATAAAGCAACCGCTGGACATTGCGAAGATCAAGTTCAGTCGCTTGATTGGTTAAAAGTTTCTTTTGTGGCTTAATGAGCTCATCCACATCGTCAGCTTTATCATCTCTTCTTTCAAATGGCTCAAACAGCTTGCTTAGTTCATCCACAGATAAATCTAATAAAGCAAAAGTTCCGGTGTCTGCTAAGTGAGCGTACATTGTTTGTTTACAATAAAAAGTTGTTCCTAACACGCGATACTATTTTTAGACACATGTGTCGTGCAGTATGAAGCCGTGCAGTATGGAGAAATACTGCACGATTCTGACAATGCAAAGTTAAAGAAGAAAAAAATGAGTATATAATAATCCAAAATTCTGGAGTGGAACCATGGCAATATGAAGATGATTCTGAATGAAAATAGTGTTCATCTGACTTCCAACATGGCACCAAAGTGGTAATCTCAAACGTCGTGGTGTCACTCCTTTTGCATGAATGGTGGCATTGACATGGTATTTTCACGAAAACACTTATTGCAATATTGTATTGCTTCTGAATGAAAATTGCGCAGATCTTAGCACCAACACATCCCGACATTTGTGATGGAGTTTTAAAAACCAAACCTTGTTGATCTTAGTATCAAGTCAAAGGTCATTGTTTATACTTCACCGGGCCTATGAACACATGGATATGTACATATGCAAGTGAATTTGTCTAAGACAAGATCAATGATTTTCAGATAAATCTACAAAACAACTTTAAGATCTCATAAACTTCATGAGATCAATCCACATTGAGTTAACAAAAATATATAATTTGTGGAAAAAAGATCGATTTAAAACAGCACATGGTAACTAGGTATATATAATTGCTGATCATCATTCTACCTTAGGAATGACAAAATTGGAGGAATTTGAAATCAATCATATGATTTAAATGATTGAAGAAACAATAAATTACTGAAAATAGAAGTAACTGTTTTAGTAGGTTGTCATGTTGGCTTATTGATAAAAAAAATGACAATTTATTATGTGTATAGTATTCTCTGGGCGTCTTTATTTCATTTCAAATGACTGACAAACAAAATATATATTTTTAGCATGATCCTGATAGTCCACTTGCTTACACAACTATTAATCAGTTGTGAAAACAAATTAAACTGGACAAAAAGAAAGTGAAATACACTGAATTAAAAGGAATGAATAATTGAACAACTTGTGTGTGTGTGTGTATATATATATATATATATACATATATATATATATATATATATGTATATATATATATATATATATATATATATATA
Source organism: Margaritifera margaritifera (assembly GCA_029931535.1). Lineage (NCBI taxonomy): Eukaryota > Metazoa > Mollusca > Bivalvia > Unionida > Margaritiferidae > Margaritifera > Margaritifera margaritifera. The sequence goes on from JAQPZY010001685.1 coordinate 962,307, forward strand.
TATATATATATACACACACACATTGCACATGGAAGCGATAAAAGAAAATCCATACTGAAGGGACTATGTAAGCTATGTGGATGACCAGTGGCAAACAGACATACTTGACATGGAATCGTATGAAAAATATTCTGATGGATATTAATACATTTTGACAGTGATATCTTTTTTTTTAAAAATTCTTGGGCTAAAAAAGTGAAAACAAAAAAGGAAGATGACATACACAATGTTGTTAGATGCATCTTTAAAGAGTAAAATTTTTAAAAGAGAGAGTTTGATGAAGGAAATTATTTTACTACAAAAGAAATTTTGGAAGATGAATGGATTGCATACTTGTCAACATGTTCAGACATAAAAGCATTTATAGTAGAACGGTCAAACAGAACTCTAAAGACTAGGATAATTAGAAAAATTAGAAAATGGCTTAAGATTTACGAAATTGAATTGACGGATACAGTAACATTCACCATAGATCAATTTATCTGACTCCGGCTGAAGCAGCAAGCATAGAAGAAACCAGATCAAAAGGATGATTAAATGTATTAGCTTATCTGGCAACTGTCACATTTTGAAAACCTAAATTTAAGATTGGTGAATGAGTTAGAATTTCGTAATACAAAACAATTTTTGTAAAACGGCTCACTTCTAATTTTACTGCTGGTATATTTAAAATGAAGCAAGTAATTTTAGGCGTTCCAGCCTTTACAAAGTGGAAGACTAGAAGGGAGAGGATATAAAGGACATGTTTTCCAGACAAGAATTGTCTCAATATGACAAACAAGAAGACCTATGCAGAGCTCAAAATATATTAAAAACAAAATGGATGAATGGGAAAACGAATGCACTCGTTATATGGAAAGATATAATATTTCGTTTTATCAGTTGGGAACCGGCTGACAATAGTATGCCATTAAATAAATGATGTGCCAAAGATACAACTTAAATTGGAGACAACTCATGTTGATGATGCTGAGTTCATAAATAGAAGTATCAAGAAGCACGAAAACTTTTAGTTTTTCAAAGATAACTAGTTTTAGAATGTGACAGATGTAAAACAAATGTTTCATGCTTTGTGTTGATCATAAAACCAGAGGAAAAAAAGAAAGTACATCCAAATTCATCACCAGTAAGTACAAACTGGTGTACTTGAAAAATATAAAAAGACTACTTAAATCTACACAAATCCCTAGCAGGGTAATACATGAGATTATAGACTAAATAAAACAAGACGTCATTTAAATATACGAAGCTAATTCCAACAGCTTAAAAACTTTAAAAAGACCAAACATACACAACGTAAATACATTTTTCCTAGACAAAATTGTTACCATGTACAATTTTATTGCTTTCATAAAATCCCGTCACGAAGAATTACTCAATCAAAATCAAATCATATGGGATTGTATTTTATATCTTATGGATGAAGTAGATCCCAGTACACTCTCTGTATATGTACAGATTTTGAAGATGTATTTTATTTCTTCAGAACTTTAACTTACATCTAGTAGTAATTTATATTAAAGTATACAAATTAATGGCACAATCGTGCCGAGTGTTGCGTGTATTAGATATACAGTCAGTTGTAAAATGTTACGGATGGAAGGGAAAGACCGTTAAAGGAAATAAAAAACTGAACCACAAAGTACCAGAGATGTAGAGAGTATGCAACCTCAATGCAGTTAAAATGGTAATACAGTGGAGGAAATTATTGGTTTGGTTTGGTTTTGCTGGTTTAACGCCATTTTTCAGCACATAATAGGCTATACATGGAGGCCAGTATATTTGGTGGAGGAAGAATCATAGACCCTGGGGAAGCTACTGGCAAGCTTTCTCACATACCCACATTGGCCCAGCCGAGACTCGAATCAACGCAGGATCCATTAGAGGAGGAGGAGAGAGAGAGAGGAAAATGTCGAGGAAAAAAAACGCCAGTAAATACATGCTCAATACATTTGCATAAGAAAAACAAATTTCACATTTTTCAGATCTATGTAATGAACATTACGTACAGACACAGTTACCATACCGTTTAGTAGACAGTAGAGAAACGGTGGTGGACTGCAGTCCTTATATAGTCTGAAAGCAACATAATCCAGTCCTAAAGTTATAGACTCGAGTCCTAAAGTAAAGCAAAACTCCACTATTAATGTGATGGACTTGAGATAAAATAGCATTTTACCCGTGTCTTACGATTCAATTTAATATAATAATTGGTTAACTCACCTTAACCAAGGTAACATATTTAACGAAATTAAAAAATTACACTGAAATTCAATTTTTCACATCCAAGCATTAAAATTGTTTTTTCAAGCGCTCTATTAAATTTGACAATGATGACTTTATACACAGACACACAGTGTGATATAAGATTTTGGCGGAATCAATTAGATTCGTGGTCTGAATGAGGCGATTATGGAATTTCGTTAAGGCAATTAATAGACAAAAATGTATTGAAAATAGTCAAACGAGTATACAAAGTTCATTTTTACTTTCAATTAAGAAAACTGTTATCCAGATGTAATGTTTTTACCAGACGATGAAGTATTAAAATCAAATAATAATAGCATATATATGAAACAATTGAATTTGATCTGCAAGAGCTTTAACATTCCAACAAGTCATGAATGGAGATACATTAAGAGAGAAAAAAGCATCAAAAGAAACCACAAGAACAACAAAACAACAAATACATGATCGATAATGAGCTAGAAGAACATAAATGTATACACCAATGTTTAGAGGAGCTCACACTTTCTGTTGTATTAGCTGCTTATAAGAGACATTACGACTACAGAGATAAAACTGTTGAACATTGAAGAATGTTGTCAGCTGATGAAATTAATGATATGGCAGATCAAGATGGATCAATGAGATGGTCATATATTTTTGTTTTTGTTGTTTGTTTGTTTTTAAATTTATTTTTATTTATTTATTTATTTATTTTATTTTTTTTATATATGTTACCAATTCCGTTTCTGCACGATAACTCGATTTGTCGACCATCTGCAGTTATCAAATAAGTTACCAAATATTGTGGATAGCTTGCTCATGGGTTAAGAAGAAGCTTAGCAATCTTCGGGTGAAAATGACGAAGGTCAAGGCCACTGTGGCTGAAAGACTCGCAATAACTCGAAATTTCCAGCATCAACACTTTGTGGATAGTTTGCATTTGGGGTAGGGAACAAAGCTATCGATTTAGGAGTTTTTAAAAAAAATGAACGGTAAACGTCACTGTGACCAAAAAAATAAAAATGGTTTTCGAACCATAACGTTAATTATGTATCACCTACCTGGACCAAATTTTGTTGATTGCTTGCACTTGGGATTAAAAAGCTTATTGATTTTGGGCAAAAGGTCAAAGATCAAGGTGACTGTGACTTTTAGAAAAATATCTTCTGCAGAACAATTTTAGTTATCAACCACGTACCTTCAACAAGTTTTTGGATGACTGACTTACACATTGGGTAAGAAAGAAACATTGATTTTGCGGTCAAAAGGTTAAAGGTCAAGTTCACTGTGACTGAAAGAAGAAAAATCTCTTTTTGTATAATAGCTTTAGTTCAGACCACGTACGTTGACAAGAGTTGATGGGCGGGTTAGCTTGCACTTAAGGTATGGAAGAGGCTTGTTGATTTGGAAGTCAGAAGGTCAAAGGTCAAGGTAATTGTTTCCAAGAAAAATGGGTCTTCCCGAATACATTTTGTTCAAGAGTTCTCCCAAATCAGTCAAACCCTACTAGTTCCTACTGAGAGGACTATTAAACACGGGGCGGACGTATATTAAGCCGTTCATGGTACTCTTGTTCTACAAGAACAAACAGGTGAGGGAATAGCTTATGAAATCTGCATCTTCGGTGCAGAAGTTGCAAAGTTCTGAATAAAATATATTACAGGTTCTGTTTATATTATTTAAGACACTGATAAAATAATGAATCTATTCATTTTGGGAAACAAAGCTACGATGAAAATATTATGAACAGTTTCAGCAATGCATGGTAGCTTAAAAGTGAAATAAGACAATGCTATTTATGGCGAAGGTATGTTTTTGTTTACCGAATGACATGGTTATGAAAATGGGTAATGGTAGTATCGTTGGGTACAACAACAATTTAAAAAAATCCAAAAACTCGTTTACATTGGGATTAAACACTACTGCCAATACCTTCGTAGTGGAGAAGATTATTCAGAAGGCTGAAAAGTAAGCTGTGACAACGAGACAGGATGTTTTAGAAGACAAAAAAAGGAGTAAAACTTGTTTAGAAAAGGAGGATTAAGATGATGATAGTCATACTATCAGATCATCTAATGCAATTAGCTGTTTGGATGTTAAAATGACACAAGACAATTCACCCCCCCCCTCCCCATATTGATCATCAAATAAACAATTATACCTGTTGATACTAATGGTTGCAGAAACTGCTATAGTTTAATTTTTGAAATAGTTTACGAATTTCTTTTTTTTTGCCAGCTGCTTTATTTACTTCTACCATTAAAAAATATAAATAACAAACCCAATGCCAAAACAAATAAAATAACATGTTTAGCTAGGAATTAAATAATTTGACCAGCACTCATTCGCAACCACTTTATCGCACTACCAAATTGATGTTGTTGTTGTTGTTTTTTTTTTTTTTTTTTTTTGTTTTTAATCTTTTTTTATCTTTGCCTCCTGTTGCAGAGGCATCTCCTCCAACGTCAGCTGCATCACGACTAATAGTGTTAGCGATAGACAGAGTTAATATTATCATACCTATAACTGTGTTCTCGGCTGCATCCGAAACCCTCGGTCGCACCACACGTAAACATAAAGACTGGTTTGATGAGAATGATGCTGACATACGGAGACTACTGAACGAGAAACACCGGCTCCAAAAGTCATATTTAAAAGACAAGGACTTCATCATCTAAGAAGGCAGCCTACGGCAATATTAAGAGGACTGTCGAAGGCATACTCAGAGAGTTGCAAGACTCATGGCTGAGCAACAAGGCAGATGAGATTCAGCCCTACGCAGTCTGGAATGACATGAACAACTTTAATGATGCTGATGGCACCACACTGCTCACTGACAAAGAAAATACACTACAAAGGTGATCAAAAGTTGGTTCCCCAGAGAAATTTGTCGTAATGGTTGGGCCCACAACCCTCATCAGTATAATGTTTTCTGCCATTCGTACAGACACCTTACATGACTATGACACTGGGACCGACATCAAATATCGGACTGATGGCATGTTCCTCAATCTGAATAGATTATGGGCGAAGACGAAGTAACATGACGTGATTGTTCGTGATCTATGTGCTGACGACTGATCCCTGGATGCCAAATCCGAGTCTGACATGCAACAGAGTACGGACCATTTATCTTCAACTTGTGACAATTTTTCTCACAATCAGCATTAAGGAGACAACGATGATGCACCAATCTGCTCTAGGAACGCCTTACTTACAGCCTTTCTTCACAGTGAACGACCAAACCCTCCTGGCAGTGGACAGGTTCAGAGATGCTGCCAGGGCGCGCGAATCGCGCAACATTTGTACGAATTCGCGCACTTGGAAAGCAGTGATGCGCGAGAACTCCCGCAAATTAGTGTAAAATCGCGCATATAAAAAATGTACTCTTCGCAGTATACAATTTTTATTTAACTGTTAACCCTTAAAGTGCTTGTCGCGGCATAAGTCGCGCCGCCAGTAGAGGTCTCGTAGCGCTTGTCTCGTTATCGGTCTTTTTTCCGGTAGTCAACTGTTTACACATTTGAGTACTTCAGCTTGACATGAACGGTTGTTAAATTTTTTTTTTAAAAATTGATTGGCACAATTGGCCCAGGAAAAAGCATTGTCGACGTTGAACCTTGCATTCATGCAGGAAGTTTTACAAATGCTTGTTTCAAGTTAGGGCCCCTAGAAAATCCAAAATGGCTGACTCCCAACGTGGTTCATTTTCAGATGACGATTTCGTTCGGCAAATACTGGCCGATGATAGCGATGATGACAATGATGTTTAAAATTTTTGAAGTATATGAGGATATAGGAGCCCGGAAAGTGTTACTGGAAATACCAGTGAGTAATTTTGAACCTGAAAATGATTTTGAATACGAATCCGATGGATAAAAACAGACGGCATGCCGGTCAACCCTCTATTAAGCGGTCCTTCGAAATTAAATGTCAAAAAGGCAGAATACCAAGCCTAATTAAAGTACAGGCAATTTAAAAGTAGAGTGCAAGTTTTCATTTCTTTTCTCAATAATTCTGCCTTGAGGAATATTGTGCTACAAATCTATATACCTCTCTAAGGGTTAAGACAAATTGAATAAATAAAAATCTAAAAATAAATTAAACAGTAAGGATATTTATTTTTGTTCAGAATAACTCTGTCTGAACAAGCTGACTATGGCATTGATGAAATTAAAACCCTAACACAAAATTGTGGAACATATAAGAAATCTGGCATACATGTAGTAGTCAGCAAAGCACTGATTCAAGAAAGTGGAGCTTTGGCAGAGCTCTTGTTAGTGAAAAATATTATTTTGGAGCAGAGATATTCAAGAGACAATACCTATGAACTGTTGAAAATTGTACATAACAACCATAAAGAACATTTTTCCAACTTGTTCAAGCTGGCTTAGCTAGCTATGCATATGTGAAAGATAGTTCTCAACACCGAACAATATTCATACACAGATAAAGAACAAATTAAGCTCAAAAATGATCAACAGATTAATGCTTATACAACTAGAGAAGACATCTTTTGAGGATTTTTATTTCAATAGAGCAGGAAGAAAGAAAGAGACGGATATTTATGTGTTAGGTAAATTGAACTATGACCGTTTCCTCCTCCCTCTCATATCTTTTGCTGCTCCCCCCTTATTTTGGTGACAAGGGGGGAGCTCCCCCTTTAGATAAAATTCTGGAAGCATCTCTGCAGGTTCACCTACCTCAGTAGTACACTGTCACGTACAGTTCACATCGATGACAAAACCAACTCCAGAATTGCCAAAGCAAGTGTGACTTTCAACAGACTACGCACAAATATGTGAGAGCGCAGAGGCATCAGTCTACAAACAAAACTGAAGGCCTACAAAGCCACTGTGTTGCCGACCTTGCTGTATGCGTGCAAAGCCAGGACGGCGTACAGATGCCATGTCAAGCATCTGAACCATTCTCACATGGGCTGCCTGAAAAAAAAACTGATGAGGATAAGATGGCAGGACAAGGTCCCAGACACTGAGGTTCTCACACGGGCAGGCATTCCAAGCATTCGTACTCTGCTGATGAAATCACAGATAAGATGGGCAGGTCACTTCACCAGGATGTACAAGAGCGACTACCAAAGAAGATCTTCTACGGCGAGCTGAAGGAGGAAAAGTAATCTCACAGAGGTCAGAAGAAACGCTTCAAAGACTCCCTCAAGCAATCCTTGAAATACTTCAGCATTGACCCTGAGTCTTGGGAAGATCTCACACAAGACCGCTCCACCTGCCACAGTCTAACCCATATTGGAGCTACAGACTATAAGCTGAGGAGAATTGCAGAAGCGCGAGCAACGTAAATTTTGCAACTGAAGCACGTCCTCTGTTGATTATGCAACCCCAAGCGGCATCTCTTGTCCAGTATGCCACAGCCAGTTCTGAGCACAAATTGGCCTGATCAGCCATTCACGTACTCACAGAAACAAAACCAGTTAGTGATGTCATTGTCATCTTCGAACCCGAAGGACAAACAACAAAAGCTATAGAACACCCTTGAAAGAGTTGCTTCGATCCTTCGCCTAATGCTAATTTTCTCTAACTTGTGAATTTAAATTTTCAGTATTTTATCTGAAATTGCTCCTGACATTGATAGATATCTTGTTATGTGTGCTGCTATGTTGGCATCACTTTCATACTGTTTTTACAATTCAACTTTTATTTTTTGCTTCTTTCTCTTCAATGATCTCTATTTTTAACTCTTCAAGCTATTTATCATACATTTCAAAACCAGATGTTATAAAATATAGATTATATTTTCGATATAGTAACTTTTATTAGTTTTACATAATCCCTTAATTATATTTCCTCTTGTGTAGTCAATAAATGCTTCAATTTTTTTAATCTACTAAATTTCTGCTTTTCTTACCAGTTGGTCAATATGATTATTTGTGTGTATAGTTTGCAACTCTATTTCCTCAGTTACTTTTATTCGTTGTCTTTGTACAGCAATATGTTCTAAAGGATATTTAAGTTGTGTTGTGCTTTGCTCAGGCTTTGATGGTTCTTCTGTTATGCCCATTTTCCATATTTATTTCTAAAACACAAAGACTCTACAAATTTGCGCTCATTGCTACCATCTTGCTTGCTTATATTTTCAATTCTAGTATGTAACAATATTCGATAGCTTTGTTTTTTTGTTTTTTTGCATGTACTAAATATATTGATTTTTCCAGGCTTGGTATAATACAAGACAGTAACTATTTTCCTATTTTTCATTGTCTTTTCAATTGCTGGAAAGATTATATTTATGTAATATTTTGTATCCTATATTTCTAAAGCCTTTTAAACAGCTTCTTCATTGTTGATGTCGATCGCTTCTGACGCCATTTTTTGCTTTGATTTACTCAGTGATCCTTTACTAGAATAACACTATAATCATAATTATCATCCTCATCTACTGGATTTCCAATTTCTTTCAGTTCAAAACATTCACCACCTTCTGCCGGTTATAGAGATAGTGACGATGTTATCGTTGGGTAAATGGACAACAGTGAACTGTGAAAACAGAATAAACAACACTGTTCAAATTCTCATCAATGATGAAGTTAGCTATCTATGACAATTCACGGTATTTCTTCTGCTCTTCTATCCCTTTCTCCGAAGGGATTTTGTCATTTTTCGATCTTTTTTCACCAGCTTTCATGTGTTTGACCAATGCATGCATTTTCTTTGCAGATCTGGATCGGACAGATCGAAATGGCCACATAGTATTACGTGATCAATATCTAAAACATCTTCACTCGCGCATTCAGGTTTTGTGGAGATGGGCCATCTCCGATACAAATGAAAAGATGGAAAGCCTAACATTTTCAGCGTTGTACCTGATTTCTTTTATTACTTATAAAATTATGCTTCTTTTAATGTGAACTAATCTAGAGTTTTCATAATTGTGGTATAAATGTCTACATTATTCGTTTTCATGTTAAGAGTTTTTTTTAAGTGTATGACGTATTCAGTTTTACAGGGTTTTACATTTACTTTGTTAAACTCGGTTACATATTCAACTTCTTAACATTCAGAACATTTCTTTGTATTCATTTTTTTAACCTGTAGAATTTCAAATCAAAGTTTTCACTACATTGAAAGATGTCTTGCACCTAACATTTCTAACATTTTGACTCATGTTTAGTCAACATTTCCTTGCAAATAAATGGAAGGTTAGCAGAAAACCAGAAAAGGTTACTTCACAATCTGCGCATAGTATAACTTGGCAGGCAACTTGGAAAATTATTAAAAAGGAATAAGAAAATGAACTTTTAAAGAAAGAACAGGACTGGTCTAAAATATCACAAGATGCAAAAAGAGATACAAGTTCACCAATATGAAACAAAATATATTTCTTGATAGGAGGTGGTGTAGCTGTTTTGGATATATTGTTCATGTTGTGAAATTGAAACGTTGTTCTGGTCATAACGCTGATGAAATGACAAAATACGTGCAAAACATAATGATAAAGACCACGAATATCAACAACTTGGGCAACATTCACATGGAATTTAAAAAGCTGAACGTTTGAAGAAAGAACAATACAAAACTGAAACTCGAATACTGTACAAAACACAACTTAACAAGAAGACAGAAGCCATACAGGTTCACCTAGCTCAAATAAAATCTGTTATTTGATGGATATTGTAGCTGTCATATGCATCTTGTTCATTTGACCAAAGAGTAAAGTTGTTTGTTTGCAGAGTTTTTCATATCCATGTGTAAAAGATGTTGAAGTTATCAATGAACAATCAACCAGCTCATACAGATGACAATGCGTACAAGAGGTACAACCACAGCTTGCATGAAGTACAGCAACAATATAAAACCAAGTCTGCATCGAACTCGGCACGTGTGTCGGATGCAAAGTCATACAACCCAATCCCAGAAAATGCTTTAATTTTCTGGATAATACATAGTATATAGCATTGACATACTGAAAAATGTCAACTGAAGCAAAACTCTTTATCAACATAATTGATCATGCAGCATTAAACTCTGCTCTAACGGTAGCATATATCATAATTTTTTAAAAGCAATTAAAGTTTGCAACAGATCCATCATCAAATATTGATATTAAAGACGTTTGTAAACGGATTATTCCAATTTCATTCACCCAGTTTACAACTAACTATATCATAGCTCATAGGTTACTGCCAGATAAGAAAGTTACCGACAAAAGTGAGTATTGATGGTCCAAAGTTTTACAACTCTGGTATATGGATGGAGCAAGATTACATGCCTAATTTGAAAAGTAACCTAAAGAACAATGTCGGAGACTTTGAGAAGGAAAATAAAATATAACAAGAGTACAGCCAAAAACGGCGGAGCCTGTGCAAAGCACACCATCTATAGAGCCAGTGAAATCAGTTAACACACCAAAGTCGTACTCTGTACGTGTGCTTCCAGTACAATCTAACCTGTCTCTGTTCTATATATCAATTAGTAAAAATGTACAAAATGCACCGTCTTTACATCTTACACTGCCATCATCAAACCCTGTTGCTCCTTTGGAGCACCTCCCATGCGGTGTCGGAAAAGGCCCAACTGGCAATGGTTTTAATGTTAGACTGCACAAAGTTAACGAGATTTGGTCTGGGCGACTGAATACAATGGAAGTATAAAGAAAGAAAGAAAAAAAAAGAAATACAAGTAGCATATAAACTTTCAAACTGGATAGAAGATGGCACGGAAACAGTTTCATGTGATATGGCAATAACAGCAGCTTGATTAGGTGTCGCGGGAATAGCTAGTGGTGTAGTTATTCCTTCGGTCATTAGTGGATTTTGAGCAACATTATTAGGATTTGTCGCAAAAGCTTTCAATTAATAGTTGATATCCAATACAGTTTTAAAACATGACGAAATAATAAAATCTGCTATTAATACGCTGAACTGTATCGAAGACATGGCAAGTAAAGCAATAAATGACAATTAACTTAACCATGAGGAGTTTATTGTAATCATCGACGAGGACGACAGGTACCTAGAGATAAAAGAAATCGGGAAAAAAATAAACATTATAGAGAATCAAGACTTTTGAGACTAAGCAAAGGTGAACATTGAGGAACTGAAGAAAAAATATCTGAATGAAGGGATTAAAATGACAGAGAAAGAGATACGGGAAACGTTGGAGAAAAGCTCTGATTTGGAAAAGCTTGCAACAGAGATACACAGACACATGATTGCAGTCGGTGGTTTCAATAAAAAAGAAATATATTTTACTAATACAATTTACGATGGCACTGGTAAATTATCTATATCATTACAATATATTTTGTTTATGGGTATTAAACTATTTCCGTTGAACTCAAAAAGCAATATAGACTTACTACACAAACGACAAGAATGAACAAGGACTGTTTTAACTGCTGGTAGTTTTTACAACCTTTAATTGTACATGCATTTTGTTCAAGTCTAATAGGGTTGAAATTTAATAAATAAAATTGTTCTTCCGTGTTCTAAAGCATTCTCAGTGTTATAAAAGAAATTTATGTAACGTTTATCTTCTCTTTTTCTAAATTGGCAACTTTCATTCTAACCTTGTTTTGTCTTTCTTTTTTTTAAATTTGAGTAGCGTGTACACCCCATCTACATAGCAATACTCAAAAGAGTGTAGAGGGTTGCTTTCACTAGAATCGGCACATGAGAATTTTGAAATTCGCCGAACTGAACTTGTAAAATTGGAAGATACTTTAAATTCACTTGAATCAGTATGTATAATTCATGTGAAATTCAAAGCATATTCCGATTTCGCAAGTAGGAATGAAAGATATAAACCCATTATTTCCGCCGACTCGAAAAATGGAAATAACGCGTTTAATATGCCGTAGGAATGAACATATCCAGCTCATTCTCTCCGGTGACTCAGGAATTTATCGTAGACTCTAGGTACATGCATGTATATGTTTACTTGCGCCATTGAACGGTGCGTGCCGAGGCTTTGGTGTTACAAACATTGATAGGAAACCATTGGAAACATACAAAACAAAACAAAACTCTGCCTTTTTGTTGCTAGAAATGTTTGCCTTCAATTCATAAGATTTATAGAACATTCTCAGAATACCACGCCTTAATAGTAGTGTATTCTGTCATTGAAACAAAAATATCGATTTTCTTGTATATTGCTTCTCAGTTAGCCCAACTAGTATGTATGTATGTATGTTTGTATGTATGTATGTGTTTTTGTTGTTGTTGTTTTTCTTTCTTTTTTTCAGCACGCCAGTGAAGTCCTGGTTATATAGTGCCAATTAAAAGTCCTTTTCCAAAAATGTAAAGGCAAAAACTGAAGGAAAAAAAACTTTAGGAAGAGTATGCATGTATGTATGTACATCGTGTAACGGTACGTTAGCACAATCCTGGCTGCATAGCGACTAGTAAGTTTCAGTATTCAGAAAACATGCATAACAAAGATAAAGGCAAAGAAAGATAAATTCCTTTAATTACAGTAATATATATATATATATATATATATATATATATATATATATATATATATATATATATATATATATAGAGAGAGAGAGAGAGAGAGAGAGAGAGAGAGAGCGGAAAGTGCTACCCCTGGATTCTACAGGAGAATGCTTGATAACATTGCCATAATTTTTAAAAAGGAATAAATAATATTATCATACAGGTTAGAGAATTTTAATTCGTACTATATGGAGATTCGAACCCGGATCCGCAGGTTACGACATCCATTGCCTTGCCTGCAAGCACCAACCCCTATACCATCTCGACCATGCACACATCGCCAAAAAAAATGATTCTACCAAAAAAAAAATAAAAAAAAAAATATATATATATATATATATATATATATATATATATATATATATATATATATATATACCGCACACTTTTACAAAGTCCAAGACCTTCTATGTTGGAATATCAGAGTAAAAAAGTTGTCTCCATAAGTCGCCTCTTGCGACGTGCATGGGGGCGCATCGCGCTTAGTTTATATCCCCGATCAAATATATACTGCGTAATTGGTTCTTGCATCATAAATTTTATAGATCAATTTCTGCGTCGTGTAGACTTTGTCAGACCAATTTTGTGGAGCTGTTGAATTTACGATAAAAAGAACATGCGCAAAAGATGTACACTTGTCATAGCTAAATAAGTTTCACAAATGGGAAATATTCCAAAAGCAAAAGCGTTCAGATACAACCGTTAGATTGTACATGTAAATACATTACGATTGATATACCACCGTTGGTGCACTTGGTGAACACATGTTTCCTCAGGGCAAATCATGGTAATTACAGTTTGTAAATGGGTGTTTGGCACTGTGCCAACGTTCTTCAATTGTTTGAGAGACATCACTATTTGACAATAGGTTTTTTGTCGACTATTCTAGCAACAAGCCCTAAGCAAAGAATTAATTTTAAATATCATACCAATGTACAAATGACCGTTGTTATTGGCAACTGTATATATCATTAGTCTTATTGATAGTGTGTGCTAATCTGGTGATATATGAAACATTATATGGTTAGCAAACAAGAGTGTTCATACCAAACCCGTTTTTTTGGTGAAAAATCTATGGAACAATATTCAATAGCTGTATAATACAACGATGATGGATTTACTGCGGAGACTTAGCAGATTACAAGACTTAGTGGAATAAATCTTAATGGTGAGGAATATAAACAAAATTGATCTTCATTTACATAAAGGATATCCTCAGTTGGAAAGGTGCCAAACCGACTCTTATTAACTACCCACCGCACCACCGCACAGTCGTGTAGAATGTGCGTGCTATACAAACCTTCTGAACTGGTAGTTAAAGCTCTTTAGTGTGCAAGTGTATAGTAAATACTTTGTGCATGTGCTAAAGAGGAAATGAGTTTATCTGACCCATATTACACCTCACTTGCACGTGCTACTTGGATACCCATCGCGTTTTAGAATAGCTAAGGGTTATATTTAAATGCATTAAACACATGTGTGAGTAGTGACTGGTGTGAAATGAATGGATTCAATGATCAGCAGTAAATATCGTGTTTCTAAACACCTAAACAAAGTAAATGACGTCCTTTTAGGAATGTATGAAGGAGAGAAGGTGACTACAAGAACGTGTGTGGTAAACTTCAATGCCGCGGAAGTTGTCAACTCTTAACTTTGTCTGCAGGGTAAGAATAAAACAGTATCTTTTTATTACTTGTCTATCTAGTGCTCGAAATGTAAATGTCATGTTCATATTAGCATCTCATCAATGGCCAGAGGGCGTGTTTCATTTGCACTGACATGTTTTGGGGTTTTTGTTGCAGATAAAGTTCCGTTCATGGGCGTCTATATGTGTTTTCCAAGATTGGGGGGTTGGGGGCAAAGCCAAAATCAAAGGGATATATTTATATACTGCATAATGGATTTCACACACACACACACACACACACCTGCGGACGCCCATGGTACCGTAGTACCGCTTATTCGTGTCGACATGTTAAACAATACAACACTACCTTTGTTCCTTATTTAGATGGATTCTACTTCATCTGATAAGTGCTTTTAGGCAACGGTTCAAATTGTAGTCACAAATGTATTTCCGGTAGTGATTATATTTCCTGCGGTGTATGTGACTAATTTCCCATCGACAGCTGGCAATAAATCATCATGTACAAGTGAGCTCGTTGTTCGCTTTCCAGTCAGATTGCAAGCTATTGTCATGAATTGTTACCAACTTCGAATTTAACAGCTAGTTCAGAAGTATGTCAGATGTCTTCTTACAAAGACCCATGTAGTTTTATTGAATACACAAAGTTTTTATAACCCATTCTCAGCGCAATATTAGATGAGGTATGCCACTTTTCTAATAGACAACTAGTAAAGCTATAGATATTGACATTTCTGAATTTTATTATATTACAGTTGCCCGCACCCAAGCTCCTTTGAATGATAAATTAGTTGTTATGTGTGAAAAATTATGAAATTTCGCAAACCTTCTAAATTCATCTAAAAGAAAAAAAAACTTTTAAATGTTATTGGAATCAAAGCAATTTGAGCTCAACTGATTGTATGGTATGGTCCTGCGTCCGTCGTGTGCTCTCTAAAGAGATCGATAATGATATATGTATAATAATGAAGTAACCTTGCACTTCATTGGCTAACCTTGTTACCGCTCTATAGGCCATATTTCTAATCCGATTTTGATCAAACTTGGAATATATGCTTATATCATTAAGATATCGGTAAAATTCCATAATGAGCGAGATCCGCGCATACTAATTAATCTTGCATCTAATTGGCTGAGCTTGTTACCCCTCTGGAAGCCATATTTCTGATCTGATTTTGATCAAACCTGAAGTATGGCTTATATCAAGATCTTGGATGGGTTCGATAAAAGAGTAAGATCCAAGCATAATCATGGTGTAATCTTGCATTTGATTGGATGACCTTCTGGAGGCCAGATTTCTGCTCAGATTTTAGACTTGGAATATATGCTTATCAAGATCTCAGATAACTTAGATAATGAGCGAGATCCACGCATAGTATTGACGTGATCTTGCATCTGATTGGCTGAACTTGTTACCACTCTGGAAGCCATAATTCTCATCCGAATATGATTACAATTGGAATACAGGCTTATATCATCAAGATCTTAGTCAATTTCGAAAGTAAGCGGGATCAGCGCATATTAATGCGGTGATCTTACACCTGATGGACTGAGGTAATTACCACTCTTGAAGGCAATATTAATTATGACTTTATCTTTCAAAATAATTTGTATCTGAATAAAATAGATACAATCAACATAATATAAAGTTTGAGAGAGAGTTTAAATAGGATATGTTCTTGCAGTACTACATAAGCCTGCTTAGTGAAACCGTCAACTGTTAAGTTATATAAGCCAGGTGGGCATTTCAGGTCCACTTTGACCTCTTGTTTATTTTTTATTTTTTCTCTTTAGATGAAAGTGAAAATATATTTCCTCTAGTTTTGTCCACTTTGTGTGACTAGTTTCTGCAAACTTACCTGCATTATGTAACATTATGCCAATACTCACTCTTCTGATAACCCTCACATTGGCTGCAGGTAATGAGACGAAGAGATGCCAAGTAAGATGACTGACACATGGGTTAAAGGTATCACTGCACTAATTAGATTCCTTATATATTTCCTTATTTTTTTCGCATTTGTGATAAAGACAGTGCATTAGTTTTAAGTTCAGATGACCAATGTTGTTTTACTTATGCTAGGCACTTGGACATAACATTTAAAAAATCAGTATTGACTATGTTACATTTTCTGAAAATAGTTGCATTTGAAAGAAATAACTCGAATTTTAGTGCAAGTGACCTTTCAGGAACCAGCCAAATCACACATGTGTCATCCTACGCAAAATCACAGGTTCAGCTGAATACACATTTTATTTTCTATTTTAGACCTTATTGCTTCTTTCTATTGAATACAAGTAACATTCTGTACTGCTTAGCAAATCTCCAGGAAAAATCATGCAAGAAAGATTACTGATATTCTTAGAGACTACAAAAATAACAGCTTATTGGATCAGTTAGTGTAGTGATACCTGGGAAGGGTTTATTATATGCTGTTGGCCAGAAGATGATTCGTTAATCTGGCAGGTCTTGAGTAAGCATTTGGGCGCAGGAATATAAGCCTTAAGGAAATATAACATGTTTTCCCAGTAGAACAGTATTCCGTTTATTTTATAGATTGTTCCAGCTTCTTTGTCAGCGTGACACGAATACGATTTACCCCCCCCCCTCCCAACCCCCATTAACGCTGTTAAAGAAGCTTAAATGAGGTGAAGAGCCATAACGTTAGCACGCCGCTAAGTGCATTTTTAGCTCATGCTTGACACTTTGAATCCTCTTTTCAAATAATATTTCTTTTTTTTAACGTTTGAATAGACGGTTCAAACTTTATGTGGCCACATGTTAACATTATAGTATTATGGGCAGAGACTTATAACAACACATCTCTGTATATCTAAGCACACATATACATCAATCTACAGGGATATTCTCTTATCATAAATCAGCTGGGCCTTCTTAATTGGCCAATAGCCCATTTGACTATCTAGATGTAGTGCACAATGTAATTTAAAAACACCAAAAAAGAAAAAAAAAAAAAAAAAAAAAAAAAAAAAAAAGCGTTCTGTGGAACGCTCTGTCTCGCCTTTTTCGGCATTATGAGCTTGCAAAAGAAAAGAAAAAATGTTAACATTGAATTCACGCAGCCGCCAACCGCGAAAGAGACCTTTGTCGCTGTTTTGTATACAATGTGCAATGTCGGATCCAAGGTTAAGCGCTTTCCTCTCTGGTTGATAAATATGCATATATATATATAGATATATATATATATATATATATATATATATATATATATATATATATATATATATATATATATATATATATATATATATATATATAAGAGTGTGAGCGGGTCTTAGAGGCGATAGTGGAAGTGGGAAGTCTCAATTACACATTGTGATTGGTTAGTCACTATTTACTTAAGATTAGTTTACAAGTTATGTCAAGACACGTGTCCTAGATCAGAGCTTGTCATATGTATTTCCGTGTGTACATTGTATTGCAAATCATACATAAATCCCCCTTGCATTTCGCACGGATATCCCGGTCTAGCACACTTACAGTGGAAGAAGATGAAGACTTCAATTATGGTGACTGTTTACATTTTATTGATTATCACTGCATATGATCAAATTCGTTGCAAAAGAGAAAAATAAAACGTTCAGCAGTGGTGCAACCAACTGCTCAGATAAGAAAATAACAGCGAGCATATCATCCTTTGGCATACGAATATCCCACAGGATTTTAAACATTTTGCAAGGAGGGTCATACATGTATCTGCTATATTTCAATCAATCTTTTTGTTTGTTCTGCTGTCAGTTTTAATTATTTGTTTTTCTCTGAGCATGCTGTGGTTGTTTTGGCTGTGCACATGAGCTGCTGAGACTGGAAAATGTAACCCATGACTCCACGACTTTGCTTCTTCTGACTGGTTAACTCCGTATGCCTTGACAGACGTAAATGAACATGTTAGGTAGCAGTAACCTAAACGATACCACATCAGAATTTGTTTCGCATAAGAACATTGGCGACGATTAGCATGCACAGGACCTAACGATGTCGAGAAAGGAGTAACTATAGAATGCCTTACAGACAACGAAAATCACCAACGACGCCGAGATTATGATATGACATTAATTTCCGAATTCTTTCGAAAGATCAGATTTTGTATGTTTCAAGAGCTCAGTTTCATGGTCCTATCACTTGGGTTGTTTGCGGTATTTTGTGCTGAGAAATGTAGTTTTTAACATAGGTTGTCCAGCTTTCTGAATCATACATATAAGAAAATCCACAGCTCTGTGTACACTTTTTTCTAATAAGGTTTGAAATTGATTAAGAATTGCTGATTCATGTCATTTTCACAAGCAAATCTGCCATGTGTTGTATCCATTTACATCGAGGCCATGCATTGCAGGATTTTCTGACTAGGGGAGGCAACTCAAAATATACACACGGTAGGAAAATTATTAGATTGATTATTATCTGGTACTATAAATTCCACAATCCTGTTTTTTTTAAAAATCAAAAAAAAAAAAAAAAAAAAATAGAAGACGCAGTCATAGAATCCACGACAATTTGGCCAATCCTACTGTCAACATACATCAATGCTCCGCTGTCCTTCGGATTAAATCGTCCATTTATAACATACATATTATTCGTTTTACATGGTGTGGTCAAGCATGTTCCATAAGTATTAACAACTGTATCTTGTGACACTCTTGATTTTTCACCAATGTTATTATCGGCAGATTCATATGCAGGTAGGCAGATATATTTGTCTTGTTCATATACAATTTTATCGTTCAAAAGATCAATTCTACTATTCAAATCACCTTCGGTGAACTAGAAAAAATCATTCAGATCACTTGAAATCCGCATGATATTTTGCTCAAACAACAATACTCCATCACTTTGAATATATTTTTTTAAAATAGGATTGAACCCTCTGGGGATATATATGGGAAACAAAACAGAATATCCTTGTCCATGGACAATAAAGTCTTATCAAATAGCAATAATATTACGTCATTTTCAATTATATATATATATATATATATATATATATATATATATATATATATATATATATATACATTATGTACACTATCTTTGATATACCACCAGATGTATACATTTTTCATTAAAAGGAGAAGAGGTTTTCTTTTTAAATGAAAAATTTATATCACAAGATGCATATCAAAGATACAGCGTACAAACAACACATATTATAATGGTTTACTTACCATTATATATATATATATATATATATATATATATATATATATATATATATATATATATATATATATATATATATATATAGTATGTACACTGTATCTTTGATATACCACCAGATGTGAAAGAAAAGTTATTAAGAGTAAAAGAGGTTTTTCTTTAACGGCGTTAAATATTGACTACAGGAAACTGTGCATTGACGGAGGGTGTGGACTCTTCACATCTCTGCCCAACGTGTCCACTACAAAATGTAGTTCTGCAGCTATTTACAGCATTTTGGGAAATTGTTAATTTGCTTCTTATTATGAGTTTCTGTTGTCCTTCACATCATTAAATAAATTAAAGAGATCCTTAGGTTTACACGTGAAATTTGGTTTATATGAAGAACGTAGAGCGCCACAAACACTGCATGGCTAGCATCCCGAACAGTGAAAGCGCGGCCATTCAGTCACCGGCGAGTACATCGAAACTAGTGAGGGAATAGGCCAAGCGAAATGACGAACCAACAAGAGGTAATTCAAACGTTTATGCTATGTACAGTTGACGCAAGTCATTATAATGCTTTACTTGCCATTGCTACCGACCGTTTGTATCCCCAGTCTCTGACTGTCTGTCTGTCTCTGTTGGTCGGTTTGAGAGAGAGAGAGAGAGAGAACTGGATCCATTGAGGTAAAACTAACTGGATGGCTGACCAACCAACAGAGAGAGAGAGAGAGTGGGGGGGGGGGGGGACTGACCATAATTTTTTTTTATCCCCCATCTGTCTGTTTCTCTGTTGGGTTGACTGTCAGTTAGTTTTACAATCATAGATCCAGAGACAGACAGACAGACAGAGTGGTCTGGATCAACTGAGATAAAACTGTCATGCTGACTGACCAGCCAACACAGAGAGTGTATGTGTGTGTGTGGGGGGGAGGGCTTCATACATTTAAATATTCAACAATAATCTGTTTTAGAACCTTATTGTAGCTTTAAACACACACACACACACACACACACACACACACACACACACACACAAAAGCATCAGATAGAATACAGTATGTGTCTGCCCCCTGGCCAAGGAATTTAAAGTACGGCCCTCTCGTCTCGCTAAGGTATTGCAACTTTGTATCATTGGTATTGTGTAACACTGTAGAAAAGTCCTATGCAATGTGTATACATTTTCTTTCCGTACTCCACTTATTATTTTCCCGTATAGCATTATATATATATATATATATATATATATATATATATATATATATATATATATATATATATATATATATATATATGTGTGTGTGTGTGTGTGTGTGTGTGTTTTTATTCGTGTTTCTCCCGATCTGAGGTTTGGTTCTGCAAAGAGATTCATGAGAAACTTGGAACGTAATAAGTCACTCAGTTCATCTTCAATATCTGCTTGTGGTTTCTGACAAAACTATAATGTCATACTGAATCCATAATTGTGTGTGTGTGTGTATATATATATATATATATATATATATATATATATATATATATATATATATATATATATATATCGCTCTATTTACATACCAAGAGAGTAATTTAATCAGACAAAAACAAACAACTTTTTTCATTTCATTGCACGCTGTCCGCGACATGATATGGGCCATGACCCAACCCCTGTTACCGAGAATTTATGATGAACATCGAACGGTCCTATGACAATACATTTTATATTTTCTCAGAGCTTTTTCATTTGCTACCAGAAACGCTCAACGGTGATATTTTAATCCACATGCAAGTTTTATCCTAAGATGTATCTGTAATTACAACCAGTGGCGGCCCGAGGGGTGTCGGGGTGTCAATTGCCCCCGGGCGCCGGGCGAGGGGGGCCGTAGTGAGCTTTTAATATGCAGCTGTAACCGGGCCGTAAATGGTGGGGGTGGTGGAGGTTGGCAACTGACATAAAAACTGTTCACTGTGGCAAAGTAGGGGCGCCACTAAAGAGCATTGCCCCTGGGCTCCTCGGTAGGGGCACCACTAAAGAACATTGCTCCCGGGCGCCTCGAACCTTCGTGCCGCCACTGATTACAACTTTGAACATTGATGAGGGTATTGCACATATTTCTCAGTACACAGGTATTTTGACCAGCTTTATAATGTATGCTGAATACTTTCACTTAGAAATACTATTTGATATACATGTGGTGGTTTTTTATTGTTGTCATGAACAACTTAGACGATACCAATCATATCTTACCTTATCTGCCCTCTTAAATAGATAGCACACAGAAACTTTCTGTATCTTAATAATGATAATTTCACATCAGTGTTAAATAGCTTTTGACATGACTTTGTTTTTAAAAAGTTCAGTTAAAATAATAACAAAATCATTGTTAGAACTTCATCGCTTTCATGTTCGTATTTGGCAGAATTAATGCTAGTGTTGTTCGAAGTGAAAAGCACCTTGCAAATTCTTCAATTTTCTTCATTTCTGACGTATTCTCAAATGGATAAAGCATGGAAGCGATACGATTTATCAAATTCCCCAATATATCCTAGTACTGTTTCTTAAAATATTCTGTCAAACATCAAAAACTGTATTTTTCCGTAGAAAAATATAAAAAATTTCAGCAATTTTCTAGATTTACTTGTCGTAGGTACTTTAGTTTTTGGTACCACACCCAAAAAAAGAACTCACTGCATGCCATTGTTGTTCCAAGTGCAACGCACCTTGCAAATTCTACAAATTCTTAAATTAAGCACGGAAATAATACAATTTATCAAATTCCACCATATATCTCGGAACTGTTCTTTCAAATATTCAGTAAAACATCTAAATTACATTTTTACGGATAAACAGATCCAAAAATCAATAATGATTTGCATTATCTTATCTTAGTTATTTTTTAAGAAGGGTCACTTGATGTAAAAATGTAGGTCTAAAACTTAAGACATGTAACTTCTTTCTAGAAGATAAGAAGAAACTACACCTACTCATAATCGTGGTTCTACATTAGATGTTCGATATTTGTAATGAAATGTTGTACGATGTTCGGAGCAGGAATCATTCCAAGTTCATTTTAGACGAAGCGTCTCCGCAACATTGTATACTGAACTGATAAAAAATTATTCTAGCGTAGTACATTGAGTTACTGAAGAAATGTGGATCCACTAAGTTTTCCTAGGTAAACCAAACTATGTAATAAATTATTTCCCAGATGCTTATATATTTATTGTCTTGCCTTTCTTCAGAGAAAAATGCGAGACATAAGCATTGCTGGTGTCGTCGGCGTCGACAATGCTGGAGAGTTTGTGCAAGCCCATAATTCAGAGGAAAGCGCTGGGCACAGCGTGTCGCTGAACTCTTGTCGGCACGATGGCTGATAGCGGCCTGAAAAAAAAAGCATATCAGGACTAACAAGAATTTGTACATAATGTTGTATAATTCTTAAGATACAAATTCTGTTTAGTTGCTCTATTTTTTGTCCATTTAATTTCAATGAACAAATTACAGTGTATCTCAACACATTTTGTACAAATTTTTAAAAAATGTTCCTTTGTCATGTACATTTGCCATTTACTGAAGAAATGTTTTGTACATGATGTTGGAAATGTACATGTACAAAATGGCATTTTACCCAAATGCCACTTTTTTTATTTCAAGTACGTCTCGATCTTGGTAGGTAACATTAGGGTTAATTATTGAATAATATTAACTATGATAACGTGCTAACATTGTCAACTCTGCTCTCCATCGCAACCTTTATTAAATAAGACAAATATTGTGAAGAACCATGTACAGACTTTTTTGTGGCCAGATACAGTTTCATAAAGATTTATTTTTTTAAAATAACATAGTTATCGGCTACAGACCTGGCATATGAAATAGTATCCAGGTTGTTGAGAATGCTGAGAATAATGACATAAAGTTCTGATTAAATACTTAGAAGTAGTGATTAAATTGAGGGTGCTGTAACACTTGAAAACATTTCTTGCAGTATGTTTTAACTGAAGCGAGATATAATACGTTCCTACAATCCAATATAAAGTATGATCTACTATTATTGAAAAGTAATTTATTATTTAATACAGTAATTTATTATCTTCTATTTTACACAGAATTATACCACGCACAATAAATGAAACAGAGATCACCGATACATTATTTCCACCACTGTCTTTATTCGCTACTACGGCACAACCATACAACAATATATTGAAATCGTCCTTCCAACAGTAAATGTAGGTTGTAAAGTGCAGAGATAATACAATACGGATAGGCAATCAATAACAGAACGCTCAGTGCATGTCTGTTGTAATGTTATCATAAAGTAACCATTACAATGTTAGTAAGCACGTTAACTAATCGGTATGTTAGTTGATCAAGAAATCTGTAGTTCGAATCTTGCTCCTGGAGAAATAGTGTTCTTTGTAAATTGAGAATCTCCTCGGGATCTAAAGCATGCAACATAAAAAGAACGTCAAAATATATACTTAGCGGTCGAAAAACATAGCTCTAATAGGGTTAAAAACATGAAGTGGCGATAAATAAATATATAAATAAAACAAAATTAACCCAATGGCTGATGTACTAAAAACCTGACAAAGCCACTGGTATACGTGAGACATATAAAAACTAAAAAACTCATTTAAACAGCAAAAGAAAATTAATCTATTGGCTAATATACAAGAAACATGACAAAGGCTCTAATGTACGCAATAAACGGAGCTATACACTTCCGATTCCGGAGCGTAGAAAAAAATCTGCTATGGAGAATGTAGCATCACGCCTGGGGGAGGTAAATGATGTTCTGATTTGGTGAGAGAAGCTTTCGATACTGAGGTAGGTATATTGCATACATTTATTACAAAAATTGCAGATATTATTTTCATACACCGCTAAGCACTTAATAGTGAAATATATATTGAAATATGTTTAGTTAAATAAAAGAGAATGAAAACTTATTTCATAGATTCGCCGATTCAAAAGCAAGTCAGAAATAATTATAAGCTCTATTTGTCTTTTATCAAGCACAAAAGAATTATTAGGTATGAATAAGCAAAATTGAAACAGAATTATCACTAAAAGAATTGGAGATCCATTTAAGATAAATTTAAATGAGTACAGATTTTATGGCGGTTACAATCGCACTTTTTTTTCTTCTTTTTTTTTCAATGTAATTGAATCCTACTTTCAAGAAGATCATAGTACATAGAAACGCCGTATATGGCTTGGCTATCCACTTTAAACTGGTTTTAAAAACGCTGGCTAACCAACATATGACCCTCCACCATTTTTACTTCTCTTTTTTAAAAGCTAACTCACCATCTCGGGGAAATCAATCACTTTAAACCGGTTTTCAAACTTTTGAAAAAACCCTAGCTCACCAAAGCACTCATCTAACGGTATGAAAACTACCTTAAAAGTCTTCAAAAAAGCTGGCTCATCCATATTTTTACAAAAATAATTAAACTGTATAAAGCTGGCTCTCCAATATGACCATCCGCCATTTTTTAATTTTTTAAGAAAGCCGGCTCACTACCATATCCATATATGGCGCTCGATGCCTACCCTTTTTCTAACTACTACCTTTACAACCACCACATTGTTCAGTACCAGTTGTTTACACTTTTCCACCTGCTTTAGAAACAAATATGACCAAATTTAAAACCAAATTCTAGAAAGAGTAGATAAAACCAAAGCTTTGCAAGCAGTGAGATAAAAACATTTTTAAAAAACAAAAAATTGAACCAAAATGCCTTACTACTCGAAAAATGTTTGGATAAAAAAGATGTCTAGAATCGGAGTAAAAATTGGCGTGGTAGTGCGCGCAGAAGAAAAGGGTTGTAGCCGAGCTCCCTATGTGAAGGTCAGAAATCAGGGAGCCCAATAGTAAGGAAAAGGGAACCCTTACGATCAAAGGTCAAGTAGCTCAGTCATAAGGAAAAGTGAACTCGTACAGTCAAAGATCAAGTGGCCCAGTAGTAAGGAAAAGTGATCTCGTACCAAGATTTTATATACTACTCTCTAATATAATGCACTAGCACTAGCTCGTGATGCGAACTGAAAGATATCACCTGTAGCACTTGAATATTTAACAGACGACATGTTTCTGATGATTAAAAGTTTAATTCTTGGTGGAATTATTATGACACCGCATAAGAATGCTAAAGCCGACCATGAATTATATGCAGACGAATATAGCATGGTAAACATTAAGAAGAGTTCGATGAGACAAAACCAAAATCATATATCAGGTACTTAGATGATACGTATCTCTATTGATGGGGGATGAGCCATTACATGCCGGTACATAAATCTACATGTACAAACGATGAACAAATTAGAATTATAGTTTGAAATACCTAATAATAGTTATGCTTGTTGCATATTAGATGTAAATTTGGAGATTCAGTTACATCTCCATGATCATTTTAATGGCTACCGTCTGGCATCGGAAAAACTTGTACCAGACGAAAATGAGTCATCTTCCTTACAAAAAAAAATTGATTTATGATTAAAAGGATAAAAAAGGAAAAGCACATGTACCAAAGCTATTTTGTACATTGAAAACCAAAATCAAGTATGTGATACACTCATGACACTTAACACATTGCGAACAATTAGGTTTAAAAGTGAACAAGATACACAATGTTGTCTTGTTGCAACAACAACCTTGACAAGAATCCTACATAGAACTAAATACAAGTTTAAGACGAAAAGCTAAGAATGATTTTGATACATACTTTTTAAAATAACGCTGTGTTCGGTAAACGGATATTAAATTCGAGGAAAAGAACAACATGTACAATATGTAAAGACAAACTAATTTTTTCAAATGCCAGAAAGATATATAATTTCCTAGAGGACAGTTATTAACGATGACTTGGCTCTAGTCAGTATGAAAAACAAGAAAACCAAATTGACCAAGCCGGTCTATGATGGATTGTTTTATTAGAACTAAGGAAGTGGTGAATGTATAATTTTTGCTACAAGTTGAAAACCAAATACTGTGATATAATGAGATTACTCATGGCTGATACAGATTCATTACACGTTCATGCTAAGGCATACTATTTTTACAGCGATATAAAAGACATAACATTTTATGACACTAATGAATATCCAAATAACAACGTATTTGGTTTACCTCAGATGAGTGAAAAAAAAGGTTATCAGACGTTTTCACAGATCAAAATTCTATTCATTCAAGATGGATCAAGACGAAAAGAAAGTCGGTAAAGGAATTTTAAAAATGCGTTTTTACAAATAATCAAAAATGTTATATGTAGAAAGATTGCATACTTAATCACAAGGCAATTAGCAAGAAATTAATTTACTAAAATCGTACATTCACGATATGTATAGCATCAAAATGAAAAATGTAGCATCGTCTATATATGAAAACAAGAGTTGTTTAGTTGACAACATAAACGTATTACCTTACGGTCACCTCATTACCTTGTAATGTAAAGGAAATTACAGTCTCATTAAAAGTTTGTTTCTTTTGTTTTATTTGAAAGTATCTACAATTTCACCTTCCATTTCATCTGTGATAGATCATTTTCAGTGAATATAGTTTCCATTACTTTCTTGTCTTTGGTATAGAAGAGGAAGTAACTTTTTCAAGTAGTTTTCTAACCTTAGATTCATCTTTCTTTTTTTTTTTTTCTTTTTTTTTCTCCGTTATCTTCCATTTATCTCGCATGGAAATTTGTTAGATAAATAGCAATAGCAGCTGAATCTGAACAAAGGCTACTTACTAGATGGTTTACGCTGTTACTTACAACAGATGAAAAATAATTTGAAATCTAATTGTGTAAATAAAAGGACTGATTTTGGGACATGTCCTATGCGTGGGGAAGGTAAAAACAGAAATTGCGTTTAAAGAACTAGCAACTGATGCAAACATTGACAAAAGGCATACTGCAGAAAACAATCTAAAAAAAGGAAGAATGAGAACAGAGCTAGGTACAATGAATACCATAGACAAAGGTATCACAATAATGACAACCACAGGATATAACACTTAGCAACAAACATAATTTTACAAGTACTAAAACAAAGCATCAGATCAGACATGATATAAAAATACAGTGTGCTCCATCAATTGACTTTATCGTAGATGGCAAAACTTCGGTAAACCTGAATGTGTGAATGAAGATGATTTAGACATAGATCGTGTTATTCCATGTGCCTCATTTGATTTGTCTCATACATATCAACAAAGAAAATATTTTTAAGAGACAAATAATATATACATGATAGCCAGTAAAACAACAGGTGTAAAAATATGAAATGACATCAAGAAAATAGATGTGCACCAGCAAAACGTTGAATCATTCAGGACGACTAACCTCCTCATTGAGGATATCTTGAAGAAATATTGTCCAATCTAGTTTCCATGCGAGACTTACGTGCATAAATAGACAGAGACTCCTGTAATGACAACTAATGTAACAAGTGTGACTCAAGGCACAAATGCATCAACAACAAAGAAACCGGTACACATTCTCCTTCAGAGATGCTATGCTATTTATTAAGCAATCATTTTCTTCAGAATTTGTTAGATTCTTTAATTTCAGTTGGCCTTTTGAAATCTCTGTTTGAAAGTTACCAAACATGCACTCGAAGCAGATATAGGCTAACGTAGCTTAAATATTTTTTTTTTAAAAACCGGTAAAGTATTTCATGTAGTCATCTTTCAGGTCATTTTGTAAAATGTCCAAGTTGTTAATTGGATCGTATTTGCTAATTATGGATGTCACAGTGTAAAATACGACACATGACAATGATTTGGAAATTTTAGCAGCTCTAACATTTACAAAGATTTCATACTTATTCTTCATTTTTTCTCTTCCATTTTTTTCCAACTTTTTCAGTTAAATTTATACCGGCTATCTCTTTATATGTTCAATTTTTGTTTTCATTCTTCAATTTCTGTGGAAATGGGGTATTGCTATTTCTGTCTTTTATAAATCCCATTTATTTTCTAGCTGTGACGTATCCATTTCTTCCCTATTTACATGACCAAATAAATGGCTGATGGTGGTGGAGATATTGAAATTACAGAATTTAAAAAGCCTGTGTACGAAGATGATTTTGTGATTTTTACACAAGTCCAAACAGAAGCTAACGATACTGTAAGTCTTACTAGTAGTTTTGCACAGCATACAATCGACAATTTGATGCTGTACAATCTATAACACAAAAATAGCTTATATATTAGAAGAATTGTACAGAAATTCTGGTTATAAAGTAGGCTTTGCCTTTGTAAGAAAATATGGATGAAGGACTATATTGATATACGGCTGAAATATAAATCCAAACCAAAGACAGATACAGTGATATAATTTCGTTTGGAATCACAAAAATGGTGCTACAAAACTTTTATCGCCTAGCTCAAAAGAGAGAACCCGGAGGATCGAGTTTTATGAAACTATTAAATACTGAAGATTTAGCAAATAATTTTAGGGATACAGACGAAACACAATCTAAGTATCCGCTTGAACCTACTATTGTACAAACGCAACAAATACAAGTACCTGAGGAAATATAGATGCTAAATTTTAGTTGTACAAAGTCACGTCTTGAAAATACAATAGTTGATTTATTTGATGAAATTCAAATAGTCCAACATTCAACTGCAGATCAATACAGGTCGTCCAAAGATTTACACAAGAAGAAAGAGAGATGAGAGGATATACAGAAAATGTTGAGATTGCCGCATCAAAAATAGAAGCTTTTATAATATCTTGAACATAATGACGAACCCGTAAAAAGCATTGAAGAAATTAAGAAAGAAACACGATAGTGAAAAACAATATATTACAAAATGAACGCAAAATATGTTAGAATTATGAGGTCAGAACTAGTTGGAAATATCGAAATATTGAAAATACATATCTAGCGTGTAAAACAAAATAATACAGAAATTATAAACGGAAACTTC
Source organism: Margaritifera margaritifera (assembly GCA_029931535.1). Classification (NCBI taxonomy): domain Eukaryota; kingdom Metazoa; phylum Mollusca; class Bivalvia; order Unionida; family Margaritiferidae; genus Margaritifera; species Margaritifera margaritifera. The sequence goes on from JAQPZY010001685.1 coordinate 991,736, forward strand.
TGTGTGTGTGTGTGTGTGTGTGTGTCTGTGTGTGTGTGTCAGAGAGAGAGAGAGAGACTAAACTTGTTATTCAAAGAAAATAGTGGAACAATTGCTGCTATAGGTACAGCGATAGGAATGCTAATATCAACATTAGCTCTGTCTATAGCTAATGCTGTGAAAAGTGTTGTTTTTCCTACTGTTGCTCCTACTCTATCTCCTCCTCAGCCTCCGACTCCAAGTGGATACTTTTTGACAAAATTAAAAATGGCTTAAAAACTTTTGCCATTTATTCATTCGATCTCTCCAAAAACCAGCAGCATCATGGCATGGAATTATTGGTAGTGTGATAAGTTTTTGCTAGGAGTGCTGGACGAGTTTCTTTCCTTGTTGAACATGTTATTTTCTTTGTAATTTGGCAGTAATAGGTCTGTTATTTGCTTTTTTGATCACGGGTGTAAGCAGATCATCTATAACAGTACGATGTCCGTAATTGGACTTTGTCCGTATTCCATAAACTATTTAAAATAGTAATTATAGCCGCTCCCGCGACCATTGGTATCAATATAAATAATTATTTGTTTAATTCGTGCGATCAGACTTTGGCTGTATTCTGCCGTCAATATTTATATGTGTGTGTTTCTAAATTTTCATATGTCATTCTGTTAGAGACGATGTGCACAGAAGGTGTAATCCCACGGGCAAACTGGACAGTAGAAATATCATCCCCGGAAGCAATGTGTTCCGGAGGAATATCGTCATCATAATCCGTCTTCTCTACGTAATTTTCACCCACTTTGTCTTCTTTTTTGCCTTCTACAATTTCTTGTCGTACTGTTACAGATTTTTGTATCAGCCTTTGTTACCTCAGTATCGATGTTTTGATTTAACACCACTTTAAAGGAGTCACTGGACTTCTGTAAATTATTGTTGTATCCAATGCTACTGTTTTCATCACCATGTTACCCAGTAACAAAAGTGTACCTTCACCCCCAACAACATAGTCCAATTTCACTTTTGAATCTGTCATGTTGTAATTTTACCATGATGTTTTCGTGTCTTTCGTAACATTGCTCTCCTACAATTAACAGATTCATTAGCTTTTTAACAGTCTAATACTAACGAAACAGACTATGTAATACATGTTCAGTTCTGTACCTGTCCATCTGAAATACAAGGTACGTATGACATACTGCTTTGATTTAACATTAAAATACCTTCATATGTCAGACCATTACTATCTTGCAGAGAGAAATGAATGCAGCCATGTCAAATTCATATCACACTGTTATCTTGCTCTTTTCATAGAGTCATCTCTGTCAAATTTTAAAGTGTAATTATCAAAACTGTTAAATGGTCGGTGTGTGAAAAATTTAGTTTTAAATATATTATTTCTTATCTCGTTAAATGCATTTGCAATATTAACTTGGTTAAGGTAAGTTAATTAATTCAATGCATTAAAATGAGTCGTAGGACAAAGGTACGTGCTGTACTTGTTGGTTGTTTTTAATCTGAAGTCCATTTATCTACGAGAAAGTTTTAGCTTGTGCTTACTAATAATCGGCGTATTGAACAATGTTCACATATCCTTCGTATATGGAAATGACTTCTCAAATTAAAATACATTGGGCGTCTATTTACTGTTTCTTTATGTACCCATGTCATTTTCTGTTTAATTTTGTTTCTCATCTATTCATTTTTTTAATCTCGTTACTGTTGTACAATATTTGCATCTCTGGTATTTTGTATTTTATTTTTTCATGTCCAGTAGCAGTTTTTTTTCTGCTGAATTTTGTAACAGTTTACAACTACTAACTTCAACAACAACCAATATTGGTTATATCATTTCTTTCATTAGCTTAATTTAAATTACTACTAGATATCAAATGGAAGTTCTGTACAAGTTTGATATTAGGTTATGTATATTGAATTTATAAAATGTGTCCATAATTGTAAGTTGTATTTTAGTCAGATTATGGTCATTTGTAAACAATATGTTTACATAGCATTGGAGTTCAAGGCCGATTTTGTTAGCAGATGGACTGTTATTTCCATGTCTTGTGGACACACAAAGTAATTTTCCATAAAAATTACTCATATTCTGATGCGAAAATTGTCAGATAAACCAGTATTTTTCCCATTAGAATTACTCATATTGTTATTTGACATAGGTCATGTAGGCATTTGTGTTTGTATACAGAGTTTGGGAAACAAATTCATTCCTATTCTAGACTTTCAGTTCTGAAAGATCAGTCTGTAAGGAGTCTATCTTAGTTCTGTTGTTGAAATCAGATATAATTTGAGAGGAATTATTTATTTAAAATATTCATTGGAAATACTAATGTGCCCATAGATTTTAGGACTTTGAGATTTATGTGAATTCATTCGAAACATTTCTGAATACATCATTGTGGTACATCAGGACATTCAAGACTTGTGGTACATTAGGACATTCAAGGCTATTTGAATTCATTCCATTCATTATATATTTTTGGACTTGTGATTAGGACACTTAGGATTATTCGGACTTTAATTCAAGTTATTGTAAGTGCCTTTGAATTTTCACTTTAATTATCTAGAAATAAATTGCTTGATGATTTTACTTGATTTTGTTGGTTTCACTTTCTTTCTGTTACATATTTTTAAGCCATATTGTCGTAACAATTATATATATATATATATATATATATATATATATATATATATATATATATATATATATATATATATATATCTTCATTGTGATTGTAAAAATTATTCCCATGTCAGAACAGATGAGTATTTTTTGTGGGTGTGGGTGTGTCATAATTTCTGTGTATATGTTGTTCGCAGTTGTGTGCGCGCAGTAAATGAGAACATACATACGGTATCTCAAAGTCACGTTAAATATTCTCTATGAATATAGCTGTCGTAATCGCCAAAGTTTTACATTTTGTATCAAATATATCCAAGATACCTCAGATAAACGGCTATTAATTTTATAACAAGAATCAATGGCATATGCTTTTATTGATTTTTATATAAATATAGTATATTCATATATGAATTGATGTCAAACGTTTGCCTGTAAAAAGTAAAATTGTTCAGTTATTGGGGCTTATTATAAAAATAATCCCATATCTTCCCAATAAAAATACATAGGTATGTAAAAGAAAATATGGCAATTTCTTTGTCACTGATAGTTTTATGGATACGTTGAGATTGTACATCGTTAAAAGTTTGTCCATGAAAAATGCATAGTTGATTATTTGTGTGAATCGCTGCTATACCATCTTTGAATGAAATATGAAAGAATTTTAAATGTCCATCTGATTGCATAAACACCTATGTGATTTTCGTTACCTTTAATCTTGTTCATAATCTCGTATACCAGCGTGTAGTCTTTTTACATTGTCTTTGTTTTTCAACTTATTGCGATATAGTTGGAATCAACTTCATTTTTTAATATAATCTCTTTTCATTTCTTCTGTGACGTCATTTATTACCATATTAAGACATTGCCTACATTGTAGTCGTCTTATCAAGTTTGTCACTTGTACCGTGTTCTTGTGATGTTATGGGTGTACTTTCTTTTTTCATTCTGGTTTTGTGACCAGTACAAATTTTCATGACGTTCATATTTAACTCCTTCATTTTCTAATGTGCTGTTTCTCCTCATCTGTCACATTCTAAAAACGCACTATCTTTAAAACAAAAGACCAATATCTCATGCTCTTTAATACTGTTAACTATGATTTGTTCATTTATTTTTATCTAATAATTTTTTCTGTTCGTTCTCAACTGTTAAACGATTCGTAATATTCGCTCCATTTCACAAGTATATATTATACCTTTCATTCTTATGGTCTGCAAAATCATTTCAATTTCGTATATGTTATCTTGTTTGTCGTATAGAAATAACTCTTCTTCGTAAAACATGACCTCTGTATCATATCCTTGTAAGTCTTTCAGTTTGTAACCAATCGCATCACCTAAAATTAATTGCATAATTTTGAATATTTTCTCGGTAACGTTAGGAAGGTAGCCCTTTCTAAATGTTGCTTTGTATTTAAACAGTTCTGAATATTATTGCGCTGTTCAAAAGAGTTCTTTATTATTGAAAAGTACGTCAGTGCATCCCCTCAAAGTATTCCCCATTCACCTCAACACAATTTCTCAATCTGATTATCCAATTATTAAATGCCATTTTGTATTCACTTTTTGGTATGTTGTTTACACACTGGAAAACTACACTTTCAACTGCATATCGGCTTTCAAATCGTCTGTTCCTCAGCGAATCTGCGATAAGGGGATTCAGCCAAATATCAATTGGAGCTAAATCAGGGATGTATGGAGGATATGGCATAGTCTGGATGCTGTGTTCACTTTTTGGTATGTTGTTTACACACTGGAAAACTACACTTTCAACTGCATATCGGCTTTCAAATCGTCTGTTCCTCAGCGAATCTGCGATAAGGGGATTCAGCCAAATATCAATTGGAGCTAAATCAGGGATGTATGGAGGATATGGCATAGTCTGGATGCTGTGCTCCTACAGGAACACTGTAACGACGCGGATCTATGCTCCGGTTCGTTGTCGTGGAGTATATTGATACCTCGAGTACTGATGCGGGAACGGATGGTTCGGTAATGCTCCGCAACTTTTGGCAACACTTTGAAGATATACAAATGTTAAGTGACACTAGCAAAGTCAGGCACTGGTACCTGGACGACCGGGCCTTTTGCAAAAACTCTCCTGACAGTCCGAGTACGTCGAGCTAGGTGTGGTCTCTGCTCGTTTTCTCCAGACTTTATTATTTTGTCTTAAGTCGGGCTCAGAATAGTAAATCTTTGTTTTCGTCATATGTGGCAATCTCATTATAAAGTCTCTGGTCTCTCTTTTCATACTTGGTCAGTGGATGTTTGGCGACTTCAACCCAAGTCTGTTGTTTTATCAGTCGTCAACAAATGTAAGACCCATCTTGCAAAAAAGGTCTGAGCTTCATATGATTCCTCACATTTTTATAAGCAGGTGACAAATTAATTCCCGTGATAATAGAAATAGTTTCCACTGTGTATCGAGCATCTTAATAATTGCATCGTTCACAGTAGCCACTTCCAGAACGCGAGTCATCTTCCATGGATACGCGACCATCTTTACAATGATAAAACCACCTCAGAATTGTAGGGTATGACGGTGAATTACATCTTTAAATGTTATGCAAGTAGGCCTTTATATCAGTTGGAGAGTACCGTATGAGCGCCGGGATTTTACAGTATGCTCTTTGTTCAGTATCAGAAATGTTCTCCTTCTCCGACACTTTTACATCACTGTTGTTACGTAGCATGCATATATCTGCAGTTGTCCCGCGTGATGTACGTGCAGCTGCAGATCATTGTATAGAACATTATTTTGTCTATCAATCGGTGTTAAATTTATCGACATGTTCGGAGAACAACAAAAAAAAAATTATAACAAAATATTCAGATCTTTTCAAATACCCCTTGTATATTGTGAATTTCTGATTGCTGCACCAATTTTGAATTTAGGACTTTCTAATGTATGAGTTGTCATATAACCTAATTATTTGATCCGTACTTTCGATCTGTTTTCTTCATTGCTTGATTTAACTAGTCATGTATGTTGATGTATGATGAGTGGCATTGTATCCATAAATTAGCACTGGTAAAAAGTTAGTCTTTTTCTGGCTTCATTTTGTGTGAAATACTTTCACATTCTAGTCTTTATAGTTGTGTTCAACCTTTCCACAACATATGCATTTTTATGTGAATAAAACGTACTCAGTGCTTTCAATTTCCAACAAATCCTTAACTTTCTTGTTGTAAAACTCTTTTTCCTAATCAAACTATATCTTTTGCAGGCTTTCGCATTATGAAGATTTGTCTGATAGCATCGAGTATGTCATGTCCTGTTTTCGTTTTAACTTTCTTAGCACATGCGTATTTAGAGAAAATATCTATCACTGGCGAGATTTGTATTCATCGTTGAACTTTTCGTATGCCTGCATATCAACAATGTCTACCAACAGCTATCATCCACATTACTAACACAGACCGTTAGGAAAAGAAATCTTTTTCTCACTTGTTTGTCTAATGTGAAAGTAGATTGTTCAGTTAACCATTCTTTGAATTTAAAATGTTTTATTTTCCTTTTGTTCCGTATAATTTGTTCCCACAATTGATTGATGTTTGAGTATGCAACTGGACTTTCAGGGTCGTAGTGAAGACCTCTTAAAAATTGTTCTTTGTCGGCCATTAAAACGGTATAAAAACATCCATATAATACTTTACACGTGACAAATTGTCTTTAGGCGTTTTTAATAAGCCAATTACAACGATAACTTTTATTTTCAGCAATTTGCAATGTTTCTTCAAATCCTTTCAAACGTGTAAATTATTTCGGATTTATGTCACATTTTGCCATTCATATGGTTCATTAAAACAAAAAAATGCTACTTCATAAACCGAGAACCTTTATTTTCAGCAATTGACATCGTTTCTTCAAATCCTTTCAAACGTGTAAATGATTTCGGATTTATGTCAAATTCTGACATTCCTATGGTTCATTCAAAAACAGCTACTTCATAGACCGAGGTACCATGTGTTGTTCAATCGAACTTTGTTTCCCAAAATTCTATCTTTGTTTTTGTCTAATCGTTGTAGGTTGACCTTGTAAAATTTATGAGGTCTTCAATTTGTACGGGAAATACGGTCGTATATAAATTTGTCTATTTATATACATGAAATACGTAATTTATTGCTTCCTCATACAGTACTGTTTTAGCCATCTTGCTATGGGATTGATTGTGTTTATTCGATGTTATCATCATTGAACGTAAAATCTGTACATTTTCTTAAGCATTGCAGGATATCTATTTTGATGTTTTAAATCGATAAATTAACGTTTTGATTATCTTGTATGCTATTATGTCAGACAACTAGCTTTGCCCACACGTTTGTCCCATCCAAACGTGTAAACAAATGCACGTTATCTCTTGATACTGAGATTGCTGCTTTTGTATTAAATCCATTAAATATTTATATCACCTCTCTGAAAATTATGGAATCGACCGCAATATAGCTCAGTTAAATTATTTAAATTGTGTAACAAAAATAAAAAATAAAAAATAAAAAAGTCACGCGCTCCCACTAAATGCACAATCAGCAGATTAGAATATGGGTCTAGGGAACTTGGAGTATATTTGCTTTTTTTAAGTAACAAATATGAGTGTTCCAGGTACTGGAGGGTATTCTAGAGTAGTGTAAACGACTTAGTTTAGTTTGCAAAAATTGGTCAACGTGTAAAGGAACATGCACGTGACTGTCAGTGACTCATGAACCACCCGTTCCAATTAAATAATTCATTCCAAACTCTGATTAAGAGATTTGTTTTGTAGGTTATTTGTGCTAATTTGTTTCTTCAAGTATGTATAATTTTTACATCGAACGTGACATCGTGAGGGTAAACCGAAGTTGACGAGAATTCAGTGTTAAACACATTGCACAACATTACACATCTGGTTGATTTACTGATAATGCTGATAAAATTGTACGTAAACTACATTATTTACCTTGAAAAGTTGATTTGATATTTTTTTAAAAACACCGTTTCAAGTTTGAAATCCACCGTACGGTTTCTTAGTCACTGCAGATTCAACAAAATCATCCTGTGCACATATCGACACAGTACGTCCGGTTGCATTTATTAACGGATTTTTTTTTCTCACCATGTACACGTATGTAGCAGTAGGAATCAATATCACGACGGTCCTAGGACTATTTTACTTAAATTGTCACAAAGACATATGTTACATACTGAATCCTGTCATAATAAGAGATAAAAGACAATAAATGAAACAATCTCAAGTTGAGCGACTTACAACATGCACATTATAATAGAAGTCAGCTGTTCAGTAGCCTAATAGGTAGGTAGTGGAAACGGTTGAGTTTCTAATCGTTTCGAGTAAACGGCACCGGTTCGCAGGCGTGGAAGTATAAACGAGGAACAAATTATTACACAAAGCTGGAACGGATTGTGGGTCAATCTGAAGTACAAGTTATTTACTTTCAATCCTTACTGTCCCTCTACCAAACAATTTTAAAAGGTATCTGATTTAAAATGGAAAACCAGAGTTAGGTGCATGACAACCCATTGCATATACCGCGGTTCCAAGCTATGCCAAGAGGAAAATGGCAAGACCCAGGGGACAATGTTGCAAAGTTGCATATGTGTATTTGTCTCTTTATGTCTTGATAGTTTCCAAGATATGGCATAGGGGCAATATGGTAATTTACCTCCTCATGACCATTATATATATATATATATATATATATATATATATATATATATATATATAGATATATATATATATATATATATATAACTGGATATAGGGTGGAGATCTTAACAGTTCCCAAGTTATTACACAGGAGCGAGTGCCCTACCCAAAAGGCATGACCCTAAATCTCTATCGGATCTATATTTCGTCTCCTCATGTCCATCAAACCTATATTTGGTTATAGGGTGGGGATCTCAACAGTTTCCATGTTATGACACAGGAGCAGCGCCCCCACCTCAGGGGCATGACTAGATACCTGTATTGGATGCATGTATTAATTTATGACTTCGTGCCCATTAAATGTATACATGATTATAGGGTTGGGATCTTAACAATTTCCAAGTTATCACCCAGGAGTTCTCTACATCAAAAATATTACCCTTGGGCTGTAGGGCTGTATTGGCTCTATGCTTGATTTCGTCTCTTGTGTTCTTTCAAACCATTGTATGGATTTAGTGTGTGGATCTCAACAGTTTCAAAATTATGACCCACTGGCAAGCCCCCACCCCACCCCCAGTAGCATGAACCAGGGCCTGTGTTTGATGCATATGTTAATTGATCTCTTCATGCCCTTTAAATGTATACATGGTAATATGGTGGGGATCTAAACAGTTTTCAATGACTCTACCTCAGATGCATGACCTTTTACGTGTATTGGATGTATGTCGGATTTCGCCTCCTCATGTCATTCAAGCCTATATATGGTTATAGGATAGGGATCTCAAAAGCTTCCAAGTTATGATCCGAGACAAGTTCCTTACCCCAGGGGCATAACCTATGGTCTGTGCTGGATGCACATGTGAACTTATCTCCTCATGACGATTAAATGTATACTCGGTTATATGGTGAGGATATTAACACTTTCCAAGTTATGAGCCAGGAACACGTCCACTACCCCACGCAAATGACCCTCGGTCTGTATTGGATGCATTTTGGATTTCATGTCCTCATATCCTTCAGATCTATATATAGTTATAGAGTGGGGAACTCAATAGTTATGACCCAGGGGCATCTTTCTCCCACCATTGGCGCAAGACCTTGGGGTGTAATCACAAAACCTGTTATATATGGTATAGCCTGGCTTAGGTGACGACACATGCCAACTTTTAGATCTCTGTCAATAATACGTAAGAAATTGTTGGAGAGCTGTCAAAAAGCATTCCCAAACCACCCCCTAACCATGTCCACCAGTGGTCATATCAAAGTTCTAAAACCGTTATATACATCTATACACCACCTATAATCGTATCCCAAAGTTTCAAGTCTATATCATTAACCATGTAAGAGGAAATACACAGTGCTATTAACGGTCGGATATACGAATTAAATAATATACGTACATGTAGATCAGACGATATAATCTCCGCCTTTTAAAAAAGAGAAGAAAAAAAAGACGCAAATAATAAGGAAGGAAAAATATATCATGGTAGCTTGTTGACAAGATCAGTATGATCTAATAGCGTGTAAGATCGTGAGACGGTATTTATATAACTTGATAGTAAATAATTATCTGAACATGTGTAACAACAAAGAAGAGAAGAAAAATCGTACATATTTAAGTATCTTGGGTAATGAAATAATAATAAAAAAAGATCAACGATGAGATGGAAGTATTCAGTGGATTGTTTATGTACAAGCATTCACGGCTAACAGTGTTTGGAGTCGAGATAAAATAAAACTATTCAATAATATATGCAACATCAGCGCACGAAAGAAGACAGTTATCGGGCTGCATAATAGCCCTGCTAAATTACACTTCATACCTGAGTGTTTTGGCATAATGCCAGTATGCGAAATGTTAGTCTTCCAGGTTTCGGTTTATACCAATAGGCGTTTTAGTTAACTGCACTAACACGCCTTATTTGTGGTCGGTATAAAGGGTCATTGATATTGGGAACTAGATGTTTCATTATTTATACTGACTAGTGTGTGGTAGTACGAGAGCAGTCAACCGTGTGCTTGTTCCGATCCCGTTTCCTGCGTAAAAAAAAAAGAAGTGGCGGATCCAGAAATATCGTTTGGGCGGTGGTAAACAAATAGGTGAGGGGTCTTAGGGGCGGAACCCTCTAGGTGACCCAGGGGACGAAACTCCCAGTAGCTCCTGCATTTTAAGCGCATCCAGGGCATCCTTTTAACCATCTAACTGTAAAGAAAACTTACCGCAGGAAATGTGTCCTTTGTTTCGCGCTAGATTTTTTTTTTTTTTTTTTTTTGGGGGGGGGGTGCATGTGGGTGGGAGCGCACGCCGTCTCCGCCCTTGCTAAGTTATTTAGTTCTTTAGTGGACCGGCGATTGTTTTATTGTAGAATCAATACTAATGTTGTAATTACTCATTTAGGTAATGATTTACAATATCTTATTTCGTTAAACATGACGAATATCCTCTGTTGGCAAAGTGCCAAACATACTCTTGTTAACGACGCACCGCACAAGCGTGCTAATTGAGGCGTCTTGGCATATGTTTTCAACGGAAGCTACCTATTTATATAGTGAATGCGAGGTCGTACTTGGGTTATATGTGCTGCACTTTGTTTTTACACATGCTGCATTCATATCGATTACGTCATGGTGTAATCATGTGATATATTTGGATGGATGACAATAGGGCTTTTGTGACTAATGGCTTTGAGCAAAATGATCGACGAGTTGATCAGGAACAACTACTTTGTAACTACAGAAAACATGGAAAATTGTGTCGGATATTGGAGTAATTCACTGTAGCGGTCTAGGTATATTAGGCCACTTGCCGGGTTCAAGTCCCGACAGTAACATTAAGACTTTTTATCCCTTTCCCATTACATTTGGAGGCTCATCCATCTCTTAATAGCTGGTGGCCCGGTTGTGAATGGGGTTTGACTGCTCTGTGAGGTGAATCTGGGTGACATGGGTCAAAGTAAGCGGAGAGGGTAACAGTCTGAGTAAATTGGACCACTTACTAACTAGTCTAGCTGGCCTGGACCTAGTGGTATGTGCACCAGTGAGACCGACGACCGGGGTTCAGTTCCAGACAGTGACAGTTAAATTGTGTTTCCCCTATCCGTTAAAATACTTTAGATTTCATTAAGTGCAAGTCGACGCCGCTGAGGTTGTCGTTTCTGTTCAGTGCCGGAAGAGTAAGACTAAATAAACGTTTAGTACTTGTCCAGATTGGAATGCTCTTTATACAACAAACTTGAATCATGATTTAAGGATTTTAATGTTTTACCTTTATCTATTATTTCATTTACATTTTACAGAATTTTAAAATCTTTACATCTTATATTGTTGTACTTGATGTTTACATTTATTTAGATAGGTTTATCTTTACATTTGTGTTCGAATTTTACCTTTAGTTGTCACTACATAGCCACTTTTGTGCTGAGGTGCCGTAAAACACTACTACATACATACATACATACATACATACATACATACATACATACATACATACATACATACTGCTTGAAATACATTTTTGTATGTGGGTGTAACAGTGTCATCAAAGAGGTGAAGGAGTGCTTTTTCTAACTGACACTTTCTGCAGATTAATTCATTTTGACTTGGTAAATGATGCAATCTGTATAAACACCACTTGAGTTCGTGGTCTTAATGGATAACACATTACCCCATTAGTGATTTGAGGCAATGCTGAGTGAGGATTAACATCCGGTTTTGGTTATACTAGTTTGCCTCAGTATTTCCAGCTACGCGTGAGACATTTGTGTATAGCCAGCTGATAATAAATAGCAATATGCAGTGAACACCGAGGGGATATTTGCAATTATATTTAAGAGCTGCATGCGAGCTGTTGCGCATTAAGTTGTTTGTCTGATTTTGGAAGTTTGTCAGAGGGCTTATGGATGCAAGTTGTTTCAGTGAGTAGAATAAGCTAGGAAAGTAGTATGTTGAAATAGTGTGTGTGTGTGTTGGGGGCGGGGGAGGAACCTATTTTTTCCCTTCAGTTAATACCATAAGTTCTCTTGTTCATTGCGTGCACATTCTCAATAGATGATGGTAATTTTATAGAAAATATAAGTTAGTAGCAGGTTGGTAATAAATATGGCCAGTCAGCAATGCTCATGTCATCGTCCACTGTTGTCCATTTATTCTTGGCATGGAGATATTGACCCTTATAGGAAGTTGAAAGGGCGGTTCGAAGCTGGAAGAGTGAATCATGCTCATTATTACAACTCATTATTACATCAAGTTCGGATGAGTTCAGTTCGAACTATCCAGAATATATATATATATATATATATATATATATATATATATATATATATATATATAGAGAGAGAGAGAGAGAGAGAGAGAGAGAGAGAGAGAGAGAGAGAGAGAGAGATTCTGTCGGGACCGGAAAGGCAGTTGGAGCGATCGCGCGTGTTGGAGGCAACTGGGTTAGAGTCAACGAGATTCCACTGTATATATGCATTAGATGCTTACTTCAGTGTATATATAATAAAGATTTTCGCTAGACTCGTTATGCACCTCCTTCGCTCGTACATTTAGTTAACCTCTCCACGATCAGCTTGAGAGGAGGCTATGATGTAATTTTATTTAAAATTTTAACCCTCGGGACAGACAGGGTTTTTGTTGTATGTACCGATTATCATTATGACCGGGATTCTCAAAGAACGCACGACATATAAATCAATGACAGGGTTGTCGGATAATGCTGCATGTATTTTTTGTCTTGATTGATAGTTCATATATTTCAAACATAGCAGGTGATGCTGAAGAAGAGATATGTATGTATAGGGTTTAACGGCACGTTTAGTGCCCAGTAAACGTTTAAGTTCTAAAAATGTAAATATAAAGAATTGCAAACAAACTTTAAATTGAAGAAGAGGCTAAGTTCTCATAATGATGATGGTTATTTCTTCATAGATTTGCATAACTTTTTTGCGACGTATTGATAGATCTAATTACGTCAGACATTAAACGTATATTGACGCTCAGCATTCCAGGTATGATGCAATGTTGCAAGCGCTATATATAGTTCAGTCACTGGACCATTATTACCACTGCGTTGACACTTTCATTTTACACAGCATTTGTAAGGATTCGATTTTCAATCCGTGTTTCCATATCGTACACATGCAAAAGCTTTTAATTTACAAACATAGATTTATAGATTTAAAAATGCGTTGGAAATCTACAAAACAAACCAAAACTCTGCCTTATTTTGTTACCAGAAATATGTACCTTCAATTCCTAACAGTTATTGTTCTCAGAATAACTTACTCCTATAATAGCTTATTTTTTTATGGAAACAATGGATATGGATTTACTTATATGCTGCTTCTCGGTTAATCAAACTGTACGTATATAGCACACTCCTGGCTATATATTGTGGATTAAAAGGGAGGTTTCAAAATGTAAAGATTTTTTTAAAAATTGGAAAGAATTTTTTTTTTTTGGAAAAAATAGCTATGTATATATATATATATATATATATATATATATATATATATATATATATATATATATATATATATAAATATATATATAGTTAAACGGCACATTAGCACAATCCTGGCAATATCGTACCGCGTAAGTTTAGGTATCCCAAAAACGAGCACACAGAGCAAATATTAAGGGTAAACTCTTTCAAGTTATTATATATATATATATATATATATATATATATATATATATATATATATATATATATATATATATATATATATATATATATATATATAGCACTCTTTTAGAAATCCAAAGATTTTCTATTCTGCAACATTGGGGAATCGACCATATCATTTGGGGGAGGGGGTAATAGGATTATTTATCTTTAAAACCAAAAGTTTTTTTTTTTTTCTTTTTACCTTACGATTTTTAAAAAATAATATAATGGGGAAAAAGATAGTTCTTTTAAAAACGCCGAACAAGACTACTTGTTTAATTTATTAGAGGGCTGGAACTTTTAAATAATAAAAAAATAAATCCCATGCTTCATTCTCCTCCTTCCCCCCTCTGCCCTGCCCCACCAATCGGTCCCTTATCACGGGACGCATCCCAGGGCAAAATGGTTGCCCCCTTTTATACGCCTGTTACGGCACGTAGAAGGGGGCATTGAGCCCATCCACAATCCAACTAATTTACTGCGTAATTGGTTCTTACATCATAAATTTTAAAGATAAATCGGCTGATATAATTTTTCAGACCAATAGGTACTGAGCTGTTGAATTTATGATGAAACGAATCAACTATTTTTTTTTTTTTTTTTTTTTTTTGTTTTTGTTTTTTTTGTTCGGACATAAAGAATGTTTACAGATACAAGCGTTAGATTATACATGTACAAACATTTACGACTTACAGCGTTCAACTGCGAGACAGAAAGTGGTATAACTATATACATCTTCGGGGCACTTGGTGCACACGTATGTTTGCACTAGGGAAATCTTGATAATTACAACGCATACATGAGTGGTTTGGCACTGTGCCAGCGTTCCTCGCTGTTTGACATTTTAATCGCTCAATAACAATAGGCTCTTTGTCAACTGTTCTAGCGACAAGCCCTACGCAAAGGGATTAATTTTAAATAGCAGGGCAGTGTATAAATGGCCGTTGCTATTGGCAACTAGATATTTCATTAGTCATTCTGACAGGGTGTGCTAGACTGGTGATAAATGAAACCGCATATGTTAGATAGCAGACGACTGCAAAACCCATTTTTGTGTGTGTCAAATATGGTCCGAAAGTATAGATATGCAGTACAGCGGTGACTGATATACAACGGAGAGTTGGCAGATTATAAAACTTACTGGAATAAATATTATAGGCGAGGAACTTTAAATTTGATCACCCTTTTACATAAAGGTTATCCTCAGTTGGCAAGCTGCCAAACCGACTCCTGTTATCGACCCACCGCACAAGCGGATTGATTTTGCGTTCTATACAAACCTTCGGAACTGGTCGTTACAGCGCTTAAGTGTACATGTATATAGTAAATACGTGTTTGCGAATGTGTTAAACTGGGATGACTGTATGAAGACTGGTGTTGTACTTCACCTGCACGTGCTATTTGAATATCGACCACGTCTTAGAATGGCTATTTAAATGCAGTGGAACACGCACATGGGTGACTAGTGACTCGTGTTAAAAGAATGGATTCAATAATCAGCAGTAAATACCGTGTTTGTAAACATTGAAACAAAGCAAATGACGTCCTTTGAGCAATGCAGGAGAGAAGTTAACTACAAGCATGTCGGTCGACTATGTCGACGGCGCTGAAGTTATCAACTGTTACCTATGCGTGAAAGGTAAGAATAAAACAGCACGTTAAACTACTTGTCTATATAGTGGTCGAAGCATAATTTTTATGCGGATGTTAGCGTACCATCGTTGGGCAGAGGGCGTGTTTCGTTTTCACTTACACATTTTTACAGAGTAAGCCCCACTTATTAGTAAAGACATGATAATTAACATAACACAACTTACGTTCGTTATTTAGATGGATTCCATTTTATCCGATAAGTGATTTGTTATTTGTTCTTTTTTTACTTTTAGTTTTAAACACAGAAGATACAGGACATTTTACGAAAAAGAAAACAAAGGAAAGAAAACAAAACTACATTAAAAAAAAAAAAACGCACATATCTAGAACAGGCAAACTCGTTACATTAAATGAAAAGTTAAAAGTTACAGGAAATCTGTATAAATGTTTTGTATAAATGTAAATGTAATCAGTAACATATCAATGTTTTAAATGAAATAACAAGGTCATTTTGGTTTACAAGGAAAAGATCTTAAAGAAGACCTTAGTTATACACGTTATGTGATCTTAGGCATTTGAAATTATGGATCCACGTGTATTTCCGGTAGTAGTTATATTTATAAATTAATTGCCCATCGACAGCTTACAATAACTGGTTGTTGATACGTGAGCTTTTTCATCGTTGACCAGTCATATCGCAAGCTAGTCGTGAATTGTTAGGCAAAAAAAACCCCAAAAAAAACAAAAAAAACTGTTTCCGGTCTGCCGACCGTTCCTGTTTCTCATTGCCGACCCTAGTACTCCCCCCCCCCCTCCCCCAAGGAAAAAAAAATCACATTGCCGAAATTGATTTGTGCATCTAATTGAGCCGGTTTTGCCCATTACTTCGAAGCGCTTGAAATATTTTATTTATATATAATGTTAAAAAAAATGTAAAAAAATACCTATCTACCCTAATTTTAAAACAAGTGCAATAGGAAACACATATTTTTGTTAATTTTTTTTATGGCTTTATAGACTTAGATTTTAACAACTAGTAAGTCTGGAATGTCGTGAGAGGTCTTACGAATTCTCACACAAAACTCGTGCAGTTTTATTGAATAACCAGAGTCGTAATTTTTTTACCTTTTACAAAAAATGTTTCATTCGTAAGGTGCTATTAAATTATCTAAGCGATTTTTTCATATATACAAACTAGTAATGCCATAGAAAATTACCTTTCCGATTCTTGTTTTATTATAATAGCCGCACGCAAGCTCATTTGCATCAGCAAATCTTTTAAGGAAATTTAACAAACCTTTGAAATTCAACTCGAGGAAACTTAGTTAGTTCAAAACATTTTCTTCTATTTTTGTACCCTTCAGATCAAAGTTGCTATATATTTCCTATATTTTTGTCCACTGTGACTTGTTTTTACAAACTGAGATGCATTGTGTCAATACTCACACCAGGCCTCTGCTGATAACCCTACCATTGGGTGTAGATAATGCGATGAACAGATGCTAAGTAAGGTTGATTGAAACGGCGGAAAAGTCTATTGGGTGCTCTTGGGTTGGAGCTGCTTCGTAGATCAGGTCGGGAGTATACTCATCAGGGATGCAACATAAGGTGGCGCTCTACATATATTACGTACTTCAGAGAGAGTGACAGGTGTAAGATGAAGTTGTTTGCATTTGCAACATGTATAATGGAGAGAATGTTGGCATATCTCTATGCTACTTTCATATACTGTGGCTGAAATTTCTTTACATATTGTACTTGTGCAAATTGTACATGATCGAAGCACACAGCTGACCAAAATGGCCGCTGCCACATGCTCGAAAAATCATCCTGAATTAGTCCAAAAGTACACTAACTTTAGCAGTTATTCAAATAGGGAAAAAAGAATTTTGCTTGAGTAGGCAATACACGCTTCTGAAAGTGCAATGAATGAATTACAAAATATATAAAAAGTTAAAAAAAAGTTATTGGCTCGTTTTTTTACATTTTATCTTTGAAGTCCAGGAAGTGAAAATGACCAAGCGAAGCTAGCAGTTTTTTTTTTATAGGTGCACAGCTGAAGTAAGACCAAGCTGTATACTCTATAACCCAAATTAGACCCATCAATCATACACCAAAATAAAAGGAATTAAATGTTCTTTTAATAATTCCTAAGATATGCAAGGTCTTTTTTAAATAACCAGGATAACCAGTGAGGAAAGCCTGGGAAATTCTTTTTCTTTAAAAATCTAACCCTATGCGAAATATGAAACTGTAGAGCGTAACCTTAAAACAAACAAGAAAATGTGTGCAATTTGTTTTTTCTTTATATCATCATGTATGCTTTTCTCAACAAAATGATATATTAACATTGACATTGTGCATGAAAATAAGCTAATTATGCCTATTTTGCTCTTGCTTACACAATATGCCTTGTGGCAGTATTTTGTGCGCAGTGACCTCAATTATGGGGAAATTAGAAGTCTTAGAACACAGGAGTAAAGTAAACTTAAGTTTAAAACTGTTGTATTAGGTGAAAGAAAAATATAGCAAAACTTTTTTTTCATTCATTTGTAATAAAATTAAGGAAACAAATTATGACAAAGCAGATTCGCTTCCTTCCATATACTAGTGTTAGAAGAATAAGCAAACTTTTACACTTTGACCTTTGACCTCTGTGAACCTGATCTGTTCCATCCATGTTCAAACTGTAAAATCTATAAAGTGACATCTCAGGAATAATTGTGGCAAGTTTCATGTTCCTGTCTTTTAGCATAACAGTTGTCGCTATTGTTGATAAAATGCAATGTGCATTTTAAAAATAGCTCACTTTTCATGAGGGGCGGGCTGGGATTGTCTGTGACTTTGCTATTAATGATAACTGTTCTGTAGAAAAAAAATACATGAGTATTAGAGTATTATTCAAAAGGACTGTTTAGATGCTTGCAACTTAAATGTTTAAGCTATACAACTAAAATTAAGTCATACAATAATAATACCTATGTGGTCTTTATGGTGGCGCTCTACAGATATTACTTACTTCAGAGAGAGTGACAGGTGTAAGATGTTGTTTGCATTTGCAACATGTATAATGAAGAGAATGTCGGCATACCTCTATGCTACTTTTATGTACTGTGGCTGAAATTTCTTTACATATTGTACTTGCGAAAATTGTACATGATCTAAGCACACAGCTGACCAATATGGCCGCTCCCACACGGTCGAAAAATCATCCTGAATTAGTCCAAAGTACACTAACTTTTAGCAGTTATTAAAATATGTAAAACTAATATTGCCAGAGTTGGCAATACCAGATACTGAAAGTGCAATGAATGAATTACAAAATATATAAAAAGGTATAAAAAAAAAGTATTGGCTCGTTTTTTTACAATTTATCTTTGAAGTCCAGGAAGTGAAAATGACCAAGCGAAGCTAGCAGTTTTTTTATAGGTGCACATCTGAAGTAAGGCCAAGCTGTATACTCGATAACACAAGTTACACCCTTCAATCATACACCCAAATAAAGGGAATTAAAAGTTTTTTTTTTAATAATTCCTAGATATGAAGGAACGCTTGGAAACTTCAAGTACACTCATCTTAGGATGATAGTAATATAGGGTGAGACGTATTACAACACATCTCTGTATTTGCAAATATACATACACATCCATCTACGGAGATCTTTTTGATCAGAAAACAGCTGGGCCTTCTTAAATTTGATAATAGACCAATTGCCTATGTTGAAGCAATGCAAAATTAAGACAACAAGCGTTCCGCAGGACGCGGTGTCTCGCCTATTTAGAAGTTATAAGGTTGCAAACATAATTTAATATTGAGTTGGCGCCACCACCGACCACGGACGAAATCGTGCTCGCTATGTCACGCATTTATCGCCGAAAAAGACGAGACAAAATGGGCCTGTTAAAACCGCGGCCATGAAGAGAACCAACTGATGGGCCGAAAACCTCGTGATCAAAAGTTACAGAAGAGCATGCTACTAACCCAGCTTTCTTGGCGAACTGCCAGTGCATGTGGATGTTATATAGCTGTCAGCCAGATAAGCGATAGCAGGCCCACTCGGACCTCTTGTTTGTCAGTATGAAATGTCCTTAATAGATTGATGATTTAGTTATTGGTATCAGTTTCTGGGATAAACAAGGATCCCATGATTCAGTGTTGCTTGAGATTTGGTTTTGTTTTTCGTTTGCTCGATATAGTTCTTACTGACAAGCAGTCTTAAAGCAGATGTTTATAAAACTGCTCACACTGGAGGAATTGCTTGCAGCATTACGGCATCAAATCTCAATTACTGACCCGTTTACATGATTTCATAACATTTCATATTATCTGATTTCATGACATATTTTCTTTATATGATGCAGAGATTCCTGAAGCACGAGTCAGTTTTAATTTCAGACATATCCTGATATCTACGCTATATACTAACACGGAAGAATATAACGTCGCTTGCGTAATTCAGAAGAGAAGCGAAAAGAGGAACATCTTTATGAGCATAATATTGACATTTTCAATATCCCGTCATCCGAATGAAAAGGGGCATATAGTGTTACCTCTGTCCGTTCGTTCGTCCATCGCACTCCTATTAAGTTTCACGTTATTTAGTTTCTCAAGCACGTTTGCATATTTGTGTTAGGATGCGTTCTTGTGAGTACAATATCTAACACGCAAAATTTGGTCACGCCGTAATGATTTCGTCGGCCGAGCATTGTTGGACGCAGAGCAGAAAAGTAACGGAGTATTCGTATACTTGAACACACCTGTTGTGTGTGCGCTCGCGCGTTGGTGTTTTTTTTTGTTTTTTTTTTTTTGTTTTTTTTTTTAACCTGACACGATTTTCGGCACCGTGTGAAATTAAGACCATCTTACAAAAGGAGTTGTATAAAGTTATGAAGCAGAAAAGGAAATTGTTCTTCGTAAATTAATTTCATTCATCTAGCGATCAGTCACGCATATACTTTTCGACCATTGTCTTAAGGGTTTCGTGTTTCGATTGTTTACAGCAATGACAAAATAGAGGTCTTGTTGATCAAAACTCACAGTAAATAACATTATTCCCCTATTGGTCCCATTGATGCCTTTGTCTGGTTTTATTAAAGCACAGTCTTGTATGAAATCACCCATTTACCATATCCTTCAAACGCCAAGGGAAAATGTAAAGTGCGAGATCATAGAAAGATAATTCATACTCTCTTTGTGGAAAAGTTATGTTGATCTCAGTTTGCAACACAAATATTTTGCTCCTACCGGTATATTCTCCAAACAGCTTTCTACGATACTAAAAATTGTTGATATTTTTTCCGTTCTCTATCGTGAAGGTTTAATCCTTGATTACTACTGCAAGAGTCTTTTCCACCTTCATGATAGTGGAATGTGATAAAACGAACAAGTATGTCAAGATGTGTCCTATAAACATCAGTGTGGTTAATCATACAAATAGTTTGATATGTGTGAAATAAATTAAAATGTTGTTTTCAGCAGCAAAACTTTCAAGGTAACGAAGGACACAATTCGTCCACTAAATCTGTACCCTCCTACAGACCTAACCGGTTAAACGACTTGAATAATTTCCTCAAAGACATGATTCTGAAAATTTTACAAATCTAAATTTACTATATTAGATATGCCACCTTTTTTTTTTTTAAGAGTTTTAATTGGAATATTTTGTCTGTTATTTAGGTTTTGAATTCATGGAGAATGTCATACAGTTCGTTATTAAATTTTTTTTTAGAACGAACATTAAATGTCGATTTCCGTGCTTAATTTGCACGGTTGTTTGTACAGGAGCATCTAAATTTTCATTTGTAATTTCAGTTTGGCTGTTGAGGAAAGGCATCTGACATTACCGTTTTCAAGCAGAAACCTGTTTAATTTCCGAAGCTCTAAAATCTTTCTCAATGACGATTTCTAAGGTAAGCTTTCAATATATTTTTAAGGCAATGTCTCGAGATATATATATATATATATATATATATATATATATATATATATATATATATATATATATATATATATATATATATATATATATATATATATGGGGGGTACTATGGTAACGTTTATGACAAGGGGAGTGTCGAAGGACATTGGCTCCAGCAAGGTCCTAAATCCAATTAGAACTTAGGACCTTGTGAAGCCAATGTCCTTCCACACTCCCCTTGTCACAAACTTTACCATAGTAAACAAACTCAAACTCAAGAACTTTGAAACGTTTGAACCATATATGTTATTGTCTGAACCGCTGTATCTATACATGTGACAAAAATAACCTTTGCAATACATCGGGGTCAGATTTGCCAACTATGGTAAATTTTGTGACAAGGGGAGTGTGGAAGGACATTGACTCCACCAAGGTCAAGTTTGAGGCAATGAAAGAAGGGGAGTGGGGGGGGGACATTAGCACCAGCTAGGTCTTAAATCCAATGAGAATTTAGGACCTTGCTGGAGCCAATGTCCTTCCACACTCGCTTTGTCACAAACTTTATCATAGTAACGAACTTGAACTGTTTTGCACTGTGCGATATATTTGTGTGTACATGTGTATGTGTTACAGACCAGATTAAAATCAAGCCAAATTTTGAACTGACCTAGTCCAAAGTAAAATTTTATGATGGCCTGGTCCAAGTTAAATTCTGTGATAATTTAATAGAGACACATCACACAAAATATTACACAAATATGACCAAAAAGGTATATGGTGAGAAAATGTTTAAGATGTAGTGTAATGTTAGATAGGGCAAGATGAATTGAATAAACAGATTAAACAGTTACCATTATTAGGTTACAAATCAGAAACAAGTGTGGAGGAAGAAATCGGAAAATCATAATGGACAGTTTAAAAAGTGTGGAGGAAGAAATTGGAAAATCATCATGGACAGCTGAAAAGATAATGATTGTGGGAGTCAGTAATAATCTTGGGAAAGGGATTATTTTCTGCTAAAATGCTGGGTCAGAATGGATTGGTCTATACGGCACGCCCCTCAAATGGCAGTGGTTAGCAAATCATATTCTCTATGTAAGAGAAGTGGGTGTTGGTATGTTTTTTGGTGTATTTTGTAATATCATACATAATTAGTAGAGAGAGAGAGAGAAGGAGAGGAAGATGATTAAGAGTTTTAGTAGGAGGAAGTAAGTGGAGTGGTGAGACAGTTTTCTGAAAATAATGCAGTTAGATGCTAGTGTAGTATCTTGGGAGAGGTGGACAGGAAATTTTTCACATGAAGTGGGCATATAAACAGCAATTGTTTACTATGATTTAGTCTGTTGAATCGCCGGTCAGACGTGGTGGAGAAAATTCTGAGTAGCTGACTTTTCAGTTCAGCTGGAACTATATTGGGAAAAGGGACCAAGTCAGTGCTAAGGCTGCAACGTTTACCAAAGTTTGTAAACATGGTTTACACTACCCGAAACGATGCCGTTTAATCGAAACGATTAGAAACTCAACTTTCCACCCTATCTACTCGCTAATTTTACTGAACAGTTGACAGCTATTATAATGTGCATGCCGTGCCTTGATCAACTTGCGATTGTTGTATTTGCAGTACGTTCTTCACCTCGTATTATTACAGGTTCAGTTTGTAAGACATGTCTTTGTTGAATATATCTGACGATTACAGTAAAACATCCCTAGGATTATAGTGACTTTGTTCATACTGTTACATATATGTACATGATGAAAAAAGTCGATCATGGATCCGGCTGTACTGCCTAGGGATGCTTTTGTATGATCTACAATGACCAAGAAACTAGGCAGTGGCTTACAAACTTGAAACGGTTTTTCTTTTTTTTAATGTTACTAATCAAAGTTTCTGTTAAGAAACATGTTGTTTAAATGTAAATAATGTAGTTTAAAGAATTTTTTCAGTATTATTAGTAAATGAACCTGATGTGTAATATTGTGTAATGTGCGCTATAACTAATTCTCATTAACTTCTGCTCTTTTCCTAGCGATGCCACATTCGATGTGAAAATAATAGATACATGCTTTAAAGAAAGAATTAACATAAAATCCTACTAAACAATCCTCTTAAGTAAAAATGTGTCATATATAATTTTATCGGAAATGGTTGTACTTGTGTCAATGATAGCCACATGCATCTTCGTTTACACGTTTACCGATTTTGTAAACGTTTACAGGCAGTAAAACTAAGACGTTTACACGTGTAGACGTTGCAGCTTTAGTCAGTGCTAAAGTGTGGTTTTCGAAATTTGAAATATTCTGCAAGGTCAAGAAGCTAAAAGAAGACGAAAAAGCACCAAGTCTGGCATTGTGTGTATCTGGTGAAGCAGAACATTGATGTATTCAGTCCCAGAGGAAGTTTAGGCTGATATTACATCATGTTCACACAAATTTAAGGAGAGGTTATTCCCATCTGAGGTGTCACAGCACAAGAGACTGATATATAGGGGGTGAGTGAGTATTTCCAGGGAAAAATGTATTGCAATATGGCATGTTACAAACATCAATATTTATTGGTCATTGACAGCATTTATGATTTCTAATATTAAGTTTGCATATTATGTACTGAAATAATGAGCAATTTTCTTACTTGCAATAAAATCGGAACATGAAAATAAAAACATCATTCTTTTCATTTCACCAAAACACCCAGTAAATACAATAATCACATAATTGGTGTAGAAAATAA
Source organism: Margaritifera margaritifera (assembly GCA_029931535.1). Classification (NCBI taxonomy): domain Eukaryota; kingdom Metazoa; phylum Mollusca; class Bivalvia; order Unionida; family Margaritiferidae; genus Margaritifera; species Margaritifera margaritifera. The sequence goes on from JAQPZY010001685.1 coordinate 1,015,900, forward strand.
TACACCTATCAATATGAGTGAAAACTTTGAACAGCAGAAAACAAAAATAAGCAGAAAAGAGTTACCGAATTATTTTGCCTGATTAGTAAGTTAATTTGGTCTACAAACTACAATTATTATTATATTCATATTTTGCCATACAATGATGACAAGGGACAAAAATAAGCAAATATACATGTAATCACAAATTATCTTATTGATAAATGTCTTGCTTTGATTAGAAAAATGAATAATATAGTAAATTAATAATATCAATGATTCCAGTACTTTGTTGGTTTCAACATGAGACATTAATTACTTGAACAGGTAGTTGAAATAAATTCACTGAAGAACAAAATTTGGCCGACTAGAAAAAATATTTTTGTGACTAGCAAAATAAAACTAATAATACAAATTGAGCATTGATGAAAACCGTGTGTTTTCATGTATAACTTTGCAACACTGTCAAGCTGTAAATTTCTACAGAACAAGAGAGAACATACAATATTTAATGTGACTAGATGAAACAAGGTCCTTTACAACTGGACAAAATTGGAGCTGGTCTCTAGCATGTCAGTTTATCAATGTCTGTTTGGAACAAAAGATCAGCAAATGAATGTTTTTCAAGAAAAACACATTTATGTGTTCAAGTCCTCTTAGCTGAATCAATCCAAGTCCAGAGTTGATTGTGTCCACAAAGGAGACATTACGGTATGGTCATGTTTCTCTTGAGAAAAAGTAGCACATCAACATTCTCTGTACTGATTGCTGCCCTTTGACTTGAAACAATATCTCCTGCAGAATAAAGACCCTTTCAGAAGGGACAGATGTTGCTGGTATGCAGAGCAACTCTGTTGGTTAACTGGATATTGTAACACATACTTCTGAAGTTTCCAATCAAAAGAAATAAAACGTGATTTATTGTAACATATGACTCTATTGCTTTAGAAGTCCTACTGGCGGTTGTTAATGAAACTTTACATGCTAGGGACAAGCAGGATTTTACGTCCTCGTTGACTTCTAAATCTGAGATAATTCTCTCATAGAAGATTTGTCTGTATGGTACGTATATCGTGGGCCAAGCACCGATGCCATGTTTAAGAGTCACAGGTTTGACACAACACTTTACGGACGCAAGTCGTAAATGATGAAACTGGCAATGGCATGAGTGATAGCTGTGGCCCTTGGTGATGAAGATTTTTATAGAGTCTGTGCACCTAGCATATTCGCAATCGCTGGTTGTCGATCTGAAACAATCGGTATGTTTTTATTGGAACTTTTGGCTGTTGTGCCAGGGGTAGTGTCACTTTGTTGCACAGCCCTGACGGATGGTGGCGCAGTAAATGAGTTGATCGGTTTGTCGTACCACCTGCGTGCATGATTTCGGTTTTGAGGCATATTACACATAGCGACAGTTTTGTCAATTGTTTTGGTGCCAAACTCCCATTTTTAGTGAAAAAGTATTCCAAATAGAACTCTTTGCTCTTAGGTTTTTCACGAGCTCATACTTAGAAGCCGCCATGTTGGTAATTACGCTAAGCCCAATAGAAGACAGCGGTGTGTTCAAAGTCAGTTCCGGACGGTCGCATGTAGGTGAAAAAAAACCACGGTATACTGGTATTACTATACTCGTATCGCAATATATCGTATCGCGCATTTTGAATTGCAATTTAACGGTAAATCGGTATATAAATGTTACACCCTTATATACATATATATATATATATATATATATATATATATATATATATATATATATATATATATATATATATATGAAATAAAAACAACACAATCGCCGATAAATTATTTGTGCGACTAGTTTCGTATTTATTGTATGCTTCTTCAGACACAAAATATTTTGAAAGAAACAGACGACGTCTATATATTTATAAACAATTACGTCATTGACATAACGTTATAAATGATATACATTAGCATAATAATCTCATATGAATAACGGGATCAGGAAGATACACGAGTCGCTGATGAGAACTGAATCTGTGAAATCACAATACAGAGACAAACAGTCATACATAAAATTATATATTTATAGTTGATATATATGTATACAACGTATACATTCTTTTGTTAAAATTTTATCCAGTTTTATATAATACCTTAGTATTAATGCCATTGAGATACAAAGTATCTAACCGATTAATCCAGTAACTTTCTTTAATCAGTCTGTCCATCTCTCCGTGCACAATATCGATTTGCATGAAAGAAAAATCACGTAAAGAGTGATTATTTGTATTAAAATGTATTGAAACATTATCGGAGAACTGATGATCCATACAAATTTGAAGTGTTTGTCCAACATATTGCATGCTACATTTTTACAGCTTATCAAAGAAATTACATTAGTTGATTTACAGTCAGTGTTATAACATAGAGAAACAATTCTTTTGTATTGGAGCTACTAAAAAAGATACTTTCTGTAATATCTGTACATTGAGAGCACCGACGTCTGTTACATTTAGATGATGAAAAACATCTTTTCATATTTTCTTTCGGTTTAGTTCTGATAAAAAAAATCATGCAAATTTATGGATCTTCTATAAGCAAGAATTGGCTTTCTTTTTTAAAGTGTTTTTACGCTGTTCTATTTGATAAGTTGAGGAGACTTCAATATTTATTAATTGTAAGGCCTTTATTAGGTAATGAAGGATTATATTGTATTATGAAATGAATAATATTTTTCTCTTTCGTATATTCTACTCTGTTTAAATCATCATTTGTAGTAAGAATACGGGCTTTATTCAAACTAGAATCAGTTACATGCATAGGATAGTGCCTGCTTTGAAAATATGTTTTTAATTAATTCAAGGAATTTTGTAATTGACAATCGTCTGAAATGATCAATGCATGTTAAAATTTTCGATTTAATTTCTAATGAAGGGTCTTCATTAACTTTGTTGTAATATTTTGCATCCTTTAATTGACGTTGAACTTATTTAACGTAGCCTTCCTGATTCATAATAATAATAGTAGTGTTTGATTTATCAGCCTTTTTTCAACACAATACTCTTGTCGTTAATTAGATTATGTAAAGACTCCATTTCTTCCTTATAAATATTGCTGTGATGTCGCTTTTTAGGAATATCACGTACTATTTCTTGTGTGATAGCTTCAGTGTAAAAATCTAAATGGGAGTCCCGTCCAACAGGTGGTGTAAAAGATGATGTAATTTTGTTGAAATCACCCATATTCTTTGAATTACATTGTTGTATGTTTTATCATTTAAAAAAAAAAAAACTTGTAATTTCAGGCGTTAAGAAGAATTAAACATTTCTTCAGCTTTTTTTTTTTATCATGAAATTCTGGTTTGGGACAAAACTGTAGTCCTTTACCTAGAAGTGTATAGTCAGTGTCAGTAAGTATACTACGCGAGAGAGTTAACACTGTCTCTTTACCTCTCTGAATTTGTTTTCGCCGCTTTTTCTCTTTTTTTCCATTGTCTCCTACATTTGAATCACTGGAATTTCTATGAGTTGTTGTACAATCTTGATCAGGTTTTTCAATGTGTTTGTCATCTTTCCTGATTCTGATTCCCCCAACCTTACGGCCTCTGCGTAGGTCTTCTTTGTCGTGCCCTGGAGAGTCCAGTTTTAGCTGCTGTTGTTGATGTTTAACATTCTTGTGTGAATTTATAAAATTCCTTTTGATCTCGACTGTTGTTATTTGTTGATGTTTTGGAAGCAGCTGTAAGTTTGTTACTTTTCCATGTAGTAGTTTGTTTCGGTTTTGAAGATTTCTTTTCTATGCTTTTGTGATGCTTGGTTATTTGAATGCTGCTGTTGTTTATGCACTGCATATTGTTCTCCAGTTTTCTTCTCTCGTTGACCTTGCTTTTTTTACCGACTCGTAATTTGTAAAGTTTTTTGTTTTGTTTCGGAAGGATATTATTTTTCGAAGATTCAGTTTCTTTCATATACTTCTTGGTCAAAGTAAAAAAGACTATGTCCGTCAAAAAAAAAGACTATGTCCGTCAAATTTCTTCTTCAGTTCATTTCTACCAGTTTTCATCTGCTTTCCTATGTCTAGGGCTCTTTTCTGTTGCTTTTCTGCAAGTCGTTTGCATATATTAAATGATTTTTGGAACTATTCACTACCGTTTCCGATGTAAAGTTTGAGTTTTAATTGAAGACCTGACAGTATAATTCCTTATTCAAAACAGTTGATCAAAACGCTACTTTGAATGCCGCTTTTCGTTTGTTTGTCTGAAAGCGTTAAAGACGTCATTTTGTTCCGGCTGATTACTGTTCGATGCCATTATGTTGTTGATAAAAATTCAGAAATGAAATTAAAGCCAACACAAACGAACTAGTCGCAAAAATTTATCGGTGTTTGTGTTTGTTTGTTTTTTTGTTTGTTTGTTTGTTTTGTTTTGTTTTTGTTTTTGTTTTTTTTTTTTAAATTTCAGTTGTAAATAATATATAATGACTACCATTCGAGTCCGAAGAGGACTGGATCTGTGCAATCATCTGTGGATACGGAGAAGCTCTGCAGTCCCAGTCTTGACTTGCAGTGTCGATGACAGATGGAAAATTGGAATTCCGTTGTAGTTGCAGGGACCGACGCTGACCTGTGGCGATGCTCCCGGGCGACCTCCATCTGGCTTCGGCGTTCCTTTCCAAACTCAACGGACACTTTGCGGGTGAGAGAACGACAGCGGGTTCGGTCTTGTGCTGTTCTTTCCAGCTCCTGTGGTTTTAGGCGGCACCACTTTAGGCTGTCTTTCAAGGTGCCTTTGTAGCGCTTTCGTGGTCGGCCTTGGTTTCTTCGGCCATGTGCCAGTTTCCCAAAGAAGATTTGTTTAGGCAAGCGGGTGCCATCCATTCTGATGGCATGGCCTGGCCAGCGAAGTTGGGCCTTGAGCAGCATTGCCTCGATAGTTGTTGTCTTGGTTTTATCCATGATTTCAAGGTTGGTACCCTATATTGCCATCGGATCCCAAGGATAGAGCGGAGAGCCCGCATATGAAATGTCTCCAGCTGCTTCATGTTGTCTGCGGTATACAGTCCAGGTCTCCCAGCCATAGAACAGGGAGATGAGGACCACTGCGTTGTACACCTTCATCTTGGTAGATAGGGTAACATTGTGATGGTCGAGTAATCTGTTGCAAAGCCTACCGAATGACTGACTTGTTTTGGTGATCCTTGCGGAGATCTCCTTATCAAGCTAACCATCGTTGGAGGTGACACTGCCTAAGTATTTGAAGCTGTTCACAGTTTTCAGTTGAGTGGCGTCAATGGTGATAACTGGTTGTGGCACACTGGTGTTTGAGGCTGGCTGGAAGAAAAAAAACTTGAGTCGTATCAAGGCTAGTTGTGAGGCCGAATAGCTTGGAGGCTTCGGAAAACTTGTTGAGCATTGTCTGTAGGTGACTTGTCTTGTGTGTCTTGAGGGCACAGTCATCAGAAACATGGCTTCCCGGATAAAAACTTCCAAGCGTCTTCGTCTTTGCAGTGAGTCGTCGCAGGTCAAATAGTGAACCGTCAAGCCGGTATCTGATATACACTCCGTCTTGAAGATCCCGGACGGCGTGGATGAGAACGCGGGTAAAAAGATAGGTTCAAGAGGAACGGTACCAGGACCCACCCGTCATTTACTCCGTTCGAGATCCTGAAGGGTTCAGATGGATCGCCATTTATGAGGACCTGTCCTTTCATGCCATCACGGAAAAGCCGCATGATCTGCACGAATTTACGCGGGCAGCCATAACTTGCCAGTACAGACCATATGGCCTCTCTGTTGACTGTACAGAAGGTCTTGGTGAGGTCAGTGAAGACGGAGTATAGGTATAGGTTATGCTCAATCCATTTCTCCTGAACCTGCCTTACAGTGAAGATCATGTCCACATTACTGCGTCATGGGCGGAAACCACACTGAGCCTCAGGTAGGTTAGCTTCTGACTCAATAATCAGTCGGTTCCAGATGACTCGGGCAAAGATCTTGCCAGCGTTGGAGAGGAGGGAGATGCCCCTGTAGTTGCCGCAATCAGCTTTGTTGCCTTTCTTCTTAAAGAGGGCAACGATCAAGGCATCACGAAAGTCTTCTGGTATCGTTTCTTGTTCCCAGATGCTCTGGAGTATATCACGGAACATTTCGATGGCACCGGGGTCTGCTGCTTTGTAAACTTCCACTTGGATTCCATCCTTTCCCAAAGCCCTGTACGAATTCATCTGGCTGATGGCCTTCTTGACTTCGTCAACCGAAGGTGGTAGATCGAGACGGACTGACTGGGGGATCTGTTCCAGAGATATGGGGTTGACAGAGGATGGCATGTTTCGCAGCCCACTGAAGTGCTCAGCCCAGCGATCACACAGCTGTTCCTGGTCTTTGATCAGCAGCGATCCATCTGCTGAGAGCAAAGGGGTTGATCCTGTTCTTGAGGGTCCGTAGACATTTTTCAGTGAACTGAAGAAATCTTTGGAGTTGTGAGTATCGTCGAGGTGCTGTACTTCCTCAGCCTTCTTGTTCCACCACTTTTCTTTCGTTTCGCCCAGTTCTCACTGGGTCTGTCCCTTGAGGTGTTTGAACTTGTCTGCTTTCGAGGTGGGCTTGGGTCATTTTGCCATTCCACATGCTTTATTCTTATCCAGGATGAGCTGACGAATGTGCTTGTTATTTTCATCAAACCGGTCCTGATGCACGCGTGTCTTCTGTCCCAAAATGGCCTTTGCTGTTTCTGTGACGACGTTCTTGAATTGGCATCACTTCTCGGAGCTGACATAAGCCAGTGTTGCTTTGGTCTTGAGGTTCTCGTCGAGTGCTTCTTTGAATCGGTTTCGATGGTACGCATGTTTCAGCCTCGCTGTGTTAAACGGTGCCCTGATGGTGTTTGGACGCTTGCGCTGAGTAGGAACAATGCTTACGTTAAGAATTGATCTGACCAGTCTATGGCCGGTCCAACACTCGGCACCTCGCATAGCGCTCGTGATTCTGAGGTCCTGCAGGTCCCTCTGTCTGACGATGACGTAGTCTATCAGATGCCACTGTTTGGACCATGGATGCATCCAGGTTATTTTGTACTTATCAGCTTGCCGTGATACAGTATTGGTGATGCACAGCATGTGCTCAGCACATTTGCTCAGCAGGAGCAAACCATTGCTGTTCAGCTTCCATACGCCGTGTGGGCAAAGAACTCCCTTCCAGTCGCTGTTAGTTTTCCCAACTTTGGCGTTGAAGTTGCCCAGCACAATTAGTTTGTCACTGGTGGGTGTAGACTTAATGAGCTTGTGTAAGTCCCTACAGAACTGGAGAGATGGAGTAGGAACGTAGACACTAATGATGGTCACATGACGTGACTTGTTCAGAGAGAAGTGCAGCTTCATGAGGCGCTCGTTGATGCCAACTGGGATGGTGGGGATGTCCTTCATCAGACTAGTTCTGATAGCAAGTCCGACTCCGTGCAGCCTTGCCTCAGTTCCAGCTTTTCCCTTCCAGAAAATAGTGCATCCTCCTCCGACTTCTCTAAGCATACCCTCATCTGCGAGCCTTGTTTCACTTATTGCAGCAATATCAATGCAATGACGAGCCAGTTTCTTGGCGATAAGTGTTGTCCTTCTCTCAGGTCTTGTGGTGGTATTCCTGTCCAAAAGTGTTACGACGTTCCAGGCTCCCAGAGTGAGCCATTTTTATTTTTTCTTTGTAGTTATTCGACCGCCTTTGGAATGGTCTGCCTGCCGCGGTTAGCTGGCCAGATGCTGTAGGGCAGGCGGTGTTTGGGGCACCTTTTCTAACTCCCTCCCTTATGTGAGGGTAGGCAGTGCTGTCCTAAAGAGGCTGCACTGTCGCCCTGGATGCTGACGAACCTCTCCGCTGCCCTGTGTACGAAGACGAGCGACCACTAGTCCAAGGGTCGCCTGCGTGCAGGATTGTGACTACGACTGCCAGTGGTCATCTCCACCTGTCGCTTCATCGCGCCCCCATCGCCGCAGGGTTTGAGGAATAAAAGAAATATTACACAGAAAACCTGTGCGTGATAAGATTTTAAAGTGGGAAAGTCGCTGCTCGGGGGCAGTCCCACTCTCTCGGCCTCAGAAGCCTAGGTCCAGTGGTACGATGAGTCGTCACGGCTGGAGACCTCCTTGCAGTGAATGGCCATGACGTCTTCAGTGCCTTGTCATGCCCTGAGCTCTTCACAAAAAGTTGCAGGGCCGCCTTTCCGGCCGTTGGATCTTTCTGGTGATCTCATCCGTCCAGTCCGCCGGAACTGGCTTCGCATGCTAGGGTAGGCAAGTCCCTAACTCACCGAGAGTTTGAGACCCGTCGGCTACTCTCACCTGGTTTAGCCCGCCTGTTGAAGCGGTGTACCGGGGTGTGGCGGCTGTCGCATGCATACAGCTGCTTGGAGCCACAGGTGAGAGCTGGATATCAGGTGGGAACCAAAGCAGGCGAACTATTCCGAGGAGCACGACATGTTCCCTTGTCAGAGGTGTTACTTCTCTCTGGCACCCTATACATATATACGCTTCCCTTTTCATGGGTAAATTATAAAAAGATTTTTCTGAAAACCAGAATTTTATTCGTACTGTTTGGTTAAGATTTTTAGATGACATCTTTATAATCTGGAACCACTGAGAAGAAGAACTACAAGAATGTATTGCTCGGCTAAATAATTTTCACCTCACAATTAAATTTACTGCATCCAGTACGCATGTGTCGTTTTTAGATGTAAATGTAATGAAAAATTCTGACAGTACTATCTCAACAAATGTTCATGTCAAAGAAACTAATATCCACCAGTATGTGCAATATTCGTCTTTTTGTCCCGGGTCATGTACAAACTGTATACTAAAGTTTATAGCCAGGCGAAAAATACCGACGTATCATTTCAGACGATTGTCAATTTCAAAATTCTCTGAATGAATTAAAATCATGTTTCCAAAGCAGGAACTATCCTATGCATGTAATTTTGATTCTGCTTTTAATATAACCTGTATTCTTACTCAGAATGATACTTTAAACACAGTATAATACAATATAATCCTTCATTACCTAATATAGGCCTTACAATTAATAAATATTGGAGTCTCCATAACGTATCAAATAAAAACAGCGTAAAAACACTTTACAAAAGCAAGCCGATTCTTATTTATAGAAGGCCTGAGAATTTGCAAGAGTTCAGATCAGAACTAAACCAACAGAAAATATAAAAAGATTGTTGTCATCATCTAAATGTAACAGACGTCGATGCTCTCAATGTACAAATATTGCAGAAAGTACCTATTTCAGTAGCTCCAATAGAAAAGAATTGTTTTCTCTACGTTATAACACTGACTGTATACCAACTGATATAATTTCTTTGATAACCTGTAAAAAATGTAATATGCAATATTTTGGACAAACACAAACACTTCAATAAGTTTTCAAGAGAATGAATCATCACCGCTTTCATATATAAAATTGCATGGATCCTAAGATATCTAATGTTTTAATTCATTTTAATACAAATAATCACTCTCTATGTGATTTTTCTGTCATGCCAATCGACATTGTGCATGACGAGATGAAGAGACTAATTAAAGAAAGTTACATGATTCATCGGTTAGATACTTTGTATCCCGATGGCTTTAGTACTAAGGTATTATATATACAGTTGTATAAAATGTTAATAGTATACAATTGTATAAAATGTTAATAAAATAATGTTGTATACATATATGTCAATTATAAATATATAATTTGTATGTATGACTGTTAGTCTCTGTATTGTGATTTAGTGGCGCAGGGAAGTGTCACATTGCTGTGTTATGTAAAGAAGGTAAAAACGAAAGGATGAACCTGGAAAAATCTGTATCAGAGATCTCCGACATTGCTATCAAGCATCAGAATGTAGATTACCTAACGCAAAGTGATTTAAATGCAACACGATTGGGCATACACACCACCAAAAGTAAAGTCAAGATAGGGACATATATGCCTATCCCAAACATCAGATCGGCAAAGATCCAAGGATAGGTAGTTAAAGTCTGATAAAGCTGGGGGAATATCCATGGCATATACGAAAAGAAAATACTGTATATAATAATACTTTAGTCAGAAATATGATAAATATTAGAATTAGGTTGGCAAGTGTTTCAGGCTTTAATATATACAGCGGTTCAGGGTCTTTTTTGCATTTCCGAGAGATATACAGACATTCATTCAGGGTTATCTAATTAATATCCTTGAGAAAAAAATCAAATTTGGTGAATTTGTGGAGTGCAGATGGAAAGTGTATCACAACTAAAGGACCTACACATATACTTGTAGGTGGTCACTTAGAGTTGGTTAAAAATATCAAGTAATTGAAAACCTCAATTACTCATTCATATTACAAACCCAAAAAGCAAAAATAGATTGTGCAAATAACTGCATAGAGTTGCAGGATGGTATATCTGGTGTAGGGTTGTCACAACTGGAGAAGAAATCTGGTCTGGCAAGACCTGTGTGGAATGTAACAATATCACCAAGGTCTGCAACAACAGTTCAGGTTAAAATAGGGTCAAAGGCAAGGACAGGCACTAATTTGTTAGAATCAGTGGCTAGTCTTCCAATAAAGCTCAATATTAGCGGATGGGTGCTTAGCACAAGTGAAAGTTAAAATTGCTACCTATCCAGTATTAAATGTATCAAACTCAGAGGTCATATTGAAGCACAATCAGCCACAAGCTATGGCAAAAGAAGTGAGTCCAGAGGCTGTACTTATTGAAATTGGACACTCCTTGCTCGGTTAACCTCGATTAGTTTTCTCCACAGTTATACAGTTGGAGAAGCCTGTCAAGGCTATCAATGGTTTAAATCAGCTCCCTGCAGCAAAAATAAACAACTCAACAGATTGCGCACTCCAAGCATCAGGCCCTACACTAAGTCTTGGTTCAACTTCTGTTCAGGATATTGATCAGAGAAATATATTAGTACGGCAAAGGACCGAAGGTTTAATCTACCAAGTTCTGACCTAACGAATGGCGAGTTTTTTAGGTAAGAATAGAGATATTTTTGCCAAATACATTTCTGAATGAGGGTGTACCAAGGTCTATTATCATGAAATAGATGCAGGAGATAGACTGCCCAATAAACAAAGGTTATATCGCATTACCCCTGCAACCGAGAAAGATATAAACATATAGAAAGACAGACATACTAAAGAGATGTTAGCGCATGATATAATATAAGACGCGAATACCCCGTGGCAAACCCTAGTAGTAATTGTAAAAAAAAAAGAACAAATGGGGATTTCAGGTTTGCAGTCAATTATAACACGTTTACAAAACCAATAAGCTTCGCAATACCTCGGTTTATCAGGTCTGTTGGTCATATACCATAAGAGCTTATGGGACGGTCTGTTTTCCGTCGTTTGTCCTCCGTCGTTCGTCCGTCCGTTAGCACAAGTGTGTTATCGCTGCTTCTCCTATACTACATGGACAATTGCCATGAAGCTTTACACACACATTTACCCAATGGTCTAGTTGGTCTTAAATGAAAATGGTGGCGCTCAGACAGCCAATACTGCCGCCACAGTTTCCATATTGAAAATCTTGTTATCGCAACTCCTGAATAGATGGTCATATCAACATGCGATTTTACTAAAAGTCTTCATATGATGTATATTTGGTCCTAAATGAAAATAGTGCCGATCTGATGTCCAGTATGGCCGTGACAGTGGCCATCTTGAAAATCTTGTTATCGCTACTTCTCTTGAACGAAATGTAATATTGCCATGGGGTTTTCACCAGAAGACTTCTTATGATGTACAGTTGGTCCTAAATGAAAATGGTGTCGATCTGATGGCCAATATGGCTGCCAAAGTGCCATCTTGAAAAGCTTGTTATTGCTAATCCTCCTGTATGAAAAGTAACATTTCCATGGAGTTTCACCAAAAGGCTTCTTATGATGTATAGTTGGTCCAAAATGAAAATGGTGTCAATTTGATCGCCACTATGGCATCAGTTGCGGCCTTCTTGAAAATGTTGTTATCACTATTCCTGAAGAATGGATGGTTGTATCAACATTGGGTTTTACTAAGCAACTTCTTATGATGTCTAGTTGGTCCTAATGGTGCCGTTCAGACATTCAGTATGCATGACACAGTGACCGTTGTTATCTATGATGTTTATATAATATTGTGGATATTTTGGGAAATTATAAATGTTTCTTCACTTTAATATTTGCTTAAATCTTAATGTTTATCAGGAAAAACATGTTTAACTAGTGTCCTTGAATTAGGTTGTTTTGATCAATATGTTTTCTCAATTTGAAGGTCAAGGTTGATTTTTGTTTACAAGTTAAAATTCCATTAGGATGACTCATGTTCTAGAACATTCTGTCATGTGACCAATCTTTATATATGCCATGTTTGGTGGACATTTATTCAGTTTTGACATTACCATCAGTCTTGTAAAGAGCTATTACAGTTGTGAAAATTCATTACAAATTCTAAGAGAGGAATTATTTTAAATATTCATTGGATTATAACAGTGCTCATAAACTTTTGGATTTTGGATTTTTAATTGATGATTTTGGAATTTATGTGAACTTATTCAGAGATTTTGGAATACTTCATTTTGACATCAGCACATCAAGATTACTAGTACATCAGGACTTTGGAGACCATTAGCACATCATAACATTCAAGGACACAGCCGTGAATTCGGAACATTCTATATTTAGGACTTGTGATTAGAACAATCATTCTTATTGGATTATTAGGATTTCAAAACACATTACTGTAAGTGACTTTTTTGATTTTTCATTTTAATTATCTAGTAATAAATTGCTTGTTGATTTTTACTTGATTTGTTGGTTTCACTTTCTTTCTGTTACATTTTTCTTAGACCATAGAGTCGTAACAGAAATTGGGGGCTCGTCTTCTGGGATCTGAATTTCTTTAAAGCATATTAGAGATATTAAATTGATCTTTGAAATTCATATTGATTTTGTCTTGGAATTTTTTTTTTTTTTTGTCTTTGGCAAAGATTTTTAAATAGAGATATTTTTTTGTGTGAAACCAACAAGCATTTACAATGGCATCTAATGTTCAGAATTTCATTTCAAAACCTACCCAGGAGGGGTTAGAGTGCATGAGAAAGGATGAGTTGCTCGAGCTTGCCAGAAAATACAGTCTATCTGAGGCAAAAGTATCATTGACAAAACAGGAGATAAAGATTATTTTGATTCAGTATTTAGTAGAAAAGGGAATTTTTGAAAATAGTGCTTTAAGTTTGAAGAGAAAGCCTGTATCTGGTTCTGACAGGAAATTAAGGGAATTAGAGTTAAAGAACCAGATTGATTTAGAATTGGCAAAGCTTCAGATTCAGAGAGAGAGAGAGAGAAAGAAGAGAGGCAGATACAGATGGAGAGAGAGAAGGAAGAGAGGCAGATACAAATGCAGAAAGAAGAGAGGCAGATACAGATGGAGAGAGAGAAGGAAGAGAGGCAGATACAAATGCAGAAAGAAGAGAGGCATATACAGATGGAGAGAGAAAAAGAAGAGAGGCAGATGGAGAGAGAGAAAGAAGAGAGGCAAATGCAGATGGAGAGAGAGAGAGAAAGAAGATAGACAAATACAAATGCAGATGCAGATGCAAAGAGAAGAAAGAGAAATGCAATTTAAATTAAGAGAATTAGAACTGGCAAACAGAGCCCACTCCACTCCTTTAAACACAAGTCCAGGTTTTGATGTTACTAGATATATTAGGTTAGTACCCCCTTTTCAGGAAAAAGAAGTAGATAAATACTTTCTTCATTTCGAGAAAATAGCTGAAAACTTGAAATGGCCCAGAGAGCATTGGACTTTGTTATTACAAAGTGTACTTATTGGCAAAGCTCGTGAAGTCTACACTTCACTGTCAGTACAACAAAACACTGATTATGATGTGGTTAAGGAGTACATCTTGAAAGCTTATGAGTTGGTACCAGAGGCATATCGACAAAGGTTTAGGAATTGTAGAAAAGAAACTGGACAAACTCATGTCGAATTTGCAAGGGATAAAGAACAACTATTTGATAGGTGGTGCTCAGCCAAGAAAGTTGATCAAGCTTATGATAACCTCAGACAGCTCGTATTAATTGAAGAGTTCAAGAGGTGCATCCATAGTGATGTTAAAACCTATCTTGACGAGCGGAATGTGGAAACTTTGGAAAATGCTGCTCGTATGGCTGATGATTATTCCTTGACTCACAAAATTTCATTTGGCAATAAGTCGTCCTCTCAGCAGTTTTCTGGTAAAAAACCATTTCAATCTCATTCGAGTACTTCCAAAGTTCACAACAGCACAACTGTTAGGAATCAAACATCTGATAAGACTGATCAGAAATCCTTATCTCTTCCTACGTGCACTTATTGTAAAAAGAAAGGGCACGTTATTTCTGATTGCTTCAAGTTGAAAAATAAGCAACAGAGAAAAGACAGAGCTTTTCCAAATGCTCTTATTTCTACGAGGTCAAGGTCACGGTCTTGTATTGAAAGCAATACATTTGTTGGGTCAAACAAACCCCAGTCTGATTCTATTTTAGAGGCTTATGAACCATTCATGTCAGAAGGTTCTATATCACTTATTGGTGATTCTGCCAAACCTATCCCAATTAAAATATTAAGGGACACTGGAGCTTCTCAGAGTCTTTTATTGTCAGGTACTTTGCCTTTGTCTGAGGAGTCTTCTTCAAGTGAAAGTGTTCTTGTTCAGGGAGTAGAGTGCGGCTTTGTAAATGTTCCTCTCCATTGTGTAAATTTGGCATCAGACTTAGTTTCTGGACCTGTGACTGTTGGGGCAGTGACTTCTTTACCCATAGAGGGTGTTCATTTACTACTAGGCAATGACCTAGCTGGAGATAAGGTTGTGGTTAATCCACTTGTAACTGACAAGCCTTGTTTGGATCAGAAAGTTGATCCTGTCGAAACTGAAATCCCTGATTTGTACCCTGCTTGTGCAGTTACTAGAGCTATGGCAAAAAGAGCTCTTGAGATTGATGTTGATCAGGATATTATTCCTTTAGCTGACACATGTATTGGTCAGTGTTTTGATGAGGTCACTTTTTCCTCAGGTATTGATCAATCAAATGGTATTGATCACAGTGATCCTCTTTTGGCAACTCATTCTCTTTGTCCTAATCAGGATGACAAACGACAATCCCTTGTCGTTGAACAGGAGCAAGATCCCGAGATATCTTGTTTGTTTCAGAGGGCTATTAGTGAAACTGAAGCCACACAAGTTCCAGTGTGTTACTTTGTGAAAAATGGGGTCCTTATGAGGAAATGGAGACCACCTGATGTACCCGCTGGTGACGAGTGGTCAGTGAGCTATCAAATTGTTGTTCCTAAGTCATATCGACAGGAAATTCTTAATTTACCCCATGAAACTCCTTTGGCTGGTCATTTAGGAGTCCGTAAGACTTATCACAAGATCTTGAATCATTTTTATTGGCCGAAACTCAAAAGTGATGTTTCTAAATACTGCAGATCTTGTCACACTTGTCAAATGGCAGGAAAACCCAATCAGAAGATACCTAAGGCTCATCTGCAACCTATTCCTGCATTTGATGAACCATTTAGTAGAATAATAGTAGACTGTGTTGGTCCTTTACCTAAAACCAAGTCAGGCAACCAATACTTGTTGACCATCATGTGTGCATCTACAAGATTTCCAGAGGCAATTCCTCTGAGAAATATAAAAACTAAAACTATTGTGAAAGCTTTGGTGAAGTTTTTTACACTTGTTGGCCTTCCCAAATCTGTCCAGTCGGATCAAGGGTCAAATTTTATGTCTGGAATTTTCCAGCAAGTTATGCATGAACTAGGCATCCAACAGTTTAAATCTTCTGCCTATCACCCTGAAAGTCAAGGTGCTTTGGAAAGATTTCATCAAACTTTGAAGAATATGATTCGATCATATTGCTTTGATACAGAAAAGGATTGGGATGAGGGTGTTCATTTGTTGTTGTTTGCTGTTAAGGAATCAGTTCAAGAGTCGTTGGGTTTTAGTCCCTTTGAACTAGTTTTTGGTCATACTGTCCGTGGACCATTGAAATTATTGAAAGAGAAACTTCTTTCAAATGAAGACTCAAAGTTTAATCTTCTTGATTATGTCTCTGATTTCAAATACAAGTTGCCAAAGGCCTGTGAAGTAGCAAGAACTAATCTTCACAATACCCAGTCAAAAATGAAATTAAGGTATGACAGAAATTCACAGGAAAGGAGTTTTAAACCTGGTGACAAAGTTCTGGCTCTCTTGCCCATAACTCAAAATCCTCTTCAGGCTAACTTTTATGGTCCTCATACCGTTGAAAAGAAAGTAAATGACTTAAATTATATCATTAACACTCCTGGGAGACGGAAACAGAAACAACTTTGTCATATAAATATGTTAAAGGAATATTTTGACAGAGATAGCCCAGCTAATTATTCAGTTAATTTAGTTGTACCTGTCCCACACAGTGAAGATATCAACGATGGAATACGATCAGACTATAGTGACTCTGGTATAACCAATCTTCGGAATTCAGAAATATTGAACAACCTAGACCAGAAACTTTCACATCTACAACAACAGGAAAGGAATGAACTAAAACAGCTATTACATGACTATGAGCACTTGTTTCCTGATGTTCCAACACGAACAAGTAAAATTTATCATGACGTTGACATTGTAGATTCTGCGCCTGTGAAACAGCATCCTTATAGGATGAATCCTCTCAAACAGAACTATCTGAAGAAAGAAATTCAGTATCTACTGGAGAATGATTTCATAGAACCAAGTAAAAGTAACTGGAGTTCACCATGTATTCTTGTTCCCAAGCCAGATAATACATTCCGTATGTGTACTGACTATAGAAAAGTCAACAGTGTCACCAAAACTGATTCATTTCCAATCCCAAGAATGGACGATTGCATTGATAAAATTGGAAATGCGGAATATGTCACCAAGTTTGACCTTTTAAAAGGATTCTGGCAAATTCCACTGACGGAAAGGGCAAAAGAAATTTCAACATTTGTAACTCCAGATGGACTTTATCAATATAAAGTCATGCCGTTTAGAATGAAAAATTCGCCTGCAACGTTTCAACGTCTGATGAACATGATAACATTTGGTCTTGATAATTGTGACGCTTATATCGATGACGTCATTATCTACAACAACACCTGGGAAGATCATTTGGAAACCATTCGAAAATTCTTTGATCGACTCAGCGATGCGAATCTGACAATTAATTTGAGCAAAAGTGAGTTTTGCCATGCTTGTGTCACATTTTTAGGACATATTGTGGGACAAGGTCAAGTTAAACCTATAGAAGCTAAGGTCAAAGCTATCTCTGAATTTCAAGTTCCAATTTGTAAAAAGCAACTGATGCGATTTCTAGGTATGGCTGGATATTATCGGAAATTTTGTTCCAATTTTTCCAAAATTGCTGAACCTTTGACAAGTTTATTGAGTAAGAAAACCAAATTTTGTTGGTCTGACAAGTGTCAGGAATCTTTTGACAAGTTGAAGGCCATGCTTAAGAATGCACCAGTTCTTTCTGCACCAAATTTTTGCCAATCATTTAAATTATCTGTTGATGCAAGTGATGTAGGGGTTGGTGGAGTATTGATTCAGAAGACAAAAGTGGTGTGGATCACCCTGTGTGTTATTTTTCTAAAAAACTAAACAAGCACCAGAAAAATTATTCCACAATTGAGAAGGAATGTTTGGCTTTGATATTGGCTTTACAGCATTTTGAAGTGTATGTTACCTCAGCTCTTTCTCCAATTATTGTGTACAGTGATCACAATCCCCTTACTTTCATCAACAAAATGAAAGATAAAAATCGGAGATTGTTGAGATGGAGTTTGATATTGCAGGAATATAACATTGACATCAAACACATCAGGGGAAAAGACAATGTGATTGCAGATGCACTCTCACGTGCCTAGAAATGTAATATTGCTTGATGTAATTAAGTCCAGTATCATAAAACATGTTCTTATGTAATTTTGGTTATTATAGTATTAGATGTATATTCAAAAGAAAGCTTTATTACATAAATCTTTCTTTTTCTTTATGAGGGGAGGTGTTATGTATGATGTTTATATAATATTGTGGATATTTTGGGAAATTATAAATGTTTCTTCACTTTAATATTTGCTTAAATCTTAATGTTTATCAGGAAAAACATGTTTAACTAGTGTCCTTGAATTAGGTTGTTTTGATCAATATGTTTTCTCAATTTGAAGGTCAAGGTTGATTTTTGTTTACAAGTTAAAATTCCATTAGGATGACTCATGTTCTAGAACATTCTGTCATGTGACCAATCTTTATATATGCCATGTTTGGTGGACATTTATTCAGTTTTGACATTACCATCAGTCTTGTAAAGAGCTATTACAGTTGTGAAAATTCATTACAAATTCTAAGAGAGGAATTATTTTAAATATTCATTGGATTATAACAGTGCTCATAAACTTTTGGATTTTGGATTTTTAATTGATGATTTTGGAATTTATGTGAACTTATTCAGAGATTTTGGAATACTTCATTTTGACATCAGCACATCAAGATTACTAGTACATCAGGACTTTGGAGACCATTAGCACATCATAACATTCAAGGACACAGCCGTGAATTCGGAACATTCTATATTTAGGACTTGTGATTAGAACAATCATTCTTATTGGATTATTAGGATTTCAAAACACATTACTGTAAGTGACTTTTTTGATTTTTCATTTTAATTATCTAGTAATAAATTGCTTGTTGATTTTTACTTGATTTGTTGGTTTCACTTTCTTTCTGTTACATTTTTCTTAGACCATAGAGTCGTAACACCATCTTGAAAATATTGTTATCACTCTTTCTCCTGAATGAATGGTCATATCAGCATGTGGTTTTCACTGCAAGGTTTCATGTGATGTATAGTTATTGGTCGTAAATGAAAATGGTGCTGATCCGACTTCTAATATGACTGCCATAATGGCTATCTTGAAAATCTTGTTATCACTTCTTCTCCCATATGGCTGGTCATATCGACATTGTGCTTTCACCAAAAGACTTCTTATGATGTCTTGTTGGTACTAAATGGAAATGGTGCCAATCTGATATCGAGTATGGCCACCATGGCATCCATCTTGAAAATGTTGTTATTGTTGCTCCTCCAAAACGGAAAGTCATATCAACATGGGGTTTCCACTATAAGACTTTTTATGATGACTTGTTGGGCATAAATGAAAATGGTGCCAAGTTGAAATCCAATATGTTCACCACAGCAGCAAATTTGAACATCTTGTTATCGCTGAAGAATATCAAAGATGGTTTCAACACTCCGCAGTTAAAAGGAAGAAATGGTCTTATCTTGAATTTCTGTGAATTCTTTTCAGCCCATAGAGCGTCATTCCCTTCAAGGGACTCTTGTTGATATTGCAGATGCAATTGGACAGTCAAAGACACAGCTGTACTCAAATCTAGATCTGAAAGTCTTTTAGCAACTGCCTCTCTCTCTGCAAAACCTAAAACTGGTTTTAGAACACATGAAAAGGCGTTCCAGTTCAACAAATGTTTCCTTTGTCCAACAGTCCATTAGCCATTTATATGGTCATGACAGAGGTTTTACGAGATTTGAGCTGAAAGTTTGCTCTAGTCAGTATTGACGATGTTCTGGTCTTTAACCAGAATTTTGGAACATCTGAATTTGGTGTTTGGCAGGCTTCCAAAGACATGTCTATGCCTCAATCCTTCAAAATGCAATTTTGGTGTCTCTCAAGTAAAATACATTGGCCGTCGTTTCTCTGAAGAAGGCAGTAGTGTAGATCAGGTAAAGATGAAGGCCTTGTCTGAGTTTCCCTAGCCCAATCCACAGTATGATGTGAGATCTTTTTTCTTGCGTTGCAACACCCTTAAATGGGCTCCTAGAAAAGGAAGTCAAATTTGTCTGACTGAAGAATGTAATAAAATCTTTCAAGACTCTTAAGGCAGCTTTGACCACAGTTCCCATTCTTTGTTACCCTGAGTTTTAGAAAGAATTCAGCCTGTACACGGACACAAGCATTCTAGGTATTGGCCAGAAAGATGAAAAGAGTAGAGAAATAGTTTTAGCTTTAGTAGAAGGTATAAGCTATATGTACTTAGCTTCCAGGACGCTAGTGGTCTACACTTATCATGCTGCAATTAAAACGATGCAGTCCATCAAGCAGAAGGCATGTCGCTTGTTAAGATATGCTTTATTTCTGCAAAACTATAATTTTGATTCGCTACAGACATGAAAAACTAAATAAAAGTGTAGATGGGTTGTCAAGAAGAGAGTACTCAAATCAATCCGAAATGATCCCTGACGATCAATCAGGTTCATGAAGTTGAGATCACACACATTAGTATTGATACTCAAGTTCAGGTGGGTATTATGGTAGACTACGTACTACATTGACCTGCGTAAGTATAGGTGTGTGCATCAGTGGCTAAGTCAAAAGACACCTTTTCGGCTATGGTTGAGGCCACTGAGGTGTATATGAATATAGAACCTGTTGATGATCTCATGGATGTGTTAGCCTTAAGTTCAGATAGTCTAGGAGACATGCAGCTCTCTCATCCTGCGCTAAAAGTGATGATCGAATACTTAGAAAATAAGGTCCTGCCAGAATGTAAAAAAAGGCTTACAAGCCTGTAGTAGAGGCAGACGAATCCATAACTGACAATGGGATCCTTTCCCATTTGTAGTATCCAATGGGTGAAGGGACACAAGAATGATAAAATAGTGAAACATTTAGCAGTTCCTCAATTCCTCCGCAATTAAATCTTGTTATCTTGTCACAATGCCCTCACTGCAGGCCACCAGGGTATTGGGAGAACATACCATGCAATTCGGTTGAAATATTTTTGGACAAACATGTATAATGTGAGACAGGTCAGAGAGTGAAGCAAGATACGCATCACAGAAATGCACCCTTAAAACCACTGCCGGTAGAAAATGTATCTAGCCGCATTCACGTGGACATCCTGGGTCCCCTCCCAAAATGTGGCAATGGGGAAAGATTTCTCCTAATAATTGTTGATGTGTTCAGCAAGTGTCCAGAGGCATGTGAGGCGGGAGAGATAATTCTTTACAATGAACCTATTTGTCGGTATGGGTCACTCGAGTCGATTCTTACTGACAGAGGTCCAGATTTTGTATCCCGTGTAATCAAGGTGTTGTGTAACATTTTGTAAATTAAGAAATTCAAGCAACTAAATATCACCCAGAGGGGAATGCAGCTTGTGAGCGCACGAATGACAGGATCGAAACTACCATCAGAACCTGGTATAGAAACAAGCAGTTAGACTGGCCTATTCTATTGCAAGATGTTATAATTAGCTATAGGGCCACTAATTTAACACAGTCAACACAGGTTTCCCAATGTTTCTTCTATTTGAGCGAGACTCTCACATACTTATTAATATAGTATTAATATCCTCTTCACGAATGGGCAAATCAGCGCAATCACGTTTGACTACATTCATTGAAAGTCCTGAGCTGTATAGAAAAATATCTAGGAAAAGCATTCAACAGGCTCCAGCAAAGTACAAACAGCAACACGATAAAAAAAAGTCAAATGTAACTGAATTTTATTTGCGACAGAGGGTGTCGTTACACCGAAGTCTCTGTAGGCATGTCTGCCAAAATGTACTAGAATTGGGTTGGTCCATACTATCTCACCAAGGTTCTTGGAAATCATAGATTTAAACTGAGGTATTTCAAGACAACTTAGCTTGTAAAGTCTTTAATCCAATAAGTTTAAGGAATATACTTCTACCGAGCTAATATCCACCAATCCAGCAAGCCAGTGGCTAAATAGCGGAAGGGAATTCAATCCAGAGTTAATCCCTGATACAGGTACTAAGAGAGACCCTACTGTGCAGCCAAGTAACTCATATTATGACCCCAATACACATCCACAAATGCAGAGGACAACAAGCAAACTGAGGCCCTAAGTGGGTCAGACACTCAGACAGTCTGGCTTAATCTAGAAAAACTTGTTTGCTGTAAGTCCCTTTGAGGTATGAAGTGGTACCGTGTTAAATGGAAAGAAAAACGAGAAACTACTTGGTTGCAGGAAAAGGATTTATCCCCTCATTTAATTAGGGAGTTTCATGTACATACAACTCTTAGGGGGACAAATAAACGTAAGCACATAATGTATGTTCAGTAAAAAAACATGAACAAACCACCTACCAATAAACCACCTACCAGGTAATTCCTTGCGTGTGATGAAAATACAAATAAAAAATAAGTTGAATCTGGCACATGTAGATGATTTGTACTTGCCCCCAGAAAATATTGGGTATAATTCCTTTTTTGACGCCAGTAGTACTTGCTCAGAGATTGTCAACATTCAAGTCAGTAGAATCCAGAGATCAATTAGTGCTTCCATTGGCCTCGATATAAACAAGTAATGTATACTTCGACCAGTTTGTTGTTATTGTTGTTATTATTATTATCATTATTATTATTATTATTATTATTATTATTATTATTATTATTTAAGAGAAGTTACATATTGACGAGTGTTTTCTCATGTGATTTTCAGACAATGCATATCCAGCCAGTTAAGACAGAGAGGGCAGATTGCGCATTTGTTGCTGCTTTCGGCTCTTCCCCAGTCTCTTCGGCCACTAGTGGAAACCTTGCATCAGCACAAATTCTATTACAGAATGCAAACCATTCCATTCATCCTGTGACTAATGGAATAGCACTGAGAAATATCAACACACGTTTAAATGTAAGTAGTCAGCTTGCAGGCTGTCATGAAGTAACAAATGAAACTAACCAGACTTCTTCAAGGACCCAAGAAAGACTTCAAAACTTTGAAAATTTAGTAGATTTTCCAAGCATAAAGGGTTTGTTTGGATGGACTACAATTGATGATGTGAATATTCCATACATACTGCGCCACGACAAGAGGTTTGTCTCTGTGAGAATAGTGGAAATGAAACTACTTGGTAGATACCCAAATTCATATCCAGATGAGTTGGGTAAACATAAGCCATTGACAAGTTTTTTCATAACCCACAATGAAGCCAGGCTTTTCAATGAAATAAACGTCATGCATTGTGGTGGAGAATATGGGAGAAAAGAGTTTTCGCAGAAGGATTTAATTGTGCTTCTCTCGGATTTTGTAGAATTTTATAACCTTGTAAAAAAGACCTTTCCTGAAAGTAACACTCAAAAGCAAGACACAAAGGCTGCTGAAGAAAAAGAACTTTCCAGCCACTGCGGGTGGCTACAAATCAACAATACAGTCACTCCTTATGTTAAGAGACCAAATGGAAAATATGTTCCTTTGTCTGTGATTCGATATGCAGCAGGGTTGATGACCAGTGAAAATGACATTGTAAAGGGAGTGCTACCAACGCAAATCGAATGTGACCTGATGAACAAAGCTTGTAAATTAGCAGGATTTAATTTCAATTTTGCTAAAACTACTCGCATTATTGCACTAACTGATATTTTACAAACAAATTTTGTTCATATAACCGAGCTGCCAATGGAAAATCCTTTGAGTCGTGCACACTACATGGCGTTATCAACAAATAAGCAATCATCGGGAGCTCCTTGCGATCGTAATAGGTCAAATTTAGCATATTCGAATCAACCAAGTAGTCAGATCTCCTCAATGCAGTTACCACATATAAATATTCCACTAGATCAAAGCCAACAAGGAAGCATTCTCAGAAATATTCCAGCACATCAAATGAGACCACCTCCTCCATATCCAGGGATATTTAATCCCAGATTACCTTTTATTGCACCTTTCAATGGCTTTCATAATTTTCTAGGAATGCGACAGCCTAACCCCATGGGTAATTTTACACCTGTACCACCAAATGCGGGCCTGAGGACACATGTGCCTTCTGGATCAGGTTCTTCAATGGGAGGAATACAAAGGCCTATGCTACTGCCCCATATTTTGCCGCCGACACAGGTACAGTTTCAAGGTGGCGGGAGTCTTAATAGACCACAAACTTCACCTCATCCATGCAGACCTGGAAGTTCTGCAGACTTAAATAAAAGATCTCCCGGGCACGCTAATGGGCTATCGCCATTGCAGGAATCTCGTCCGTCCTCGAGTCATCACCCATCTCCTTTAGTTTTACCATCAAAAGGTCCATACGGACCTCAGGAGGTAATATTTCCTGCTGCAGGAAACATGGTAGCAAATCATGATGTGCTGAGGAATATGATTCCTAGCCAGCAAATGTTCCCCCAGTTCCGAATGCCCATCTCCACACAACCAAATTCTGAGCAAAGTACAAGAGCTCCAGCCAGTTTGAATTCAGGAATGATGGCTGAAATTCAGGCTTGGCAACAGCACGTGCAAAACATGCAACAAGTTAACAACATTAGGACGTCAGTTATGTCACGTGAGTCCTATATTCCTCCTGTCACTAAGATACAGGAAAAATTGTCACAGTCACCATCGTCTTATACAAACGTCAGTTCCAT
Organism: Margaritifera margaritifera; assembly: GCA_029931535.1. Taxonomy (NCBI): domain Eukaryota; kingdom Metazoa; phylum Mollusca; class Bivalvia; order Unionida; family Margaritiferidae; genus Margaritifera; species Margaritifera margaritifera. The sequence continues at coordinate 1,040,314 of JAQPZY010001685.1, forward strand.
TTCTGGATTATATAGTCCGCCAAAGCAGCAAACTGGTCAGAAAAAGCCAACAAATTGTGCAGCAGGAATAGGTGGTCCACCACCACTTCTAATGATGGTACCTTTATTATCACACGTGTCACATTCTACTTCGAAAACTATTGTTTCATCAATAAATACGTCAGAGAGGGGTGGTCATGAAAAGCAGGAAACAAGTATTATTGATTTGGCAAATACTTCACCACAAATCTCCCAAGAAGTTGTTGCCAAAGAGAAACCACTTCAGATTGGTACAGACTATATAAAGGGGGCATGGTTGAATGGAAAGAGTATTTCTTGTTTACACATCGAAACCCCTGAGCGAAAAGGAAGGTATTGCCTTGTTGAAGCAGTATGCAAGCTATACTTTAATGGATGCAGTGTAAACGAGTTTTTATTCGCGCTGGAAAATGTGTTGAATGTGCCATTGTTGACATGTACGGATGAAGAGGAGAAGGCCTTTATTCATTATTATAATCTTCCTGTAACGGTGCTTAAATGTAATAAGGTCATCAGTTTTGATGACCTTAACAATTTCTTTCCACAGTTATCATACATGTTCCCAGAAAAACCATCGACTGTTGACAGTAACAGTACCATTGGAAATCTGCCAAACTTTAGTGATCCTTCTTCAACATTTGAAGGAAATAACAATGTACTACTTTCCGAATCAACAGGGCTTCTTGCGATTCCACTAGGATCCGTGTCCGATTTGCAGTTTGTGAATGGGCAATCTGCATTTGCTTCCTCTGGAGGCGAGAAGAGACATCGTTCTTCACATGACCAGGGACCAGATGTGAAACAAGCAAAACTTCAAGAATCAACTATTCAGAAGCTTAGAAATCATCAACAGCAAGGTACTTCCTGATATACTTGAGCCATAATTTATCCATAAGTACATTTACAGGTCAGCTGCCTAAACAAGTAGAATGGCACCATGTCCGTCATTTATCGTTTATCTGAGAATTGTTCTCATGTCCGAATTGTTGTCATCTCCTCACATCATGAGGTATTCGTTCACTACAAGCAAGTGTTTACTTTAGGACTTTGTTGCATTAAGGTGAAGTGATCCAAGAATTTCGTGAGAATAATGATCGGAAACTAGTGTGCACGTGTGTTACTTCTTCCCCTGAAGAAATATTTATAATAGTAACATATAATTATTGTTGAATATGATAAGGACCAAGCATGAGGCACCTTTCACGCCAAATCGGCTTTCTAGCAAAAGAAGTTTCTCTCTTTTGTTCGTAATTTACAATTACAATAACCCCTTGAAGAGACTGACCCTTTGCTGTCCGAGAATAACTTAATTCTGTTACTTCTGTTCTTTAACTTTTTTAAATTGTTTAAATCTGCCGAGTATGGAAGACATCTTGATAAAGTCCAACAAACCGAATCGGAAAAGAATATTTTCTTTACTGTTTTAATTGACATCTTCACAAGATACGCGGAAGTGCAGTAAAAAATTAGTTATCATGGTCTTTGACCTTGAACCTGTTACCATGGATAGAAGATCACTGACTTTTTTCTCGGAGAATGTCAAGATCGACCCACATTCCAAGATTAGTAAATTCTATAATTAATTATTTTTATATGAAAATGTCCCCTCGACCAAAACAAAAAATGTTCATGAACTGGGATGATTTAAGATTTTCTTCAGATATATTCACAAGCTGGGCTTGATAAAAATCGATTCATACTTTTTTCTGTTATCATCCTCACAAGCCAGCACAGCTAAAAACACGAGTCAATACTTTTGATCTTAAAATGAAAGTCTCCGAGTGCTGTCTATCAACTTGTTCATTGGAATGCAACTAAATACAAAGTCTGGTCAAAATTCACTTGTGTGTGTGTGTGCATATATAAATATATATATATATATATATATATATATATATATATATATATATATAGAGAGAGAGAGAGAGAGAGAGAGAGAGAGAGAGAGAGAGAGAGAGAGAGAGAGGTCACAAGTTCAATGAAGTACAGATATGCAAGCAGCGATCTCTGGCGTTGAACCAAGGTCAATTAAGTCTGGTTTTCAAACTCTTTCGCAAACGTTCGGGCGTGTTGGTGGTCAGAACTGCACCATTTTCATTCAGAACCAGTTGCATATAGCAAAACGTGACTCCGGGAAAACCCCGCGACAATGCCACTATTCGTGCAAGAAGAGTAGTAATAGCAATATGTTCGAGATGGCCACTACGATGTCATGTTGGAGGTGAGCTGAGCACCATTTTCATTCAGAACCAGCTAAATACTTGTATTGTATTTTAGTGAAAACTTGTGTTAACAGACGGACAGATGGACGAAGGGTGAAAGGCCATCTCAAAAGCTCCTTTGTTCTGTGAGTTAATAAATGGAGAATTTAGATAGTCTCAGTAGATTCTTGCGTAATCCTGAGTGAATCCATTGGCATTATTAGCCATTTCTACATTTTACATGTAAATTACAACCGTTATAACCATCCGTATGCTACAGGCCTATTTATTGCAACTTGAAATTAACTTTAAAACACGACAGGCGTATACGATTTTTCTCCAAATAAACATATTGCATTTGTGTAGGCTCGAAATGCACCTAAACATTTATATTTATATTTATTGCCACTTCACTTCGCTGGAATATATTGACACAGTTGGGTTCACACGAACACCTATATTTTCATTGGGTTAAATATGTGCGTTTTTAGCACACAAAATGGCATGCAGTGACATTCTACTTTGTTCAGCACATTACTACTACACAAGGTGTGTAGTGTGAAGACCGTGAACCCTTAATTTCCAGTGAAATATATGTCAAACTATTGTAGTCAGCCTATACTTCTATCTTCACGCATGCGGATCACAATATAAGCTAACCGATACAATGGTGAGCATGGAACTTGCAACTGTAAACAACCCCGCACTAACTATCCAGTGGGCTGGCAAACCTGAATACAAAGCACGTGCTCTGGCCGTCTTAGTTTTGCTGTCAGACATGTTGCATGACAGTCGTTACTGACCTCATAGGTTCATCTTTTCCTTTCTCTTCCTTAGAAAAAGATTGTTGATTGTTGAATGGACCCAATCAAAATACCCAGTTCATGTCTACAATCTGGAAAAATTGGCTTATTTTCAAAACTGCCAGGTCACAGAGTGTTATCAATAGTGCGCAACACTAGGGTTTCCCAAAACTAATTAGGCCAAACTAGACGATCCCGGTCGGTTTTGTTGGTATGACAACCATATCAAAATAGTCTACAGCTACTAAGAACACATTCGTTATATCAGTTAAAACTTGTATTGTTGGAAGGGGGGGGGGGTGCAACTTGAAACAATGTATATACAGTATATGAAGAAATTCCCATTGTTAATCCTGATGTTTGCATGCCTTTTGCCTAACCGGAATGATTAAATTTACAAATGTACAAAGTAATTCTGAAAATTCTTTAATCACGAAATCTAATACACATTTATCCCAGCTCTGATAATCGGTAAAACTTAATATTTGTCATGAAATTTTAAATCTTGTGTCATATCGGATCTAAAATCAAAATTAAGAAATATCCTGCTTGTTTTGCTGGCTAATATTTTCGTTTTCCAAACGTAAGAAAAAAATGTGAAGTGATCATCTGACTGATTCTGTAAATTATCTATCATAAATTAATACATTATTTATATTGCAGGTGGAAAGATTGACGACAGTGGGTCTAACCAACAACACCAAAGTAATACACAAGATGCAGTGATAGTTCTTGACTAAACTTTAAGTAGAGGAAAGGTTTTTCCATCATTTGTCGGTTTAAAATTTACATAGAGCATAAACAGACCCTTCTTTGGAAACAGTGTTTATGTTTTGGTACATTCAGTATTGACAGATTTAAGAATGAAACAGCTCTTAATTATATCGCCACATTGTGTGTCAATCACGCTTTTTACATCCATATGATCTTGCCAAAAAAAAAAGCTTTTGATGCATTTAGTTCACGTGGGCATTATGTAGATGATCAACAGATCCAATGATCACTGTTATTAATTTACGCTTATCATACCAAATTATTGAAACATTATGCCAAGGTATTTGCATTACCTTTTCTATTGGTGCCAAATGTAGCATTTGTGTACCCTTAAACTACTTCCCTTCCCTCGAAACAAAATATGCTGGTGGTGACTGTCTGATGGGTAATATTGTGTGTTGATACATCGCCACTAGTTTCCTGGATCATAGATTTATGTTGTACAGTTAGTTAGTTCTCTTTCATTTGTATTTTGCATGATCGATTCATTTAGTTTTGTAGCTCTTTTTTGCACGATTGCATATCACTCAAACTTTCAGAGGTATTCCAGGTGAAGATCAATGTAGACCTTCGATATTTCAAATCTGCAAGCCTCGAAAAAATTGTTTTGTTCTTTGAGATATTTTTGCTATCTATTACGTACTTGTTCTTTCGTGCGTACGTAATATGCTCTTTTCCGCGTGTAAGGGAATTAGCCACTCGAAACATATGACGGTGTTTACATTTTTATTGTGATCTTCTTTTCTACATGTGCAAAAGTAGATGTTCTGATAATTAAAACAGAGTGATGTGGCATGGGACAGCTTGGTCCAGCGAATCACTTTACTAACTGCGACTGAAAGAGATAACGGCTATTGGCGCTAATTAAGAAAAGATGCTGAACATTTGCACAAACGGCTGAAGTAATTAGCTTGACACCTAGACATCAAGTCAGTGTCCATTACAGAAACTAATTCCAAATGATTGGTGCTCAAAAGTGTCAAACCTATCTATCTGTAGCATATCTTCTGAATTCTGAAACTTAGGGACATTTTATTTTCTCTCCACGAGGTATTATCGATTTTATTTTGAAAAGGTCTAGCAATAGCATCAAGGACATTCCTAATATGAATGGACCTATCATAATGAAAATAATTATCAAGCGTCATCAGCTCAACTTGACACTTATGTTGTTTAATTATGCTCCCACTCCGATAGCAGAAAGGGGCATATTGTTTTTCTGATGTCCATCTGTACGTTCATATGGCCGTCCCGAATCCATTTTAGCGGAGTAAGATAAACACTATTAAATTTAGACTATGAAAATGTACACGCTATATTATGGTAGTAAGTAAATGAGCAGATCAGATTTTCATGCCATCACAGCAGTTATTTTTTTTTGGGGGGGGTGGGGTGGGGTGGGGTGGTTAAATATTATTTTTCACTTCTGAACTTTTTGTATTTATGATGATTTTTTTTTTTTACACAAGCCTTATTAGCATGATAAAACAAAAACCACTTGATGTAGACAACTGCATTTAGGAGGCTTATTTGCATTATCTGTAGAATACATTGAGTAGGCTTATTTATATTCATATATAGATAACATGATTCGATTTTCAGACCATTGTAGCAGTTTTTAAAGTTTTTAAAAAACATTTTTGAATTTTTTGAATTTCTTTTCTTACAAAATCTTCGTTAGAACAATTGAGCGAAAAGCAGTCCAGGTAGACAAATGAAATTCGGTATGCTTGCTTGCGGTATGCAGATGACCTGATTAGATTTTCATGCCATTATAACAGCTTTGAAATGTTTATAATTTTTTGTTTACTTCGACAGTTTGTTCTGCAATAGGAGCATGTGTGTTTTATAAACCCAAATCTAGTTACGTATAAATCGGTCATTCGACTTGGAATAATATGCTGGCATCACCGTTTCTCGTTGTTATTACCCGTTTCACAGAGTTAAGAGATTCCTGGCTAGACTATGGATTATAATAATGTTGGTGCTGTTTTCAACATATATACGCCTATTTACTCTTTGCTGGAGGAAAGTAGGAATTACTGCTTGATTCAGTTAAGCCTGTGTAAATCAGAGCCCGAACAAAACTAGTCGTACGTCCTAATTTCTCTATACAGTTTGTTTGAACGGGTCTCAAATTTAGTGTTCATTATTGTCACGCATGGGAATTGCAAGACAAAAGGTATCGCTAGTCTGGGGACTAGGACGACGTCAGGGTTGGCGTCAACATTGTCAGAGTCCTGTGATAAAGTTTTTAAAAGTCACACATCTTCCACATCAATTGCTGCTGTATTCAACTGAAATATTAGCATAATATTACCTTGTTATATACTTTAAATTTTGTATCAGAGACTTAGCATAGGAGGTAACATAACAATATTTCCAGGTATGTGTTATTAATAAGGACATACGTTGTCCCATTGTGGCGTCAAGCCACTCTATACATTATGATGTCGTCGAACTCGCCCGATATATTCATTAGCGTCATGAATGAAATTAGTCTCGGCCTTCCTATACTATATCTTGTTAGAGAATTTGCAGATAGCCGTCAGGGTAAAATGCATTATAAACTAAGCTCCCTTGCAGATGGTTTACATCAAGCCGATACATTTTGATCCCATCCCTTGAGAATGTATGGATGTCATCGATAGTATGATGTCGTAGTGTACATGACGTCAAAAACTACGTTGGGTTATAGGCAACTAAATTGATATTTCAATATTCTTCGCGACTTGCATAAATTTAACTTTTCTTTAGCTTCAAGGCGTGAATTAGGATACTTTGTAATTATTATTAAATTTATGTTATTTTTAGTCAATGCTCACAGACCCGTCTAGCGCTCCAAAATTTGGGCCGCCTCATTTTCGTTTCAATTCGTTTTCTCTCCAGGCCCTGGCTTGGCTTTCCACTGTATAGCGACGAAAACCGAAGAAACCCGGGTGACATGGCTAAGATGAAATTATACCAGAAGTTGAGTAAAGAATATTTGAAGAGCATATTTGGTTGAATATTTGAGCTTTTTCCTAATAATACCGTTGAGATATCTTGTAACTGGTGCTAATTATAAATTAGAGTGTACACTAAACAGATTATTGTATGTGTACTGTCTGATATCTAAGGTGGACTCATTGTTTTGGCGTACCAGACTCGCAAGCTCGTCAAACACATTACAGGACAACTCTTACGCCCGAGATATCAGACAGTGTGCATACAGTAGCCTATAATATGGCTAAAGTTTGTACCTTGATATGCTAGGATTCAAGTCTATCCTGCGTAAGCAGAAAGCCAATTCATCACAGGCGAGACACCGCGGTAATAAACATTTTTTCAAGATCCACTGTTTATATTTTTTTTTTGTCTACTCATTGATTCAAAACACGCATACCTGACTAATTTTTTTTTTCTTTAGCCCCCTCCCCGCCGATTTCAGAACTGTTGGGAGTCTTGGAGTTTCCACTTTGTAAAAATATCTTGCTTTCTTTCCCTGTAATATCCTGATTGTGTTGATTGTGCACATTTACCTTTGTACCAAAAAATAACTTTAATTTACATGCATAAGGTGGCATTTATAACGTCATATATACCTTAAGAGCAATCATGTATCATAAAGTTCACTGAAAGTGGATTGACCGTGTCATATTTGTGCTGGTGTAGGATGCAGTCGAGTATTGTACAGTGACATATGCTGGTGTCATATTTTGGCACTGACTGCACTATATTCACAGTTGGAAATTAACCTCAGTTCTACGGGCAAAAGGGGAGTCTACCAGACTAATTTATGGGTTAGCTTGGACACGCAGCCGGTGCAAACTCATCGGTCGTGAATCCAGTAAAGTCAGCATAGTACAGCTTGGACCTGGTTCCACCTGTAACCTGGATATTATGCAATGTAGTGAGGTGTAAATCTGTGACAGCTTCACACACATGAGTGAAACAAATATGCATTTTTGTGCATACTTGTGCTTTAGTTTCGAAAACCAATGAATTCGCATAATATATGCTCTTCATCAGAGATGCTGCCAGGCCGCGTAATCGCGGGTTTCTCACAAAAATGATGGAGATTCAAGCAACATTTAAAACCCAATGGGCTAAAGATTGTACACGTTATCTGTGGTTCCCACGATTTTTCGTACCCAATGTGCGATTTTTTAATTTTTTGTTTTTTTAATTAGGTTGATCAGATCACCGTCTTATTTGCCTTTTCTCCATGATCTCAATTAATCCTATATCTGTGGAGAATATTGTTTGAATACAAGCACCTTTATGATGGAGATCTGTTGGAGTATTGCAGAAACTATGGAGATATTCCGATTGAATTGTTTCCTGGAGCGGTGTAGTAAATTGATCCATCAATCAGCCATTAGGGAAATATCTAAAGCGCAACAGCAATGTGTCATGTTGAAACAAAAGATAACTGATTTCTTGAGGAAAGTCAACGAGACGGAAAGATCATCTGTTGAGGACGAAACTAGGAAGGGTGAAATATCAGATGGTTTGCTGCCAACCGAACATAGCGCAGAAAGCGGTGATGCAGAAATAACCGACAAGATGTCGTTTACTACGGTTTAGGCCTTGCAGTAAATATGATACATCGACAGAAATATCCAAGAAACAACATGCGTGAATTGTGGAAAATTGTGTTTTGGATACATGAAAACCAGTTCCCGAATCTCTTCAGATTGGCTATAATTTCAGCGGTGGTGCCTTTATGAAAAACTGATTGTGAAAGGTGATTCAGTTCCCATAGCAAAATTCACACTAGTCCGAGATATAGGGTAACGAAACGAAACAAAATCCTACGCAGATATATAATTCTGATTATATATATATATATATATATATATATATATATATATATATATATATATATATATATATGTGTGTGTGTGTGTGTGTGTAAAGTATTTTTTGTTCTAAGATATTCTGACATTTTCTTACTACAGTGATAGTGTTTCAAAGTCCTGTGGGCTAGCATCTGAAATAGTAAATAAACTGATGACTATACAGATGTGTTTGTGTGGTCCAATAAATTAGTTTCTCTTTGCAAAGGTTTTTTGAAGGGGAGTGATAAAAAACAAAGAAAAATATTTACCAGCTGAACAACAATTAGGTATGCAGATACCTTGTACATTTGTTGTCAAAGATGTGATAACAAATTATTAAATGCTTGTTTCAAATTAGGTGTTTCTACACCTTATGATAATGTTGTCACCCATCAGCTACCATTCGGCATAGTTTACCCTCCCCCTCCCCCGCTGATTCCCCCACCCCTCTAGAGGTAGGTGTGTGTGGTCCCCCTTTAAAATAATTTCTGGCAGCGTCTCCGCAACTAATCAGTACTTGGGTTACGATAAACATGACCCGCATAGCATCACATAGCTTGTAGACGAACAGACTATATGCAAACAGAAAATTAAATCTATTTGATAAAACTCAAATACTTAACTACGTCTTTGAGCTGCAGAGTCAACTTCTTCAATCCTTCTATGCGGACAATTGAATAAAAGAACATTTAAACAGAGCATATATTGTAATCCCTCCGGACTTTCTTTACCAATACTCAAACGAGAAAAATCAGAAAATATAAACTCAAAAGTTCGACTGTCATAATGTTTCCAAAGTTTGCACCAAGAAGGCATAAGTTGTCTTTGTCAGAACTTAAAAATGTTCGTGTTTTATGTCTTTAGTATTTTCATAAAATGAACAATCACAAATACATTTCAGATATAGATATATATATATATATATATATATATATATATATAATTTTTGATAGTTACATTTCGCAGTTTTGAACACTATTTCAATGAGTATGGAGTCGTATTGTAAAGATAAACTGATGTAATACGATTTTGTCCATTTTTATTTGCATCGTGTTGAATTGTATATGTCATGTTGTTTTCATCATTGCTCTATTTTGAATTTATACTCGGTTTTGTTTATGGTATTAACCGTACGTGCATTCAGTTATCTGGTCATTCAGACGTCCGTTTCGGTATAACTAGTCTCTGGTGTTTTGCACTAATTGGACATAATTATGACCCTTAAAAAGCTTCCATCTTTTATAATTCAGTTGACACTCAACCATATAAAATTCATGTATATGCCCCCCCCCCCCCCTTGCGCAGTTTGAATTTTTTAAGATTTAAATTTATATACATGTCTACATCTTGTCCGCAAATTTAGATACTCGTCGGTTCTGCTTCTGTTAATGTAAGTGAACAGAATCATGGAAAATTGATGTGACTTTGGAGATTATTAACCAAAGGCTCTCAATGACATGGACCAAACGTACTGTACAGAAACCATTATTTTCTTATTTGACTTAACCATGATCGTGACCACGAACCTTCAAACCCAAAAATCTATAGGTTTCGTATTACCCTAAGTGCCAGCCACCCACAAAAGTTTGGTCAAGGAACATGTTCTGGAAGAAAATTTAGTTTTCAAGACCCATTTTATTTTCCTAGTTACAATGACCTTGACCTTTGATCTTTTAAACCCCAAATCAATAGACCTCTTCCATACATTAAGTGCAAGTCCTCTACAATGTTGGTCAAGGTACGTGGTTTAGAACTAAAGTTATTATGCAAAAATCATTTTTCTTTTTTCAGTAATAGCGACCTTGACTTTTTGACCCCAATATCAATATACTTCTTTTTTACCCAAAAAGCAAGTCATTCACGAACTTTGGTGAATGTGCACAGTAGAGAATTGAGTGTTTGTGAATGCACTTTTAATTATTTAACCGCAGCGACCTTGACCTTTGAGCTTTTCACTCAAATCAATAAGCTTCTACCGTACTCCAAGTACAAGCCATCCACGACACTTAATTCAAGTCTGTGATGCTGAACCAAAGTTATTGTGCGGAAATCATTTTTCTTCTTTCAGTCATCTTGCGCTCCCAAGATCGATAGACTTCTTCCTTGCCCAAAGCGCAATCCATCTACAATGGTTGATAAGATTGGTAGTGAAAAACCCTAAATACTGTGCGGAAATTAAATAGGTAACAGACAAACGGACATACATCATTGTAACATAATACTATAGTTTTCAAAAATTTTAACATAATACTATAGTTTTCAAAAATTGACCTTAATTAAAGGTTTTGGTGCAGCAAAATTAGCTTATGGCGGACATATAAAAAAAGTGAAAAAGACAAGCAACAGAGATATAATGTACCTTTGACACATATTCAAACACAACTTGGGAGAAAGTTGAAGACATGTTGTCAGAATGCGACCCCTCCAGGTCGACTATTTTTGCAAATGAAGCCCCGTTCGATTTTGAATAAATGTTAGTGATCATTCACATTTTTTGTGTGTGCTTTTAATGATGTTGGCATTCGTGTCTCTTGTTGCTATATTTAAACGAACCGCACAAGCAGCAGCTGCTTTGATTTCAGATCTGAGAAGCATATCGGTTATCTTTTCCCGTTCGTGCTTTCTACGCCTGCTCTGATCCCTTTCGTTGTTTACAAGTGGTGAATAAGCTACAGAGGTCATTCCTAGAATGGGTTGGGGAGAAGCGACGTTGGAAGCAAGAACATTGTGCGAGATATTACAACAAATTATACCCTTAAAATTAGAATATAACTTTTATGTGCGACCTCCTTTCAAAGCAGTCTAAAATAGAATTGCGTGCTGTTTTCTACGCTGGCTAATATGAAAAACTACTTGATATATCCTCTACGTAAGAAGTTTAACACTGATATCGTCTCGCTTCAAGATGTGATTACTTTGTTCACAGATAAAGCAACGTGGGCGAAATTCATACTCAAATATTTGAATACATCAGTGACGATAAAACGGGTGCAAAATAATATTTAATTTGCATATTGCCACTGTCTGATGAACTTCAATGGGGTTTATTTAATCGGCGGAGTTAAACTACATTGTCCTCAGATGTTGCATTTAAGGTAGGTAAAATGAAGGTTTTGGTGCAGCAAAATTAGCAAATAAATGTTCAAATTTTGTTGGCCAATCGGGGTTTGGGCGCAATGGTAATTAAATGTTCCAGTTTAAATGGCAATAAATGTTCAGTTTTTATGGAAATGTTCAAATTTTGCAAAATATATACGGGAAAAATTGAGGTCAATTTTTGAAAATTATAGTATATGTATCGTCAATTCTTGAAAACTATAAAGTGTCCATTTTTATGGTCAATTTTTTAAAACTATATATAGACATTTTAATGTCAATTTATGAAAACTATATATTGGAAATTTGACGGTCAATTTTTTGAAAACTGTTTATTGGAAATTTTCTGGTCAATTTTTGAAACTTATATTAAGAATTTTAAAGTCAATTTTTATGTAAATTAAATATTCACATTTTGGAAACTATATATTGGAAGTTTTAAGGTATTTGCATGGTCTATGGGTTCTTGTCCCAATGTAAGAAAAAATGGGTTTTTTTATGGTCAAAATGATCAAAAATGAGTTTGGGGGAGTTTAAATGATATTTTTGTATGGTCTTGGGGGTAATAAGGGGGATGGAAATTATTATCAACTTTTTATGGCAAAATTATTGTCACAAGCAAATAATATTGTATTTTCCTTTTAAAGTTATTAGAAAATGACTGGGTGATATAGGTTACTTTTGGTGCATTTAAAAATGGCTTATGAATAATAAGTATATAGTATAATGGAGGACATTTACAAGTTTTTATAGGATATGGCCATTTGTAACATGATGAAATATTATTTAAGCTGGAGTTGATTGGACAAAAGTACAAAAATGAGATAAATAATAAGGATATCACACACGATTTATCACATGATCCTTGTTGTAATAAAAGAAACATTATAGTAAACCCTGACGGAGTATATGTTTGTTTTAATCGTTGTAGCCATCATAGGTATACACACACACACACACACACACATACATATATATATATATATATATATATATATATATATATATATATATATATATATATATATATATATATATGTATATATACACACACAAGCGTGCGAACCTAATAATTCTCATAAAAATGTTATATTCTTATATCCAAAAAACGACAGGTAGCGGACAGTAAATATCATATACAGAACATGTTGTATGACTATGAAATTACAAATAGGATTAAATTAAACCAGTACGAAATGAGCTGCAAATTTATTTTTAACAATTTTACGACCTAACAAAAGAACAATAAATCTTTATTATAATTTTGGAAAAATAATAAATCCTCATAATATTAATATTAATAATCCTCCCCCCCCCCACCCGAAAAAAAAAAACTTAAATAAAGTACGATTTATTATGGAATCAAATTGGGCCACAACTTCTACAACTTTGATAATTGTTTTATTTTGGTTTCCAGATGTCCTAACAATGTTTCAACACAAGTACAACAGCTTATCATTATCATAAGTAATTTCAGTTTCTGCAGTTGTTTCTAATTGAACCAGCTCTCTTGCTTGGTTATTAAAACATCTTCCATTCGATCGTTTTTAAAAATGTAACAGGATGGTCCTCATCAGGACTTTCATAAAAAAAATTTTTTTTTTTTTTCCATTTTGTAAAATATTTTAAATATGTAAAGTATTATTCCAACGATCTAACATATTTTGGAGTAAGATATATACAGTTAGAGACTACTCAGTTTGGAACAAGAAGTGAAGTTATAAATAATAAAAATGAATTAAATGAATATTTGCACAAAAGCGTGGGATTGCAATCTGTTTCCTCCGTTATGGAACAAAATTTAAATATGAAGGGCAATACAATCGTGAATCTAGGAACACCTATTAATGTAAATGATGCTGCAACAAAACAATATATTGATAATGCTGTTAACATTTTCTTAACAACTTTTATTGATAACCAATTACAAAGAGTTAATACGAATATTGATACAAATGTTAATTATATAACAACATAAACTGAGGATAAGGGTAAAAAATTTGATGAGCAAATTAAAAAATTAACCGAGTTTTTCCTATTCAAGATCGGTGATATTATGACTGGCAATTAAATTATGAAAGTTGGAATAAAGTCAATAGATACGAAGGATTTACTATTAGGCTGCAATAGTACTGAACGAGGCAAAGGTTTGACAATCGATCGATGATGACAATTTTACACTATATGATAGAAAAAGAAATCCTAATTTCTTAGCGATGGTTTACTTAAAAAAAACATACAGAACAAATATGGTGCGGTTTGAATAATACAAATAGCCTTTAACTAGGTTTAATAAGGATATCAATATGAATGATAATGCTATAAAAATATCAAAGAACCTGTTGATATTCATGACTGTTCAACTAAGGGTAATGTTGATACACCATTAGCACAAATTCGTTATGATAATCAAGAAACATATGTGAAAAATGGTGATTTGATGACTGGTGGTCTGGATATGGATAATAATTTTATTTTGCAGGTTAAATATGTGGATCAAAAAGTATCAGCTTTACCACATGCTGGTAACACAATCGAAATATCAGAAATCGTTCAAGAAATAGAATCATACGTAACAATTAACGATCAGGAATATTCATTTTTATAAACAAACGTGCAAGATATGACTACAGTTCATACAATGGTACCAACAGATTTAAAATATAAGGCAATTTGTGTTTTTTTTAAATATCTCTTCCTCTGAAAATGGTAAACGGCTCACATGACAAAGGCTGGATTATTTTTAATTAAAACATAGTAAATTTTTTGTTACTGAAAAGCAACCTGATTTTAAAGTATTCTTTGCATTGCTTAGAAAAGGTCAGTCATCCGATCCAGCTGAAACTATTGGCACAACACTGACAATAATTAGGGCAAAAAGCATCTCTGGAATAAGCTCTGAAGTTGCACAGACACCAACTATAGTGGATGTAAATACAATTGTTTTGTGCATATTACCATATAACAGATAACTTTTTCTGCAAGCTGAACATAATCTTGTTAATAATCATGCATCTTAAGTATTGTGTCTATGTGTCTACAAGGTCAATCAATTAAAATATTTTGTTATTTTTTATTTGATACCCAAAAATTGCTTTTGACGGTATTTGATCACCATATAATTATATATATATATATATATATATATATATATATATATATATATATATATATATATATATATATATATATATATATGTGTGTGTGTGTGTGTGTGTGTGTGTATGTTTGTGGGGGGGTGTGGGGGTGTTTTATCAACTTCTCCACTTACTCCAGTTCTTATATATGTATTATCATCTACAATCCCAAACCATGTACATTGATGGTTGCTTGCTGTATTTAACACAGAGCCAAAACGGGAAACATTTTGTATACGATGATAAAAAATATTTGATGCTGAATTATATCTTTCCTCAAGAAAAACATTTGACGCAATAGTATAATAACCTCTTTTTAACACAATTGTATATGATAGAATGCTTCGACACTGCCATACAAAATAATATGATCTGTTTTCCTATTTATTTTTTTAATAGCTAAAAGCGTTGTATTTCCATTTTTAATTGTCATTTCGTTAGTTTTGGTAATGTTTTTTTTTTTTTCATAAACAAAAAAAATAACATTAGAATCTTCGATATTTATCTCATAAGGTGGATTGTAAAACATAACATCTGGAATAAATTCATCCTTACAATACCAACCCCATACCATCTCGACCATGCACACATCACCAAAAAATGACGCTACAAAATCGGTGATTTTCGTATGTATCAGACATACCCAAATGTCGACCCAGTAATTACTTCTCATCTAAGAAAACAGTCCATCTGGTTCTTAAAGGAAAGGCGACAGGTGCCGTAACCCGCGGATCTGGATTCGAATCTCCTTAGAGTGCGAATTAAAATTTTCTAACTTGTATGATATTATTTATTCGTATTTAAAAATTATATTAATGTTATCAAACATTCTCCTGTAGAATCCATGGATAGCACTTTCCGCTCTGTTTGATGTATATTTGTAATTCTCTCTCTCTCTCTCTCTCTCTCTCTCTCTCTCTCTATATATATATATATATATATATATATATATATATATATATATATATATATATACATCGATTTTTTTTAAACAACTACTAACCAAAGTAAATCTGATAACCCAGAAGAGTTTATCAAGAGACTTATCATAAAATGCAAGAATTTCAGTCTACATTGACATTAGACACGTCAGGGGAAAAGATAATGTGATCGGCGATGCATTATACCGTGTATAGAAGTACCATATTGCTTTATTTTGTATAATTCAGCTGAGTGTTATTCATAAGACATCTTCCTGTATAATTTTGATTATTATAGTATCAGATGCATATTTAAATGAAAGCTTGATTGCATAAATCTTTCTTTTTCTTTATGAGGGGAGGTGTTATGTATTATGTTAATATACTTAACTTTTGTCTATGATTGTAAGTTGTATGATTGTTTGAAAATACATACTTAACTTTTGTCCAGTTGTTTATATAGTATTTTCATAGGCATTTCGGAATTAGACCTTTGTGACATATGTCAGGTAGGCCAGTATTTTTCCAATAGGATTACTCATATTGTGATGTGGCATAGGTTATGTAGGCATGTGTATTTATTGTTACGACTCTATGGCTCGAACTAACGTAACAAAAAGAAAGTGAAACCAACAATGTTTGTAAAAATCAACAAACAATTTATTTTAAATAATTAATGTGAAAATCAAAATACAATTACAGTTTCGTGCATTAAAATCCAAATAATCCAACAATTATTAGTGTCCTAATCACAAGTCCTGTATATACAGAAACTTTAAAATGTTCCAAATGAATGAATGTTCCAAGTTAATGAATGTTCCAAATGAATCTTCGTAATGAACGAATGTTCTAAATGAATGAGTCTTCGTAATGAACGAATGTTCCGAAAGAATGATGGTTCCGAATGAATGAGTCTGTAATGTTCCGATAGATCAACGATAATGTCGGATCATCTTTAAGTATTCAGTGACATCCGAGAAAGTCCTAAATATAACTCCAGGTAACTCTGATGAATGGTCCAATAAATAATTCCTTTCGAATTATCGATACAGCATGGCATTACAGCAGCACGGCTATTATTTCAAACGATCTGATGATTCCAAAGCTGATCATAAAAAAACAGTTCTTTTCAACTCAAGATCTAAAATGGAATGGAAATAATTCGTATTTCCAGGTCTTTTATACAACTTGCAAATGGCACATTTCACAACAGGAAACGTGTCATGTTACGACCCAGAATGCAATACTAAATGCGTCTATTTCATGGAATTTTACTGAAGAATGATCAACAGCTCTGACCTTGAACAAAAGGTCAGTAACATGTTGTTATTTGATTAATAGTACAACTAAACCCAACTTAAATATGACTCACTATTTGACACAACTTTAAAGTAGAGTGATAGGCCAAAAGTTTAAGCACATTATAGATGCCATATACATATTTCCGTAACATTATATACAGAATTTGGTAAACAGATTCATTCCTGTTCTAGAATTTTTGTTCTAAAAGATCAGTGTGTAAGGAATCTATTTTAGATGTGTTGTTGAAATCAGATATAATTTGAGAGGAATTATTTATTTACAACATTCATTGGAAATACTAAAGTGCTCACACATTTTTGGATTAATACATGATCCGGGAATTTATGTGAACTCATTCAAATGCATTCAGGATTACATCTTTGTGGTACATCAGGATATTCAAGGCTATTTGAATTCATTCGGAACAATCTATTATTTTGGACTTATTATATCGACATTTAGGATTATTTGGAATTCAACTAACAAATTGTAAATGTCTTTTGAATTTTCACTTTAATTGTCTGGAAATAAATTGCTTGCTGATTTTACTTACATTGTTGGTTTCACTTTCTTTGTGTTACATATTTTTGAGATCTAGAGTCGTAACAATTTCAACAATCTGATGTCTTGATTCCTGTGTAGTTGCTGCCAGAGCTTTAATCTTCTGCATGGTCTTCCTGGAATAAATCTTTGCAGCCTCCGGGACGTGACTGTGGTAAAATATTTTGACAATGTCTTCATTTCCTGTTATTATCAACTACTCGCTCTTTTGGTGGTCGGGGTTTCGTGCGCACAGTTTATGAAGTATACGCTATTGTTCTCATCTAGCATGAATGTTTCTAAAAAATTGCCCTTGTTAGTCAGCTACACAAGTGGTCTTCCTAATGTCTATGGACATTTTGTATCTCCTGCCCAATACTAATTGTTGTTTACATCCCATTTCGCGTCACAGCTTATACAGGTCGTGCTATTCCATTTGAAGTTTTTTTTATTACTGGTATAAACTTGCAAACTTTGTACTTCTTTGCACATGATCTATGTGCATCAAACTCTGTCTTGGACAGTAATATCCAAATAATAATAATTGATTTCCAAGACAGAGCAAACTCGTTTAGACTATATTAGATCTATCAAAATTACTCATATACGACTATTATTATTATAAATTAAAAGCTTATAAATTTGGTATAGGATCTAGTTGTCGTACAAATTAATTCGGCAGTTTCCTACATTAATTAAACAACCCTTAAAAATGCAAGGAGGTTTCGTGTTTGTAATTCACAATGAAAACAACAAATAAGGATGTTTCCAAAAGCATTGTGGAACAAGTTATAATATATGTACTCTCTGTCGATATACTCTAATTTCGAAAACGGATATTGTATGCTTTCTATGTTACAGATGACACAATAAGATAATTAAGTTTCCTTCTATAATGTACATCTTTTTAGTAGACAATCTTTTATCCAAGACTTTCATCAATGAAATGATTCTCATGTTTGGTATTAAGTCCAATAATGTTTTCTGGTAAAATGCGGCTATGATTGAAGAATAATGTTAGCAAGAGTTGGCAATATTCCTTTGGCCTTCACGTTTTTCCAGATAGGCGAAAAGCTGTTAGATATTATTTTCCATAGAGAGGCTGATGCCTGCGGGAGTCCCTGTGTTTGTTTTAATACTCCGTTAGTAATTATGGGTGCCGGTATTGCGGTAAATGGGCTGGTATGGCGGATCTGTCAATTTAACATTACGGCGCATTATTGCATTGGGGTGGTTTGACGGTTATGGGAATTTAATGTTAAAAACATCCATAGGTTTATCATTGTGGGCTGGTATGGTGCTTAGGGGAATTGAACATTACCATTGGCCTGGTATAGCGGTTATGGGAATTTAATGTTAAAAACACCCAAATTATTAACATCGTGATCTGGTATGGCGGTTATGGGAATTTCACATTGTGGACCACTATGGAGATCTGTGGGAAGTAAAAATTGTGGTTCACTATGAGTATCTACGAGAATGTAACATCGTGAGTCACTATGGATATATATGGGAATTTATCATGAGCGTCAGTCTGGGTATTAGTAAAATTTAACAGTGTCGGTCACTATGGGGATCTAACACACTTAATGACAATCCAGTTGAAGACATTCTAGCCCCATGACAACCGATGTTACGCCTTACCCTCTAACCATTAGTAAATCCGGAGACTTTGCATTAACTACATTAGTGAGTGGTTGCTTCCATTAATATATTCAATGTTGCATAGTATTTATATGCATATATCCTATATTTATATATAAACCATTACCTTTACCTCAGGTTATGTTGGTGGTGTGGATAAATTTGCATATATCGTTCATATCTTATAAATGGCTATAATCAATTGCATCAACTCCTAATAACACTAAAATTCCAAAATAAAACGAAATTTAACGGAGAGAAAACAATTCGAAATATTATATTTAAAAAAATATGGCTAGACTAAAGGTATTATTAAAATTCTGAAACCAACAGGGAAATTACCCCAGATTAAAAAAGCCAGGAACATGTAACTAAAATGGCCGAAACTAAAAGCAATACTAAAATTCCGTAACTAAAACGGAATTTAGCTGAGACCAAAACATATTCGGAACATTGTATAATGAAATATATTCTTGACTCAAAGTTATACTAAAATTCCAAAAGTAACACTGAATTTACCAGGGACTAAAAAACCAAAAAATATTCTTTTTGATATATCCGAGATATCAACATCAAAATTCAGAAGCTAAAACGGAATTTATCGGAGTCTAAAAAATCCGAAATAAAAAATATGGCATACAGTAAAAGTGGTACTAGAATTCCAAAACTGAACGTAATTTAGCAGACATAAAAAGAAAACAGGAATATTTCATTACAATGGCAAACACTAAAATTACGAAACTGGCACAGAAATTAGTAGAAACTAAAATATACCGAACAGAGTAAAAAGTTTTTTAAAATAGTTGTAAACAACAGTTTGTAAAAGAATATTTAAATTTTAAAAATTGCCCACCCAAAAAGAAATTGCAAAAGAATGTAATTCATTTGTTTAGAAAAAAAAACAATTTTTAACTTCTTTGCAAATTATTTTTTTAAATATAAAGAATGAAAACAAAATATTTAAAGAAAAATATAAATATCTGAAAATGTAAAAAAGAGCATTTGTGTAAAAAAAACTTTGGAATTATAACAAAAGCTTTTAAAAATATAAACAAAGTTTACAAATAACAAATCTAAAACACAAATAAAAACAAATCAAAAAAAAAGAAATTAAAGAAAATAACAATTTTGATTCAAAAGCTATGCAAACATTTAAAAGCAAATTAAAAACAATTTGAAAAAATAAATAAAGTGTATGTGAGAAGAAGGGTATTAGCACTTATACAAACATACACACTTATATACCATTACACACATACAAATTGAATGGAGGTTGCTAATATACTTATAATTACTATCAAACATGTCATTACACATGCAAAAAGGGGTGGATATTTAAGTTTTGTTTTGAATACACATATAATCACGCACAAAACATATGGTCCCAATGGGAATTGAATATGGAGTAGCTCGTGTACTTAGACTTACCATCCGATATACCATCACATATGCAAACGGAAGGGACGTAGCTCATATAATTATATTTACTATCCAATATACTATTATACACACAAGGGGATGGGGTAACGGACACATATATTTGCTATCGAACATACTATCACACATGGAAATGGAAGGGCTAGCTTATATATATATATATATATATATATATATATATATATATATATATATATATATATATATATATATATATAAATATATATATATATATTTGTTGTTGTTGTTTAGACACACAATTTCATACAAACACACGTGCACACAAACACGCAGAGAAATTTTAATAAGGGTGGATAAATTGAATGGAAAGACGGACAAAGTAATATCTAATTACAGTTAATGACATTTTTAATGGTGACTATCACACACTTATTTATACGATCCAACACACACCCCTACTCACCAACACCATTCCAATATGCAAATAAATAAGGGTTAGATGAGGATGTATGTATGAATACTAACGGATAGATACATCCATACAATCATACAAATATAGATACATACAGTCACACTAGCCATCGATGGGAATTGAGTGGATACAAATTGAACAAAAAATTTTAAAATAAGAAAGCATACTAACGAAAACATTTAAATACATTTTCAACAAAATTAAAAAAGAAATATAAAAAATACAAAAATACAAATTAGTAAACAACTAAAATAAAACATTCTAAATAAAAACAATATTTTAAACTAAACATTGAAATAAAAAACAAAATAAAATTTCACAAATATCAACAAAATCTAAAGTATAAATTAAAAGTTTTAAAAGGAACAACACTAACTCGTATTGACGATTACACATCCTTACTGCCCAATACAGTCTCATTCACCAACACACATCTTTACTGAAAAACACTCAACATCCTGATTGACAGGCACAAATCCTTACTGACAAACACATATCCTTACTGACTAATACGCACCCTTAATAACCAACTCTCGCACACACACACACACACACACACACACACACACACACACACACACACACACACAAATTCATTTGTAAGTGGGATATAAAGTATGAGGAGAGCTATGAGGACTAATGCCTATTCTTACAGACCCACACATGTTCTTAAAGACAAACACCCACATATACAAACAAACAGACGAGGGAAAGGAGTGATGGTCACTAATACACATAATTACAATCCAATATCCACACATGCAATTACAAACGGAAAGGAGAGTTATGGGACGTTCACTAAAACACACACTTACAAGCCAGGACCCACATTTACCATTCATGACCCACCTTCAAAACAAAACGGACGAAGGAAAGGGGAGTTATATGATGGTCACTAGCACACATACTTACAATCCAACACTCACCCTTACAAACAAAACGGACGAGGCAAGGTAGAGAATACTTAATGGTCACTAACACACCTATTTGCCATTCCGTAGTCACACATAGACACATAACGGATGAGGGATAGGAGAGTTAAGTTATGGCTACTAATATCCATAATTACACTCTAACAACCACCCTTACGACAGAGAAAGGAAAGAGGATAAGTGAGGGTCATTCACATCTACTTATAGACAAATAAACGCACATTATTATTAACAAATAAATAAACAAATACACATTCTTATTAACAACAACAGTGGAGGGAACGGGGATAGGTGAGGGTCTTCTACTTATGGACAAACAAACACACGCACCTTTACTATCTGACACCACACATGCAAACAAAACATAGGAGGGAAAGAGGATATATGAGGGTCACTCACACCTAAGCGTGGAAAAACAATCACAATGTAACAATCAAACACATTTGTACAAAAATAACAGAAGAGAAAAGGGATAGTTGAGGGTCACTTACACCTATCTATGGACCAACAAACACACGAACACTCTTACTATTCAACACCACACAGTCAAACGCAACAGAGGAGAGAATAGGTATATGTGATTGTCACTCACGTCTACTTATGGACAAACAAACACACATCCTTATTAAAAAAAAAAAAAAACACACATTATTATTTATAATCAAACGTATCGTTTTAAACCAACAAATATATACATATCCTTGTTAAGAAACAAACAAACACACATCCTTATATGCAAACAAACAAGTGGTAGGGGACTATTTTTGATAATGCATACACACATACGTACATACAAACATACAATCATATATGCCAAAGAGGGTGAGGGGTGGGTACGAGCACTAGCACATGCATACACACATTCACACTCATACAAACATACATATATACATACAATCACACTAACCATTAACAGGAATCGAGTCATGGATGAAAATTGCAACAGAAGTGGACCAATAGGATGGAGAGACGGACAAAATATTTGCAATTGCAGACAAATCTTATTTATACTATCGCTCTG
The DNA here is from genome assembly GCA_029931535.1 of Margaritifera margaritifera. NCBI lineage: Eukaryota > Metazoa > Mollusca > Bivalvia > Unionida > Margaritiferidae > Margaritifera > Margaritifera margaritifera. Next base: position 1,063,395 of record JAQPZY010001685.1, read on the forward strand.
TTCGCTCTGTTCACCGTTGATTTTCATGGTTTTCGTGTCCTGTTTTCTCTTTTCATCTTCTTATTGCTGTACAAAAGTATATTCTTCTTCCTTTTTTGTTGCATAAATGTCACAAGTTCTTCTTTCTGTTTCTTGTTAATGTCATCGTATTCTGGCACTTTAAGTGATGTTTGAGGTGCCGTCAAACATTCCGTGAAACACAACACACACCTCCTTTCTCACCAAGATCACACATGCATACAAGCAATTAAGAGAACAGAGTATGTGATGGTGGCTATCACTCACTTATTTATCCAATCCAGAAAACCTTCTTACTCACCAAAACCACACCTACACCTACATGCAAACAAGCAAGGGGTATGTCAAATATGGATTGTTCCCAAGGTTTCAATTGAGGCAAAGGTTTGCAGAAGCCAAACAGTATTTCTTTGATGAACCAAGAAAGCACACAGAACTCAGTAAAATGAGTGTTAACAATTTTCACACAGAAAATCATTGTATATTACTTGATTTGAGAAGAACATACGATAACATATTCCATGGTAGTGGTCATAAATGAGTTAATGTTCAGCAATGTGTCCATCAACATAAAAGAACACGAAGATGCACTCAAAATGTATATTTATTTCGTATCTGATGCTAAGGTAAATGTTCAATACAAGCAGATAAAATGCACATGAATCATTAGCATTTTGCACGGATGTACCTAAATGAGTCTCATAACTTGATAATGTATGGAGTGGTTAACTGTGAAAATACTATAATTTCTCCAAATCTAATGGAGACCCAATACGCAAACATTTTCAATTACTTCGTTACCATCTGTCTAACTTTTCTGTTCAACAAGACTCACACTAGCAAGTAGTTGTTACGCAAACATGAAAACGTTTTTATAATACAGCCTGAGGAAAAATTAGACCCTTGATATATATGAAAGAACCATTACCTTTTTCTGATTGATGACTGTGTCAATCTTGACGACATAAAAAGAAAGCAACTAACTTAACCAAACTAGCTTTTAGTGGTAGACATTTTGAAATATATCCTTGGGTAATTGCACACAAACACAACTGTTAACAGGAATTCAGAGAAAATACATTTTGGGGGTTGGGGTGGAAGGTAGGTTCTTCTACAATAAGGACAAAAAGCAATGGAAACTATCTTCATTGAAAATAATATCATCACAGATGATACACAAAGAGATTCTTGATAGACTAACACAAACCAAAAGAAAAAAAAACTTTTAATGCGATTAGAGTTTTACTTGGGCTATAGAATTGTGCTGTAAGCATGCATAGCAAGTACAATGTTTAGGTGTTTGTAAAGTAATGTACATTTATGTTGTCCACCGAACAACGCTTGTCGTTATCCACAGACAAAGCAACTTATCATCACCTTCCTCGTTTAATTTATTTTTTAATTGTATATCGTCTATGTACATATCTACAGCATACATCATGTAGATTCTATTTAGTGCTTACGTTTTTCTGTTTCGTGTTTTGTTCTGGTTTCGGTTTTGTAATCGTCTTTTGTGGCTTTGTGCCTTTGGAAAATGAACTGCTAGATTCCGAAAGCGCTTGGGCTGGTTTCACGACAGTTTTTCACTGTTGTTTGTCAGTTTTTCTTTCTTCTATGTTGCTTATTTTAAAGGTCAGTTTTAGGTGTAAACTTTCCACCTCACACAACTCGTACAAAAAAAAAAAAAACGCAAAGAGTAGAGTAAGACAAAAATACACGATAAGTATAATTTGCAAAGTAAACGATTTATTTAATCTGTTTTTACACTGCTGCTAATTCACATCACAATAAACTATGCAATATGTTCACGGATTGGATACCTTTCGTCCATTAAATAGTACTGCGTTTATTCATGTTTCATCAGATACCAATTATATCAAACACAATATATATTTTATAGGTTAAGAAAGTCTGCTGCATGTTTCATAGGTTAAGAAATTCTGCTACATGTTTCTTTATGTAATTGCTATGAAAAACGTAACCACGTGACCTCCTACATCCAACACTATTACATAATGGCTGCAAAGGGGGACTCTAATGAAGACAAATAGCGTCGTCTGCTTCATATATTGTGTATTCCCCTTTTATAATTTAAAATAATTTTTAACAGGAATATGAACTTAATTATTTAGTATACTTTACGATAGCTAGTCAAAGTGAACAAAATCGAATGGAGACCGTTGATCCTAAGTTTTGATAAAATGCCCATGTATAAGCCTTGTAACTCAGATCATCTCACAACAATTCAAATTCAAATTCCTAATGTACTCATGATTCCGCAATATGAACCCTGGATACTATAAATCACTAATTCCAAAAACAAATGACCTGGTTTGCTCCAAACTGGAGTCACTGTGAATGAAACACAACTTTTTAATACAGTGCTAAAACCATTTTTAAAAACAATAATGTGGATACCTATGCCAGATAGGTTTGGAACATTTTGATTCACTTAAATCTCTGCTAAGAATCAATTGGGCATCCAATGGAATTTAATATTGTAACATTAATAAACAGAATTGTAAGTACACATAGTCACTCAATTTAAGGCCCAGGCATGATGGAGTGTGTAGCTTTATGTATCCACAGCAGGTATGAGAGAGCTTAAACACTAGCTAAATTTAAAATAGATTGACATTTTTGTACAACGAATAAAATAAAATGAATCAATAAATATATCAAATTATTGCTCTATCGTGCTCTCATATATTACCTAATACTGCATAAAAACAAACAAAGCACCGAAAAACTTCCATTATAACTGCATAAAAACAAAACTATTTAAAAAGTCACTTAAACACTTGACTTACTACTACATAAAAAAAAGAAACACTGAAACATCTCTCTTACTACGTGAACATTGCTGAAACACTTTCCTTATTGCTACATATAAACAAAAACACACACATGTAGCTGGCACACTTTGGTCAAATACTGGTTGCTTAGAGCTATGGTCTAGCCACAGATTTGCGTTACTACTACTTAAACACTACCATCCTAACATAAAAGTTTTAAACATGACTCATGATATTAAATTCCGGTTGATAAAATAATATGATTGTGGTACTGAAAATGTACAACACAAAATAATTTTAAAAATTTTGAACAACATAAATGATGAAGCTAAACTACATTGTGATGCAGTCAACATTTTTCAAAGTGGTGATATAGATATTCAACAAGTTTAACATAAAGGCAACACTCTCGGTGTCAAGAGAAGTGTGTATTTGTTTACAAGTTTGGATGAGATTAAAGTTTTGTCAAAGTTAGTTGTGATACGAAACAACATTCATGATAATAAAAATGTTTACTTGACAATTATGAACATTAAAAAAGAGTCACTTCAATGTAACAACGAATATGTTGATTTACTGATTGCATTCCATGATGAAAACATTCAGATAAGCAGTACCAACTCTGATAGCAAAATGATTAAACTGTGCAGTATGAAGAGTGATTAAATTACGTATTTGAGGTGGATAAATAAACAACTTTGTATTCGGCTAAATTTACGGCACAACTCTAAGATCTCATAAACTTTATCAAGTAAATATACGACTATTCATCAAAAACAGAGATATTATTTTGGGAAAACAAAGTTAAATTCAAAGCAGTACATGGTAACTCAGTCAACGAAGTAGCTGTTTTTAAATCAACTATTTTAATGGCAAAATTTGACATCGATCTGAAATAATTCATACGTTTTAAGGATTGAAAATAATTTTGCAACAAAATTGTGAAAATAAAAGAATTGTAAATGGATGTTCTCTTGGTTTGTTAATCACTCCAAAAAACAATTTTTCAAGTGTAAAAAACTCTATTTATATCTTTATACAGTGTTAAATGGTTAACGCCGTAGACGAGGTCAAATGTTGAGATCACATATACTCGCGTGCTGGAAAATGCTTTATGCATGATATTTTTATATACCATTCCCTGTACCTTTGCTATTGGCTTGAAAATGTTTCATGTAATTAATATACATATTTTACACTTTAGTTGTAAAAAGAATAATCCGACCTTGATTCTGACTAAAATGCCATACTGCTAAAATGTAGGGCAGCACATAATGCAATGGTTTCGGTAATAGTTTCCATTGTATGTCATGTATCTGGCAATCTCTTTTTATATTAAATTTGTTACTTTTATAGTTTTTGCTATATATTCGTTGGAAATCGTTAGACATACATAGTCCTGATGGGACGTGTATGTTTATTAGTATATAAGGTACACTGATAGTAATTTTGATTTTAGTGTCCATGAAACCATTTCACTGAACTAGAGGCTATTAACAAAGAGCGTTACTATCCATATGATCTTCAACCTTATGTCGTTGTCAAGTAAATGAGATATTATTTGTTATATTTTCTTATCAGTCTTTAACAGCACATCAGAAGATGAAGTTTATATATTGTGTCTAGGCAATGAAAATAAAATCCCTTGAGCAAGGACTCAACATAGCTACTGATACGGGCTGACCCATCTTTTCCTTAATCAATATCAAGTTACAAAATAACAAAATAAACCATGTTATCATATACATAAAAATATAATAGATGAGACATCCATTTACGTCAATGCCATTTCGCTTACATTGCTGTTTTTTTATATTGTTTGGAGAAGTGAAAGATTTACGAAACCATTAAATAATTTGCACCCTTCAATCTTTGCAACATTTGGTAACAGTCCATTTCATGAATGTCATTTGATGTAACAAGTTATGCGAAAACTCTTTCTTTAAGTTTTTGCATTTGATTTCGTTTTCTACAATAAGAAGAAGAGTAGTTGTTTTAAAATCTTGCTTCCATCTTGCATGGTGCATAGTAGACCTAACTAACTGGTGAGGAGTCTCAGAGAACCAGTAATTAAGGCTTTGCACTTGTGAAGGTAGTTTGTATGTTCAATATCCACCATCATGTCAGCTCGAATCGGTTACTATGGTGTGTCACTGGGCAAGGCACTTGACTCTACTAGCTTGATTATGGTACAATCAGTTACTATGTTGTGTCACTGGGCAAGGCACTTGACTCTACTAGCTTGATTATGATACAATCTGCATGATTTTGCGTACCATAGAACAGTAAGCAAAACCTATTAACTCTATGTTCTTTCTTTTCATTGTCTCATCTGTGAAGCATTGGGGAGACATGGGTATCACTTTTTTAATGGTGCTGGCATTACTGGCATCGGTGTAGGCGCCAACGTTATTCTTTGCACTTAGCTTAGTTTTGTACTTGATGGATGTATTCATCTAGAGGGCATCTTCTCATCGTAGGCAAAAGTAGGTCACTGTGACTCTGATGTTGCTAAATATCTTTCATTGAAAAAAGCGGTGTTTAACAGTAATTGTTTTCAAGGCAATACCCAATGGATGGAACCATAACGTGTGTAACATACTTCCCTTTTCATTGTTTTGCTTCACCTTTACATACATACTGTAGACTTAGCGAATATTAACATGATGAAATATGCGGTATAGTATGAAAGGAAAAATAATTTCCTTGTTTTCAGCTCTGTCAGCTCTCTGTGTAACTACCACGCCTAAATAGATTACATGTACAGCATTATTCATGTTTTGGATGCAAGTTAAAAAATATTGTCTTATTCTTTCAAATTTGATAGTTCACAAAGTCTTGCATTTGTATATGTAGTTTCTATATATATTATAGGTACATGTAGATGTGGTAGCTGTATCAATTACTAAACAATTTTTCTTTTCTACTCGTTCCCCATTGCGTGGGTGGCGCTTGGGTGGCATCTACGTCCTGTGGACATATATTTAGTAGATATGTATCTAACCTGTTGGATTATATTGGTGTCATATATATATATATATATATATATATATATATATATATATATATATATATATATATATATATATAAGCCAGTTCATGCGAAAACGGGCCTTCTGACATTGAGCGAGAAACGCTGGAAAACACAACTCAAAGTATGACGTCAAAGTTTCGTACGTCACGATTACGCGGAAGTGATTTGCCATTTCAAGAGTGACCGATAATGGTTTCAAGAGAACTCTTTGCAAGTTTTAATGCATTCTGGAGATGACAATGCATTTAAGGTAAGTTAATCCTTAATATGAAATAAATATTTAAAAACAATGACAACATGAAAAATTTGAATTAATACAATTATTGATATATTTATCGTAACTGATCAGTTCGATTATTCTTTGCTTTGAATCTAAACCTTATAAAATATAAGAATATATATAATATTTTGAGAAAAATGTCCTATATTTCCTTAGTATATTGATAAATATGAAATAAAATAATTATTTCATACATTTCCTAATACATACTTGATGTGACCTTTGAAAAGAAAAAAAAACAACCAGACGATAAGTGTACTTCAGCGAAATAGTGTAAAGTGGGTAGATGAATTATGTAGGACAAAAAGGATCCATTGATACAGTGTAGGTTCAGTGGTATAATCAGTAGAATTGTCGGTACGTTTTCAAAATTTTACACCACTATCCGAGCGAATCCGGTTCATATCCCTTTGTCGCTTTTTTCCACACCATTTTTCCTTGTTCCTTAAACTAAATTTTATGTTTGGAAAATTGTAATTTTTAAACAATCGAAGATGATAACATTGACATGTTTATCTTCGATTTTATAATCAAGATTTTTATGCAATGAACGTTTGTAGAAGTCCATTAAATCCTAAAAATAATTAGGATCTTGGATTATAAGAAACAAAAAGACGTAATTTCAAAATAAAGTTTACTATAGCAAACTGAAGTAACTTTGTAATATAAGGCATGACCCTTGAATATAATCTTTTTGTGATTTTGTTTCAGCGAGTATTTTTAGAGGGCACATTCAGGTAAATTATAGTATGTCAATCGGTATTATCTGTTTCATCTAATGAGAAGTAGTCTTAAACATTATCTGGCTATTGACATTTTTTGTAAAAAAAATGTCCAGCCTTTTAGGAAAATATCCACAACCACAAATTCAAAATGAAATAATCATTAACTGCACAGTAAATATATATAACTTTGATTTTTCACAAAATGTCTCCATTCCACATCATGCGCGGCAGATGGGTCCCGTGTATTTTGCCACTTTGCGAAAGGTGCATATTTTTGGATTTCGCATCGATGGGGAACCAAAGCAGTTGAATTTTTTGATTGATGAGGGAGATACAATAGGACCCGATGGTACTATGACACGCGGCCCCAACGCAATCATCTCAATGGTATACTGGGCTCTACAGCACCATGGTTCTGGGGAAACCAGACAACTGTCATGGTATGTGTGTTAAATTTGGTATTTGTTACTCTGACCAAAAAAAATAGAAAATATTTTTTTAAAGATCCAAATTAGATGTTTATTATGATGATGATGCCGATATTGATATGTAAGTTAGAGGTGTGTTTTGCAAATGAAATTTTTTATTTTAATTTTCTTTCTTATATAATCTATTAAACTTAATCATTTTCACATACATGCACACGTTAGCACGCCTGTGGATGGTTTCTTATAAAATGTTTAATATTAAGCCATGTCTAAATTGAAGTTTCAATACATTATTACAGGAGAAAATAAGGACCAGTTCGTAATAGAATACCTTTTTGGAACTGTTTAAATGTTTTTAAAATTTAGCCTTGTCTCACTAGAAACTAAAATGTATTTATTACAGGACAAAATAAGAACCAGTTTGTGATTGGATACTTTTTATGGAGAGTCATGACCGGTCAGCATCATGAAATCAAATATCTGATGCAGATACCTGGTCATATACGGTGTGTTATTGATGCAGGATTTGCCAACATTAAGAAACTCTTTCGCCGAACAGACTGTGATACATTTGGACAATTGGCGGAGATAGTAGACACGTCGTCCTCCACCAACGAGGCAGTGCTCTATCGTCGAGCTGATGGAGAAACTACCTGCCAGTGGAGAGACTGGAATGGGATATCTTTCCCAGTTCTTCAAGCCCCTGCGAGGCATACGGTACTCTGTTTATTACATTTTATGTCATCTTTGTATATTAACACAATTTATCATAATACCTTACATCCAATAAAAAGATGCTGATATTATTAATAGTGAAGGATCATAACGCTATTTAATTATTGTCAGGAGAATGTTATTGGATAGAGTAAAGGTTTATATTATTTTGTCTGCACTTTCATGCAAAATATTGTTTAGTTTATTGGTTTCATTTTTTTCAACGATTGAAGAAAATAAGCAAATATGAAATGTGACATTAGTACGTAGTGATGCGCTATTTATGTGTGTGTGTGTGTTTGTGTATTTGCAGAGGACACCAGTGTTTCCGAGTAGTTGCTGACGCACCGGGTATAGTATTTGTGAAGGAAGCTTCGGATCAGGAGGAGATTCCAATCAATATTATGAAGATCCCGGGAGAGACGATGGAGATCGACAAGCGTCCAGACCTGATACAGAGTGCATGACTGAGTAGACATCGTCAAGAGGACTTGTCAGACCCTGCTATCAGGACATCACATGTCCAAGACCCTCAGAGGAGTGAGGAGCTTTATGTTATTCTTTAGCATACTTTTGGTGAGACTATGTTATAATAATGAAATATAATTTTAGCATCGCCATATATTTATTGTTGTCATTTGATTATGTTAATTTGAAAATAAACTTAAGTTTCACAGAAGAATATGTCACAAATGCAATAGCATATCCATTCCCAGACTGAACCCAGTTAAAAGATATAAGTGCCGATAATAAAAGCTGCATCATAAATACTGAACCCGGTTAACTAAACTTTTTTTAGTATTAAATAACTAAACATCATTTCGCGGAATCAGAAAAGCTTTAATGAGAAATTGTAAATGTCTCTATTTATGTAAACAGTTAAACTATAACGTTACAGTTTGTGCAACGTTACCTTAACGTCATGACGTTGCACTGTAAATGCGGTATGGATTCCCTCTAAAGCCTGTGGATGAAAAAAGTGACATACTATGGTGGTAAAATTTATATTATTATATTTTCAAACATTACTCTGTCAGAAAATTTAAAAAGGTAAATATCGACATTGTATGTCATAAGGCACGTTTTCTCGTGAACCGGCTCATATATATATATATATATATATATATATATATATATATATAGATATATATATATATATATATATATATATATATATATATAAAGTCGAGTCGCCAGAAACTGTCTATTATTTGTTTTATATTGAAAATTTCAGTGGCATGCCCGTCAATCTCATCCTGGGCTAAGTGGTATTGATACCATGATTGCATCTAAATCGCTAGACTGTGCTAATCTTAAAGAAACACGGTGTATCGATTCAAAGACACAGCGCTAGTTTGGATTGTTCAGTTGGTTGAAATTAAAAAAGGTTATTTCTTAAACTTAACGACCATAAACCAATTTCGCAACGTTTTCATTATCAACTGAAATATCTAACTCATTTGGACATTTTAATTCGTATTCATCATCTTTTCTAAAATGCATTGTTTTTAAAACAGAAACTTTAATGTTGCAGAGAAGGTGGTTCTATCTAATGAGTAGATTTGATTATCTCAGCTTTTGCAATTCTACAGTTGTACTCTTTCAACTGAAATTTCATATTTATTAAGTACATACATTTTCATTTCACTTGTTTTTCTCTCATACAAACATTATTCAAACGATACTTTTTATTTGCATTGTAAAAGGCTATAGAAATAAGTGAGAGCAATTATCTCAGCTCTTGAGATTTTTGAAGGAGTCCTTTTTTTTATATAAAACTGAAAACTCACATTGGTATGTAAGGTGATAGGCAAAAATTTTAATCTGATAAAACTGCAATCAAATTTAAATTGTTCCAAGTGTCAAAACTCCACATGTTTTGAACATAAAGTTCAGAATAGCTTCATGTACTTTTAAAATCGAAACACTGGGTCCGCGTCATTATAGAGCAATCGATGTGACTTTCCGTATTTAACTGCACTTGTGCCGAGAGAAATGAAAAACAAATGTATATACAAACTAAAATAACAAGGCATACGTACATATTGCCTGGGGTGTGCGTTATTGAATGCAGCGTGAAAAGATTAGACCAAATGGTGCAATTACTTCTGTTTGCCATTCTTATGTGTAAAAAAATTAGAGATATACGGGCATAGATGAAAACATATTTTGGATGAGCAGCAACGATATCACTGTGAATGTGAAAAAGCTCTAAAAATTGTATTTAATCGCGCCCTGGTCCTTGTGCCAAGGTGTGTCAATAGCGTGAAAACAAATCTATGACTGATGTATATCGATCTTTACTTTCTTCGTTTCAGATACCTTCAGGACATCAACATCTATTTCTTTGCCCCTTTCGTATGGCGAAAATCTTTTTCTATTTTTCAAATTAATTACTAACCAGTCCTTAGATAGTAGCAAATCTGCGACCGCTTTATTCTTGAACAAGGGAAGTGAAGTATAAAGATTATCAGTTAGACATCTCGAGTCAGCCTAAAACTGGAGCAAAATTGTAATAATTAGTTTATCACCATGTGCGGAGGCGATGTGAAATGCTCTTCTTCCTTTCTTGTCTGGTGCCCTCTATGTTGGCACATCTTGTCCACTACGCTTACATGCCGTCTGTCTGTTGCGATATGAAGAAGGGTAAAGCCATATTTCTTTTCTTTGCAATTAACGTCAATGTTTTCAACTTTAAGAAGTTCATTGACAACTTCTTGATGTCCTAACCGTGCTGCAAGGTATAGCGGAGACCTGCCATACATGTCTGGAAGATCTGCATTGATGCCAGATTCTATCAAATACCTAACTACATTTACACGACCTCTTCTAGCAGCATAATGGATAGGGGTCAAGCCTTTCATGTCCTCGTTGCGTCGATGATTCAACGATCTTAATTCAGATTTAGCTGCATTTTTTCCATTAATAACTAAACTATGCCTTTGTGACCGTACATGGAGGCATAATGTATAGGTGAGTGGCCCTTTTTATCATTTGTCATGGGATCTGCACCCTTTCTAAGCAGGATCTGTGTTAATTCTCGTAATCCCATTTCAGAAGAAATATGCAGCTGCGTCTTGTCCATTTGCCCGCTTCTAAGGTTGATATCGCAACCCTTTTCTATTAGTTTCTTTGACGTCTTCGTGTTTTTACATTAATACAAAATGCAGAGGTGTGATGCCATTTTTGTTCTTGATGTCAATCTGGATATCTCTCTTCTCTTGAGCAAAGCGTCCATAACGCTAGCTTGACCATACCGCAAGCAATGTGTAAGCAGTAATTCTGAACCTTTGAGCTTGTATTTTTCCTAGATTAACATTTTTATAAATTACAAACAGTGCTATTTCCTCGTGTTGATTAGAAATTGTTTGAAACAATGGGGTTTCATTCTTTGGAGGATATTGAGCCTCAAGGTCGGCATCTTTTTCAACAAAGAGTTTTACAAGAACAAGGTAGCCGTGTTAAGAAGCTAAAGCAAGGCATTTGTTCAATGTAATGCGCTTTTGACCAATACTTGTCCTTGTGAACAGATCCTCAATAATGTCTCTGTTTCCAGAGCTTGCTGCTCCGATAAAGATATCACTCTTAACCCGCCTACACCTACTTGAACCAGCAGTTCGTATAGGGGATATAAACCAACTCTACATGCTGCAGAAAACATAGACTGTTTCTGTTCTTGCACAAATCATTTATCATCAATTTGGTCCAAAAGTTTGTCCTCCAGAATTCGTTGGACTAAATCAATTTTCTGAACCTTTTGTTCGAGTAAAACACTCAAAGAACGAAGTCCTTGAAAAGCCCCAGACAAAACCACGTTTTCTGACTATGAGTTCCTTAAGCTCGTTTGTTCCTGACAGTTTCGCGAAGAAGAAATTAAGGAAATTTGGATCCTCCAACGCTGCATGATGAACACCTTCAAAATCTCGTCTGAATTTTTCAATGCCTTCATCAATTGCGGAAAAAGATCATAGTAGTGTTTCTTGTAAACTGGAATTTTCAAGTTTTTTCCATAATCCAATAGTGACATTTTGAATTCTTTACTCTTGCTCATCACTGCGCAAGTATTGTTCACAAGGAATTGAATGCTCCATACTTTATTGCAGTCTGAGGTCTTATTCTCATGAGTACTCTACCAAAGGCTTCTTGAAGTACTTCATTAGAAAAAGCATAACCATCATTTTGCCACGACGATTTGTTATGATGCATCAGATAAACCCCATTTAACTTTCAGAAAAGCTCATCAATGGAACAAGTATGAGCCAGATGGATGTTTAAACTTCCAGCTACTTTATTAAGCTCATCCGTGCCGAAATTAGATAGGGACAACCTCCTTTGGAGCTGAATTCTTCGGTGAAGCAAGTCTGATTCTACTTCTTCCACCGAGTCCGTCGACATCCAAACGGATGCTAATGCTACAAACATAGGCTTATTTGCATTCTCCTGCCACAGTTCATCTATTCCCGCTTCCAAAGCCTCTAGAGGTCTGGCAAAGAATTTATATTTCTGTTTTAAGTAGTCATTGCTGCACAAAGGAAACCCAAATAGATCGATGAACTCCGTACAACATTTGTTCCCTCACCCTTCGTTAAAGGAAAATCTTCTTTTGTTTCTTTATGTCTTATCAATTGCTTCAACAGTATCTTGCTCTTCTCCTGTTGTTTTAGTTCTATAGAAGACAGCAAGATAAATCCATCTTTGTCAAAGAAATCTTCTATGTCTAGAGACCGCATGCAGTCTCTTAATATTAGCTCTCTGCTTGTAAATATAAAACTGACCTTCTTATCCTTCTTCCATTTTTTAAAATCATCATAACGTCGTTTCCATAAACCGCTAAGATGATCATCATATGTGACAGTACCAAAAACATCATCTACGAAGATAACGTCAACATGCTATGGAGTAATTATATTTTCTTCGGCATGTTCTTTTAAAATTAAGCATCTTTTCCCGTTCGACTGCATTTTTAACAATAGTATATGGCCTGCCCTTGTTTTTCCTTCACCTGGGTTTCCAGACAGAAAGATGGTGCAGCGTCGTGATTTGTTCAAAAGTAAATCTTTGGCCTGAATGAACATTTTAGCTGCAAAAAGAAGTTAGTTTTGAAACTGATGATGAAATGTTTTATCATTGATATAGGCATAGTCAGTTTAAAAGTATCAATACCTAAGACAAAGAACATATACACATTCTTGACCCAGCAACGTCTGCAAAGAAGGCAAACTTGTATATAGGTTTTAATAATTTATGGTTGCATTTGCATCCTCAAATTGAATTGAATATTCACTTTCACAATGAAAATAATTCACTATTCTTTAAGCAAAATCATAAAAATAGGCAGGGCACCTCAGTTACAAGCTATTGTTAACATTTAATACTTCATGACCTTCGGTTACCTTCAATGAAACAACAGAACTGTTGATTCGTGTTTGCACAAATAGTCATAACGAAGTCGCATGATATTGATTTTACTTTTAGTCACATAAAAGGTTTTAGACAATGGATCAGGCTGCCAATTACACAAGACTGGAGTTGTAGTTCATTAACACAGAAAAGAATAGGGTCTTAAAGAGGTAAAATCGTGCATCGCTTACGTCTAGTAGCCGGTTAGTCGCGAGAAAGAACATGGGTTTGAAACGTTTTATTTTCTTAGCCACATTATTACTATAAACTTTTAGTATACATGCTCAACATTCAATCTTGAATGATTTTATTTTGCTACTCTCGTCGAATTTATATACACTGATTAAATATGGAATACTTTTATATGCCGCTAAATCACTATTTATGCAGATCTAAACTCCAAACTCAGTTACTCTGAGGTTAACTTTTAATTTGGACTATCAAAATAACAGTAATATAACCCCACACTAACAGAATATATTAGTCCGGATTTTTTTTAAAAAATCTGCTTACGGGTGTAAAATATATTTTAAATTGAAAACTATAAACTTACGAGCAACGAGGCATTCCTCATAATGAATATACAGCGTACAAGCAGTGCTGTCGCTGTGTCACTTCGGCTATCACACAAAACGCACTCCACTATTACAGGCACTTGTAAGAATTTGAATTGATTACAGTTACAATCCTTCTTTATATATAGAGAGAGTTATAGCGGAGGAGGGGGTACGTTAACGAAGAAGGTGTTATTGTTCAGAACCTCTTTACAATTTCACCGTGCAAAGATCATAGAATTTATTTACTATCTCAGATTCCTTAAAATCTGCTCGACCACTGTAGATGATAAGATCACTTATTTTGGGATTGAGAAATTTCAGTGTACAAAATTCGGTGTATTCCCGAGATTCTTGACCACCACTCAACATTCGGTTTGCTTTTCGTATCTCTCAATTTCCGTTATGCCTTTGTGTATTTCGTCTCATACAAGTAGCCTTAAACCTACGTGATTGTAGAAAAGTCGCAATTATAAATTTGATTGAGAATTTAAGGTGGAAATAAAGTGCCTCGCTTGCTTTGTCGTATCTTTTATTAACGTAATGTCTGATATCGTAAGTGCTGATCTGATGTCATACATTGCAGTGGGAGGCGACTGAGTTCTTACTAAATACCACAATGACAGGCAAGATGGATGGCGGCGCATTGTTGTGAATGATTTTAGTCTCAATCGCTTTGATTGACAGAGGCCAAATATTCAAATTTATCGCATGCATGGATACAATGCCGATTGCGACGAACATGTCACCAAACTAGAGCAGCCATCTCCAATATCTACGACATTATTGGAAAAGCCATTATATTCTTTAGAATATCCTTAAAGGGAACAAAAACCCTTGATTGAACAGTCCCGAATATATATAACACAGAAGCTCTATTGCAGACTTCAGATAGTTCATCAAAAGGCATAATTACTGATCAAAATCCTATTCGGAATAGAGATCATGCACGACAAGATAGTACCTGAAGGTATGAAAGACGGAGAAACTAATTTTCCCAACTTGTCAGACAAAATCTTGGCAAATCACATCGCAGCTATCTTTGTTCTGAAATCTCCTCTTTTCGTGAATGAGTTCCTAATTTGTTTTATACACATCGTACAAAAATGCTCTAGTAAGACTTCAGGAAGGCCTTTAGAAATGGTGGTTACCCTTTTGGATATTACCAAAATTGCTTCTCGAAAATTTCATAACTATATACAATTATGAAACAAAGAAAACTTACCAAGATTACAAACAGAATTATAGTTCTTTCAAATTATGATTGAAATTTCTTTTGCTACATACTTTTAGTAAATAATATTAGTCTTCTCCTAACTTATTATGATTTTGGCTTCCTTCACCTTGCTACGAGATTCTTTACCAGTTTGTCAGTGAGAGACAAGGTAACGAAATTCTATAAGGGAAAATAATGGCTTCTTTTCTTTGTTTCTTTTCTAAGTTTTTGCTAATCAGTATCATATCTTTTGGTGAAGCTCTGCGAATAAGTTAGTGGTAATCTTAATAACTATTTTAAGGACTCTGCCAAATATTACGTGTTTTCGACGAAGAAGAATCTCAAATTGAAAAAATCATTTCAGATTTGGTTTCTCTAAAATGCAATCAAGATGAGCAAAACCTATAATTTTACCTCATCGGGGAGCCTGTGCTATCTTTTGTATAACTTTGCGGACAGAATCAGGTATACGAACATATACAAAAGTGTCTAGAGAACTGGCTCAACTTTTTATAATGTAATGTCCGCAATTGGATTGTTTGGAATTAATTCGTCATTATAATATTCATACTTTTGAGGAAGACGAAATATATATGTTCTCGCCAGATCTAATCGTCATAGGTCACTGGCTGTGCTGTTAGATAAGACAGGTTCTGGATATGCCCTCTGGAACTTTATCCATCCATTAAACGGTGAATTATAGATACTATAGTAGATAAAAGGGACAAAAGGTAAACTTACTAGTATTTTGCTCCAGTGACAGAGGAGAGAAGGAAAGAAACAAAATAGAAAGAAAGATAATGAATCAATATTTACACTAGCATGTTCAAACATTAGGTCCCTATATGCTTCGAAAATAGATTTCTCTGTGTATATTTTTGCATCTAGCAATCTAGCAACACAGTTGGCAGAATATTTACCTTTCAGCGATTTCAAAATATTAGAATATGGAATGAAACGTGCATTCTCGGCAAAACTATGCGAACACTGAACGTGAAGCATATGTGAGGTTATTGCATGGGCCGAATAATATGTAAAGTTAGACCTACTCCTATTATATTGTTTTTCCAGTATTATCTTACGATAGGAAGACATTCACACTGAACATACCTTTCTTTTTCCCCTTAATGTCCATTGCGAGTTCATCCACTTTTTTTATCGCTTTCTGCCATCTTTTCTGTTATGAAAGAGTGCTTTCATAAATTATCTCAACGGTTTAGCCCAAATCATCACTGACCAATTTATTTTTAAAATCTCTGATTTTACACTGTTATGAATGATGTTTGTATAATATTATAAATATTTTGGGAAATGATAAATGTTTCTTCACTTTAATATTTGCTTAAATCTTAATGTTTATCAGGAAAAACATGTTTAACTAGTGTCCTTGAATTGGGTTGTTTTGATCAATATGTTTTCTCAATTTGAAGGTCAAGGTTGAATTTTGTTTACAAGTAAAAATTCCATTAAGATGACTCATGTTCTAGAACATTCTGTCATGTGACCAATCTTTATATATACCATGTTTGGTGGACATTTATTCAGTTTTGACATTACCATCAGTCTTGTAAAGAGCTATTACAGTTGTGAAAATTCATTCCAAATTCTAAGAGAGGAATTATTTTAAATATTCATTGGATTATAACAGTGCTCAAAAACTTTTGGATTTTGGATTTTTAATTGATGATTTTGGAATTTAAGTGAACTTATTCAGAGATTTTGGAATACTTCATTTTGACATCAGCACATCAAGATTTCTAGTACATCAGGACTTTGGAGACCATTAGCACATCATAACATTCAAGGACACAGCCGTGAATTCGGAACATTCTATATTTAGGACTTGTGATTAGAACAATCATTCTTATTGGATTATTAGGATTTCAAAACACATTACTGTAAGTGACTTTTTGATTTTTCATTTTAATTATCTAGTAATAAATTGCTTGTTGATTTTTACTTGATTTGTTGGTTTCACTTTCTTTCTGTTACATTTTTCTTAGACCATAGAGTCGTAACAGAAATTGAGGGCTCGTCGTTCCGGGATCTGAATTTCATTAAAGCATATTAGAGATATTAAATTTATCTTTGAAATTCATATTGATTTTGTCTCTGAATTTTTTTTGTCTTTGGCAAAGATTTTATATAGAGAAATTTTTTTTTTGTGTGAAACCAACAAGCATTTACAATGGCATCTAATGTTCAGAATTTCATTTCAAAACCTACCCAGGAGGGGTTAGAGTGCATGAGAAAGGATGAGTTGCTCGAGCTTGCCAGAAAATACAGTCTATCTGAGGCAAAAGTATCATTGACAAAACAGGAGATAAAGATTATTTTAATTCAGTATTTAGTAGGAAAGGGAATTTTTGAAAATAGTGCTTTAAGTTTGAAGAGAAAGCCTGTATCTGGTTCTGACAGGAAATTAAGGGAATTAGAGTTAAAGAACCAGATTGATTCAGAATTGGCAAAGCTTCAGATTCAGAGAGAGAGAGAGAAGGAAGAGAGGCAGATACAAATGCAGAAAGAAGAGAGGCAGATACAGATGGAGAGAGAGAAAGAAGAGAGACAGATGGAGAGAGAGAAAGAAGAGAGGCAGCTACAAATGCAGAAGGAAGAGAGGCAGATACAAATGCAGAAAGAAGAGAGGCAAATGCAGATGGAGAGAGAGAAAGAAGATAGACAAATACAAATGCAGATGCAGATGCAAAGAGAAGAAAGGGAAATGCAATTTAAATTAAGAGAATTAGAACTGGCAAACAGAGCACACTCCACTCCTTTAAACACAAGTCCAGGTTTTGATGTTACTAGATATATTAGGTTAGTACCCTCTTTTCAGGAAAAAGAAGTAGATAAATACTTTCTTCATTTCGAGAAAATAGCTGAAAACTTGAAATGGCCCAGAGAGCATTGGACTTTGTTATTACAAAGTGTACTTATTGGCAAAGCTCGTGAAGTCTACACTTCACTGTCAGTACAACAAAGCACTGATTATGATGTGGTTAAGGAGTACATCTTGAAAGCTTATGAGTTGGTACCAGAGGCATATCGACAAAGGTTTAGGAATTGTAGAAAAGAAACTGGACAAACTCATGTCGAATTTGCAAGGTTTAAAGAACAACTATTTGATAGGTGGTGCTCAGCCAGGAAAGTTGATCAAGCTTATGATAACCTCAGACAGCTCGTATTAATTGAAGAGTTCAAGAGGTGCATCCATAGTGATGTTAAAACCTATCTTGACGAGCGGAATGTGGAAAGTTTGGAAAATGCTGCTCGTATGGCTGATGATTATTCCTTGACTCACAAAATTTCATTTGGCAATAAGTCGTCCTCTCAGCAGTTTTCTGGTAAAAAACCATTTCAATCTCATTCGAGTAATTCCAAATTTCACAACAGCACAACTGTTAGGAATCAAACATCTGATAAGACTGATCAGAAATCCTTATCTCTTCCTACGTGCACTTATTGTAAAACGAAAGGGCACGTTATTTCTGATTGCTTCAAGTTGAAAAATAAGCAACAGAGAAAAGACAGAGCTTTTCCAAATGCTCTTATTTCTACGAGGTCAAGGTCACGGTCTTGTATTGAAAGCAATACATTTGTTGGGTCAAACAAACCCCAGTCTGATTCTATTTTAGAGGCTTATGAACCATTCATGTCAGAAGGTTCTATATCACTTATTGGTGATTCTGCCAAACCTATCCCAATTAAAATATTAAGGGACACTGGAGCTTCTCAGAGTCTTTTATTATCAGGTACTTTGCCTTTGTCTGAGGAGTCTTCTTCAAGTGAAAGTGTTCTTGTTCAGGGAGTAGAGTGCGGCTTTGTAAATGTTCCTCTTCATTGTGTAAATTTGGCATCAGACTTAGTTTCTGGACCTGTGACTGTTGGGGGAGTGACTTCTTTACCCATAGAGGGTGTTCATTTATTACTAGGCAATGACCTAGCTGGAGATAAGGTTGTGGTTAATCCACTTGTAACTGACAAGCCTTGTTTGGATTAGAAAGTTGATCCTGTCGAAACTGAAATCCCTGATTTGTACCCTGCTTGTGCAGTTACTAGAGCTATGGCAAAAAGAGCTCTTGAGAGTGATGTTGATCAGGATATTATTCCTTTAGCTGACACATGTATTGGTCAGTCTTTTGATGAGGTCACTTTTTCCTCAGGTATTGATCAATCAAATGGTATTGATCACAGTGATCCTCTTTTGGCAACTCATTCTCTTTGTTCTAATCAGGATGACAAACGACAATCCCTTGTCGTTGAACAGGAGCAAGATCCCGAGATATCTTGTTTGTTTCAGAGGGCTATTAGTGAAACTGAAGCCACACAAGTTCCAGTGTGTTACTTTGTGAAAAATGGGGTCCTTATGAGGAAATGGAGACCACCTGATGTACCCGCTGGTGACGAGTGGTCAGTGAGCTATCAAATTGTTGTTCCTAAGTCATATCGACAGGAAATTCTTAATTTACCCCATGAAACTCCTTTGGCTGGTCATTTAGGAGTCCGTAAGACTTATCACAAGATCTTGAATCATTTTTATTGGCCGAAACTCAAAAGTGATGTTTCTAAATACTGCAGATCTTGTCACACTTGTCAAATGGTAGGAAAACCCAATCAGAAGATACCTAAGGCTCATCTGCAACCTATTCCTGCATTTGATGAACCATTTAGTAGAATAATAGTAGACTGTGTTGGTCCTTTACCTAAAACCAAGTCAGGCAACCAATACTTGTTGACCATCATGTGTACATCTACAAGATTTCCAGAAGCAATTCCTCTGAGAAATATAAAAACTAAAACTATTGTGAAAGCTTTGGTGAAGTTTTTTACACTTGTTGGCCTTCCCAAATCTGTCCAGTCGGATCAAGGGTCAAATTTTATGTCTGGAATTTTTCCAACAAGTTATGCATGAATTAGGCATCCAACAGTTTAAATCTTCTGCCTATCACCCTGAAAGTCAAGGTGCTTTGGAAAGATTTCATCAAACTTTGAAGAATATGATTCGATCATATTGCTTTGATACAGAAAAGGATTGGGATGAGGGAGTTCATTTGTTGTTGTTTGCTGTTAGGGAATCAGTTCAAGAGTCGTTGGGTTTTAGTCCCTTTGAACTAGTTTTTGGTCATACTGTCCGTGGACCATTGAAATTATTGAAAGAAAAACTTCTTTCAAATGAAGATTCAGAGATTAATCTTCTTGATTATGTCTCTGATTTCAAATACAAGTTGTCAAAGGCCTGTGAAGTAGCAATAACTAATCTTCACACTACTCAGTCAAATATGAAATTAAGGTATGACAGAAATACACAGGAAAGGAGTTTTAAACCTGGTGACAAAGTTCTGGCTCTCTTTCCCATACCTCAGAATCCTCTTCAGGCTACATTTTATGGTCCTTATACCGTTGAAAAGAAAGTAAATGACTTAAATTATATCATTAACACTCCTGGGAGACGGAAACAGAAACAACTTTGTCATATAAATATGTTAAAGGAATATTTTGACAGAGATAGCTCAGCTAATTATTCTGTTAATTTAGTTGTACCTGTCCCACACAGTGAAGATATCAACGATGGAATACAATCAGACTATAGTGACTCTGGTATAACCAATCTTCGGAATTCAGAAATATTGAACAACCTAGACCAGAAACTTTCACATCTACAACAACAGGAAAGAAATGAACTAAAACAGCTATTACATGACTATGAGCACTTGTTTCCTGATGTTCCAACACGAACAAGTAAAATTTATCATGACGTTGACATTGTAGATTCTGCGCCTGTGAAACAGCATCCTTATAGGATGAATCCTCTCAAACAGAACTATCTGAAGAAAGAAATTCAGTATCTACTGGAGAATGATTTCATAGAACCAAGTAAAAGTAACTGGAGTTCACCATGTATTCTTGTTCCCAAGCCAGATAATACATTCCGTATGTGTACTGACTATAGAAAAGTCAACAGTGTCACCAAAACTGATTCATTTCCAATCCCAAGAATGGACGATTGCATTGATAAAATTGGAAATGCGGAATATGTCACCAAGTTTGACCTTTTAAAAGGATTCTGGCAAATTCCACTGACGGAAAGGGCAAAAGAAATTTCAGCATTTGCAACTCCAGATGGACTTTATCAATATAAAGTCATGCCGTTTGGAATGAAAAATTCGCCTGCATCGTTTCAATGTCTGATGAACATGGTAACATTTGGTCTTGATAATTGTGACGCTTATATCGATGACGTCATTATCTACAACAACACCTGGGAAGATCATTTGGAAACCATTCGAAAATTCTTTGATCGACTCAGCGATGCGAATCTGACAATTAATTTGAGCAAAAGTGAGTTTTGCCATGCTTGTGTCACATTTTTTAGGACATATTGTGGGACAAGGTCAAGTTAAACCTATAGAAGCTAAGGTCAAAGCTATCTCTGAATTTCAAGTTCAAATTTGTAAAAAGCAACTGATGCGATTTCTAGGTATGGCTGGATATTATCGGAAATTTTGTTCCAATTTTTCCAAAATTGCTGAACCTTTGACAAGTTTATTGAGTAAGAAAGCCAAATTTTATTGGTCTGACAAGTGTCAGGAATCTTTTGACAAGTTAAAGGCCATGCTTAAGAATGCACCAGTTCTTTCTGCACCAAATTTCAGCCAATCATTTAAATTATCTGTTGATGCAAGTGATGTAGGGGTTGGTGGAGTATTGATTCAGGAAGACAAAAGTGGTGTGGATCACCCTGTGTGTTATTTTTCTAAAAAACTAAACAAGCACCAGAAAAATTATTCCACAATTGAGAAGGAATGTTTGGCTTTGATATTGGCTTTACAGCATTTTGAAGTGTATGTTACCTCAGCTCTTTCTCCAATTATTGTGTACAGTGATCACAATCCCCTTACTTTCATCAACAAAATGAAAGATAAAAATCGGAGATTGTTGAGATGGAGTTTTATATTGCAAGAATATAACATTGACATGAAACACATCAGGGGAAAAGACAATGTGATTGCAGATGCACTCTCACGTGCCTAGAAATGTAATATTGCTTGATGTAATTAAGTTCAGTATCATAAAACATGTTCTTATGTAATTTTGGTTATTGTACAATTAGATGTATATTCAAAAGAAAGCTTTATTATATAAATCTTTCTTTTTCTTTATGAGGGGAGGTGTTATGTATGATGTTTGTATAATATTATAAATATTTTGGGAAATGATAAATGTTTCTTCACTTTAATATTTGCTTAAATCTTAATGTTTATCAGGAAAAACATGTTTAACTAGTGTCCTTGAATTAGGTTGTTTTGATCAATATGTTTTCTCAATTTGAAGGTCAAGGTTGAATTTTGTTTACAAGTAAAAATTCCATTAAGATGACTCATGTTCTAGAACATTCTGTCATGTGACCAATCTTTATATATACCATGTTTGGTGGACATTTATTCAGTTTTGACATTACCATCAGTCTTGTAAAGAGCTATTACAGTTGTGAAAATTCATTCCAAATTCTAAGAGAGGAATTATTTTAAATATTCATTGGATTATAACAGTGCTCAAAAACTTTTGGATTTTGGATTTTTAATTGATGATTTTGGAATTTAAGTGAACTTATTCAGAGATTTTGGAATACTTCATTTTGACATCAGCACATCAAGATTTCTGGTACATCAGGACTTTGGAGACCATTAGCACATCATAACATTCAAGGACACAGCCGTGAATTCGGAACATTCTATATTTAGGACTTGTGATTAGAACAATCATTCTTATTGGATTATTAGGATTTCAAAACACATTACTGTAAGTGACTTTTTGATTTTTCATTTTAAGTATCTAGTAATAAATTGCTTGTTGATTTTTACTTGATTTGTTGGTTTCACTTTCTTTCTGTTACATTTTTCTTAGACCATAGAGTCGTAACAACACTATTTGGGTATTTTCATAAAACCACCATTGCTTCTATTTTGACGCAAAACATCAATGCCTTATTAACAGAAACAATAATTGATTTTTGTATATCTGCATGACAAATAAATGTAGATTCAGATTTGTCTCGGTTTTCATAGTTTTTAAGTGCATTTTAAAGACCGTTTAATGTTTTAGTATTTTTATTATGTTTTACGAAATGAAGGTTTTGATGTTCGAAATTAAATTGATTCCCTGATATTAATAAGGACAAAATGAATAAACTCTCTATCTCTCTCTCTCTCTCTCTCTCTCTCTCTCTCTCTCTCTCTCTCTCTCTCTCTCTCTCTCTCTCATATATAGGACGAAAAATAAACTTACTTTTCACCACCTGCTTCTTCTAATCCTTTTTTTGACACTTTCTTTGCTTTCACTGCCTTATTTTTTGGCTCTATTGCTAACTCTCTAGTTTCAAGATTGTATTTTCTTTTCTTTTTTTTTTTCTTCTAAATATTTGATGTAGTCATCCGCCAAGTCTGGTGACATTTCATCATTAAGTATGACTTCCATATCACACTCAAAGTCTGTCTTCAAGCGAAAGTCAAATCGTTTCGCAACGGCCTTAATGCCAGTGCAAATCTTGTCAAACTGATCCTGTAACAAAGATGCTTTCCCAACGTGACCAAAAAGCTGGTTTCTTCATATCCGAATTCTTTCAATATCGTCTCCTTCGTCTACCTTTTTTTGCAACCGGAAAAGTCTCGGAACCCCAGTGTTGGCTGAGAACCGGATCTTTTTTGTTTGCATAGGTAAATGTTTGAGTAGCAGACACAATAACGAAATGTCCAAATCCTTATTTGATACCCCGCCTCCACCAGATTTGCATATTCTCCTGTACTGCTCTTCCGTCATCCTTCCGTGCTCCTCAAGAATCGACTTGTTTCCCGGGAAGACTTTGAGGAAGAATTCTTTTGGTTAAGGTTTCCCACAAAACATCTCTTAACAAGTCGACAATTTTGGCGGCCAACTTAAAAAATTCGTGCTTTCCGGTGTTGAATCATACTTGCTTGTGCTATCACTCTCCATCTTCAATTTGTGAGCTTCAGTTCATTCTGATTGTTCTGTTTATAAAAACATAAGATTCTATTTATCATTGACGTATGCATTTGGATCTTTCCATAATTCAAGAATAGGTACGCGAACATTTGCAACTAATCAGATATTTAATGCACATGTACTTGCATCCGTCATTCCGTCTGTCCGTCTTTTCTTTTCTCGTATGATGTTTCACAAGGATGATATTTATGTTTCTTTTTTGTATAAACCTACCTACATATCTACCATTTCACCCATTTATCCATCTAGTTAACTCTCGGTCTATCTATCTATCTGTCTGTCTATGAACAGCAGACACTTTCCAGAATTTTACAAAGTATAGTTTCAATCATGCAATTTGTTTAGTATAGTAATGGACCAAAAAGTCTTACTTTACGACTATATTCAGAAAATTATTGTATATGTTTTTCAGAACAGGGTAAAAGTTATAATAAAATGTTAATTGTTGTTGAGAAATGGTCCCGTTAGTCTGAAATCGTAGTTTATTACAAGTTTAGTAAATGCACAACCTAAGCTCATCAAGGGGATATTATGGATGATTTCAATTCTGCTCATCATTAAAACCTCAAATTTAGTTTTAGAAAAATATGTAAGTTCTGACCATGGAATGTTCAAAAGACTTCAACACGGACGAAAGGACGGACAACAACTATTTCTTCATTTCAGCTGCAAAGGGAGGCAATTTTTGAACCTTTTGTCTTTGGATTTCATATTCTTTTTTCTGTGTCATCTGGGACATTTACGGGCATTTGTGACATTTAATGGGTCCGCAGCGCATATTACAAGAACTGAAAGTGCTGTACTATCAGTAAATATCACAATTTCAAGGGATGACCTGTAAAGGTGTTTGCCTCAATGTCACCGGTAAATGTCACAATGTAAATGTCACTTGTGAGATTTACGAGCGTTTGTGAATTTTACAGGCGGTTACAACCAATGCGTTTAATTCTATTCAACAAAGTTCTTGATAAAGTATACTTGATGTTGATTAAAGTGTACTCAATGTAGTAATTGAACTTTCTATATGGTACAAAGCAAATAAAATGGGAGAAGATTTTCAAGAAATTAACCAGTGCTTTCTTCATAAATTTCACATGGATCGTTTGAGTCAGCGAATAATATTTAATGATCATTAAAATACAAGCTTGCAAAAATATGATTTATAATAAAAATGAGAAAATGAAGTTCTTTCATCCATAAATTGTATAATAAAGCTTTAGTTCTTCAATCATATACCTAGTATAGCAATCTGCTATATCATGGTTAACTTTCTAGAGTACTAACATTTGACCGTGATGAACTGTATTATACAATCCATATTCCGAAGATAGTATCTTCATAATCCATAATCCTCCACCAATGATGGAGGCAGAGTATTAATGTGTTGGGGTCAGGACAACATTGTTCGAGAAATATATGATTGAATCGAATGAGTGTTGGTAATATAACTGAGAGTGACACAAGGAAAGAATGATTTGATTTTGGAGTTTGATAGTAAACAAGAACTGAAGTATAGCCTTAATAATAATAACAACAACAGCAACAACAATAATAATAATAATAATAATAATCACATGATCGATAGTACGCTAGAGTTGTCTAGTCTCAAAGCCATTGTTATGCGACTAATCCTTTGGTAAGGAAATAAAGGCAACCAGAATGAGTTTCCTTCCTACTCAGTTTTTTATTCCGTTAATGGCGAACGAAAGTAATATAGGAAACGTAACTTCTTCTGGCTCATTTGATCTTTATACTACTACCCCATAACCTTTGACCTTCATCCCTAACATCTGACCTTCACAATGGGCCACTGGGCCTCAAAACTGTACTAAAAGCCCCTAGGCCACCGACCCCTTATAGAAAGCGTAACTCTTGGCAGAAAAGTTCACAAACTTTTACCATACACCCTGGGGCAACTGATCCCTTATAGGAAGCGTAACCCCTGACTCGGTGGGCGTCAAAGTTTCTATGAAATAAAGCTGGCTCAATGGGGGTCAACATATATATGAGTGTAACTCCTGGCCCAATGATCGGAAGTTTTATGATGAGAAAAACCTTGCTCACAAATCCCCAAAATTGTATCAGCGCAACTTCTGCCCCAGTGGTCGTCAATTTTTTATAAGAAAACCTGGCTTAGTGGTCGTCACATTTTTATGAGCGCTACTCAGGGCTCAGTTGTCACATTTTTATGAGAAAAACCTGGGTGTAGTCGTCAAACGTTTATGAGAAAAGCCTGTCTAAGTTATCGTCACAATAGCTGCTATAACATCAGAGCCACCAACACCAAAAGCACAGGACAAAAAACTAGCTCCTATTTCACCAATTTTATTAACCTCATAATTAACTGTTTTGGTTCATTTACCAGATTTACATTTTATCTTATAAATATGAGAATAACATTTTTATTATAAAAATTCAACCTTATTCTTAGGCAAGTTTTCAACTAAATAGTACGTCCGGGTTTGTTTTGTGTACATAGTATGGTAATTGGTCTTTTAACGTATTTACAGTCCTAAGGATAAATAATTAGGAACATTAAACCACCAACAGCTAGCCCAAGCCATGACAAAATCTGTTCTTCTTATACATTTATTTGAAAACATTGTTAATTATTCTATACACAAAAACATAGGATAAATAGGCCAGCGCGTATCACCAAATTTTATTAATTTCAAATTAACTATAAAAAAATTTCGCAAAAGGGAGCATACCAGCACTGAAAGGCTCTCCATGTGGTTAGGACATAGGGAAGAACAAGTTACCACCCACAGATAGAGGCCGCATCTATTTGTTTCATAGTTATAGCAACATGATTTGTTGAATTGGCTATAATGTTCCTTCAACGTTGTTGTTTGACGTCATAATATAATATTCATGAAACTTTCTGAAAACGTTAAAAACTATTTCAAAGAGTAAATAAATAAATCTACATTGTGCTTGTGAACCACATATGATACACTACTGGCAATAGAGCCTAAATCTACAATTAAACATTACAAAAATAACTTAGCAAACTATCCATACCCTCGCTTTACACAAATCCCAGTCCTATAAGTTTTAAAACAAATTAAAAAAATTAAAATGTTTTTATAACCTCTAAATCACATTAAGCCTTATCTAAATGCATAAAAGCATGCCTACTAAATCTAAATGATCTAACTCAAGTCCCTTTTGCTGTTTCAAACGTTCAAACTTTACAAAAATATGAAGCAAGTAGTAGAATAATTCTGAAAATGTGAAAAGATTATAGATATGTGCATGAAAATATATTTTTTTTTGTTGTTGCTGTTGGCAATCGATCGTCCGCGTAAGACGATGGATATGCAGTAGCCTTTGGTTATGACTTTTTAGTTTTGCTGCATTTCCTCTGCTGGCTAAAAAGTCCTATCATGGAACGACAGGGCCTGCCGCAAGTGACACAACTGTTTTCTGGGATATATTGAACCTGGTTGGTGCACTGCTTCCTGCGTTGGCGCTTGCTGTGTAGTTGGTTTTCCCCAGTTTGTCATGATGTTGCACTCCAATCCAAAGCTTGCGGCGCCAGTTGTCTCTTCTGTTTGTCTGTGACTTACATTCGTCAATGCCAATGCTGAGATCTTTCGTATCACGCTTGCAGACGTCTTTAAAGCGGAGTTTTGGGCGTCCTGCTGGTCTATTGGCATTGGCATCTTCGCTGTAGAACATGTCCTTTGAGATGCGTCCATCTTGCATCATGTGTACGTGTCCGAGCCAGTGCAGCCGTCTCTGCTTAAGGAGTGCCAGGATGCTAGGTACTTTGGCCTGTGAAAAGAGGTCAGCGTTGGTGATCTTGTCCTTCCATGTGATACCAAGGATGCGACGCATGCATTGGAGGTAGAAGCTGTTGAGTTTCTTCCCTTGGCAACTGTAGGTAGTCCATGTTTCGCTACCATACAGCGGGATACCGAGGACACAGGCTTGATGGATCAGTATCTTAGTCTTGATGGTACGTTTGCTGTTATCCCAGACGCGTTTTGTGAATCTGCCGAAAGTAGTTGCCGCCTTTCCAATGCGAGTGTTGATCTGCTCATAAAGTGAGACGTTGTCGGTCACTGTAGATCCTAGGTAGCAAAACTTGCTGACTTTCTGCAGGGGAATGCTATCGAGGGTGATTGATGGCTGCTGTGCAACGCCTTGTTACAAGACTACCGTTTTCTTGATGCTGATAGTAAGGAAGAACATGGGGCGTGCATCACAGAGACAGTCCATACGTTTCTGGACCCGGTTTTATGCGTGGACAATCAATCCTGCATCGTCTGCAAACAGAAGTCCTCTGATCAGGATGTGCTGTATTTTCGTCTAGATCTTCAGAGTGATTAGGTTGTACAATTTTTCATCTGACCTCGTATACAGGTAGATGCCTTCCATTTCCGCGTCGTATGCATTGTTAAGGAATACAGAGAAGAAGATGCCAAAGAGTTATGGTGCCAGGATGCAGCCCTGTTTCACTCCACACCTGGTCTCAAAGCTGTCGGACGTGGAGCCATCAAACTATATCGTGCCGCGCATGTTATCGTGAAATGAACGGATCAGGCTGAGGAGTTTCGAGGATGGGGGCAACCGATCTTCCCAAGTATATTAAAGAGTCCTGCTCTGCTTATCGCATCAAATGCCTTGGTTTCTGCTGCTCTATGCATATCTCTTGCTGTTGGCCTAGGGAGAAGATCATATTCACTGTTGATCTGCCTGTTTTGAAGGCACACTGTGCCTACTGTCTGCGAGTTGTTGGAGTCTCCTCAAGATGATTATTGTAAAGGCCTTACCTGTAATGCTGAAGAGTGAGATGCCGCGTTAGTTGCTGCAGTCCTCACTGTCGCCTTTATTCTTGTATAGCGTGATGATGCTAGTGTGGCACATCTGCTACGGAAATGTTCCTTCCCTCCAAAAGAGGAGAAGGAGATCATATATATGTGGCAACAGGCTGGAGTTTCACCCACTTAAGCACTTCTGCTTGAATTCCGTCCTTTTCGGGCGCCTTTCCGCTTGCCAAGGAATCTATTGGCACCTTGTCGAGCTCCTCTGTGACAGATAACTCTGGCAATGCGTCAAGCGCTAGTTGGGATATGTCCGTTTCGTGGGAGTACAGCTCGAGGTAGTGTACCACCCAGCGAGACATCTGCTTGCCCCTGTCGGTGATCACCTCGCCATCCAGTGTCTTCAAGGGGCAACTTTGGTGATAGTGGGTCCAAGGGCCTTCTTGATCCCGTCATACATGGCGCGGATGTTTCCTGCTGCGTCTTATGTAGTCTGTGTTTCTTGGCATAGATCGGTCCAGTACTGATTTGCTGTTTACTGCAGATGACACGGAAACCTGTTTAGGTACTCTACATAAGCAAAGATAATTACTTGTAAAATATTATTTTGTCAATACATAGAGAAAATTTGCTTGTACTGAGTGAATAATGGATATATTTCATCGAGTGGGTGAAAACTCGCCACTCGTGAAAATACTGAGTTTTTTACCCAATCGATGAAATATATCCGTTATTCCTTTGGAACAAGTTCATTTTCTTTTTATTTCTTTTTATTTTATGTTCAAGCATATTAGCTAGCAATATGTATAACAGATTGAAGTAGCAGATTTTACACGGTACCCCGCGCAATAATGTCAGCGGTTTACCGTTTATATTCTGCTGTGTTTTGTGTATATTTGCACAGGAAATATCAGTAGTAACATAATTTTCCTTCCTTATTCAAGGTAAAATTGCACATAAACAAAAAGATTTAAGAAAAAATAACCACATCTGTGGGATTTGAACCTAGTTCTCCGGCATGAGATGTGGCCATACCAATTGACCAAGCTAATGTCAATATGGCGAATCAAAGTTTTAGGTCATACTATTATCGATGCCTACGGACCGCAGTGAAAAGATATTTTTGGTAATTCACTCAAGTGAATTATCAAATTTATTTCTCTTGAAAAATCCAGCAAATTACGGCCAAGCATAAAATAAAATATTTTATCATGGAGTTTTGCTGACAAGCTGTGCATGCATTACATATCAAAAGTATAAATATTTGTATTTAAGACGAGATAAGGAGGTAAAAAAATTAATAAAAAGCATATTATCGGTTATGACTTTTTTCTGTTACTTTTATGAAATTTAATAAGATTTCTGTGTCAGAATCTGCATTCTGGACATCAAAGTGAATCTGAGTCTTTTATCTCTTCTGCTTGGGGCTCCTGCAAATTGAAAACTAATTTTAATGCCTGAACGAAGTCATATTTCTCAGCACTACTTACATACGAGGGGTATTTGAAAATGTCTGAATATTTGGTTATAATTATTTTGTTTCTTGGAACCTGTCAATAAATTTAACACCGATCGATAGGCAAATTAACGTTCTTTAAAATGGTCTTTAGCTGTATGTTCAGCATGCCGGACAGCTGCATATATATATGTGTGTGACGTAACATAGGTAAATAACAGTGACTTAAAAATGCCGGAGAGGGAGAACAAATCTGCTACTGAGATAGAGCACACTGTAAAATCCGGACGCTCTTAGAATACTCTCCGATTTATATCAAGGTCAACTTGGATAAAGTTTACCGATGTAATTTTCTGTCATATCCTGCAATTCTCAGGTGGTTTCGTCGTTTTAAAGATGGTTGCGAATCCATAGAAGATGATCCACGTTCTGGAAGACCGTTGTTGCTGTGAAGGGATCAGTTGATGAAGATGCTCGATACACAGACAGACTTCCTGAAGGAGCACAGCACCCAGACTTTGCCACATCCGCCATACAGCCCTGATTTATCTCCAAGTAATTTTTGGCTGAATCCCGTTATCAAAGATTTGCATATGGGCAGACGATTTGAAAGCAGTTATGCGGTTGGTTGTGCAGTTTTCAGTGTATTAACAATATACCAAAAAGTGAATACAAATGGCGTTTAATAATTGGATAATCAGATGGCGAAAACGTGTAGAGGTGCATGGGGAGTACTTTGAGTGGATGCACTGTTGCACTGCACACTAATAAAGAACTATGTTGTACAGCTTACTAATATTCAAATGGTTTTAAATACCCCTTTCATCTAAAAGTATGGTTAACAAATGTAATGAAACTTTCTTAGACCAGAAGAGCTTATGGGAGTGTCGCCTAAAATTGCACACATGTAAATTACTGACATGGAAAATGAATGCCATGAAAATGACAGGCATGGAAAATGGCAAACATGGAAAATGCACGCACAGGAAAAAAACCCAGACAGAATTAAATGAATAACCTGGCGGAAGTTGCCCGCACTGGAAAATTAAGACACATACATCTGTGGAAATTGCACGCACTGGAAAATAACAGATACATCTCTGTAGACCAGCACTGAAAAATGCACGAACTGGAAAATGACAGACAAGTACCAGAAAGGAAAATGCACACAATGGAAAATAAAGACAAGCACCACATTGGAAAATGCACTCACTAGAAAATAACAGATACCACTACTAACGGAAAATACAGGTTTTGGAAAGTGAAAGACGTGCACAATGAAATAAGTTTGATTGATCTAAGTTAATACAGTAATAACTATCAACACTAATGTGATGATTATAGTGAGAATAATCATAATAATAATAATAATAATAATAATAATAATAATAATAATAATAATAAATTATATAATGGTTCGGTAATATTCTCAAGAAAATATATTGGTACATATGCATGATCATGTGTTGGTGGTGTGATGTTGGTCACTTCCATATGAATGGAAGCACTTTAGAAAAGTGGACGTCTCATTCAGTCACGCTGTGAAAAACTTTTGATTAGAATATGACATTTCTTACATCATCAACAATGTTTGTGTTATTAGCCATATTGACTATGCTAAGGCTTTGCATGCCAAAAATATAAGTAGCTAGTTGACTAGGTGCAGCCAGTACACCATTTGCATAAATGTGCACCTGTCCCGTTCAGAAAGTCCCAACATTCCAGCAGGGGTATTGTTTACTATATTAATCACCAGGGTTATCTGTTTCATCGATTGATGTAAAGATTACCAAATTAAAAGATCTGTTAGGGATACTAGTTCGTATATTAGATGTAAGCTGTATAATGGAAGATTTAATGTTGCGTAACAAATATATGACCCATTGACGATCACCTCATGATCGCATGAAGGAATTAAATGAGTATATGTCTGTCCAATTGTATAAATACAATTTTGTACACGTGGACGAAAATTGGTGTTTTTTGTCAGCGCATTTATATATATATATATATATATATATATATATATATATATATATATATATATATATATATACAGACACTGAAAAAAACATATGTATCTCTCTGAAATGCCAGTCGAGTGAAACAGTTTTTAAGTTATCGAGACATTTGACTTCTTTTTCACGGATACAATTTTGTAGCCCACATCCTGGGATCATTTTTTTTCATCCAACATTAAAATGGTATCTGATTTACAAAACAAAAAAAGAAAACAAAAAACATTTACAGAAAAAAGACATACTGATGAAACCTGACTCTAATATTTACCATACTATATTTATGGAAACAGGGTATTCTAATCGAGTTTCTATCATTTGTTAAATAGTTATTGCATCTCTGCATAATACGTAACAATGATTTAGCATTTTGCAGCAAAGACTTCCAGTAATGCCAGTCGAGTTGAGCATTTTTGAGTTATCAGAGACATTTGACTTCTTTTTCACGGATACATTCTTTTTAATCCCAGATCCTGGGATCAGATTTTGTATCCAACATTATAAAGGAAACGACTCAATGACGAAACTTGACCCTAATATTTTTTTATAATATATTTATGGGAAGACGGTTATTCAGATTAAGTTTCTATCATTTGTTAAATATTTATTGCGTCTCTGCATATTACGTGACACTGATTTAGCATTTTGCAACAAAGACTGCGGTATCGGGTTGCCATTTCAGTAAGTAGTATAGTCTCGTTGGAAGCAAGCCATAATATAATGTATCTCTCCTTTATCTAGTATATCACTCTTACCGTATTATTCCCCATAATTTTGTCATAGATGAACTAAACTCATTTACCTTTACAGATTACATGTACTGGAATTTGCTTTGTATGAGCAAATCAATAATCGCATTACACAATTAGAGCCAATACAACTATGTAAAAATATATCATTTCACAATGGTCTTACTCTTTAAAATCTAAATCAAACAAGTTGGAAATATATGAAACATAAAATTATGCAACTTTACATTTTTCGGGCGTGGAGGGTGTGTGTGGAGATGATTGCATAAATTTGACGTGAGCTATCAGTATGCCAGGTTTGTTAAATGAATCTCAGTATGTATTTTGTAGACTGTCTTTGTTTACCTGTATACAGACTATTACATTTAGGGTCTTTATGCTGCGAACAATTATGTATACAGTGCACATTTAACTTAACTGCAGAATACGTAGCATTGTTGTATTTCCATTATTTATAGCAAATAAGTTTAATAGTAAACCTGACATATCTTCGCAAATAAAGGGAAATAACATATAGTGTTGTTGATTATACATGTTATTACCTGGCAGCATGTATGTAAAATATGTGGGTAAGGAAATCATTAATCATCAAGCTATCGAGCACATTTGGTTCCCATACAAATTATTAATTAAAGACATCTGAACATTCATGACGTGATTCAAAGACGACTGCATGCTGAAGAAGTACAATTTGCACATTATTTTTTTTACTAGATGACACGAAACGTATATGACATATAACAAGTATACTATGACTAATTCAACAGACCAACAAACGTTCGCACACACAGTCATCAGAGAAAATTATCCACCATATGCTGCAAGAAAAAAAACGTCAGTCTTGATATGAAAAGCAAAAGTTAGGATTAGAAAAGATTAAATTAATTTGCACAATCAACGTAAAGAACAAAATTTCAGTCTTGATATGAAAAGCGAAAGTTAGGTATGAAAAGATTAAATTAATTTGCACAATCAACGTAAAGAACAGCGAGTGCTTGCACACAAAGAGTTGCGCTTCTAATGACAATTCATAACCGCTGATCAATTATGATCACATGACTAATTAATATTCATAGAGGCTAATAAAATATTAATCATCTATGATATTAGTGAAGGCAATTGGCTGTCGCCCTGAACTGGTTAAATGTCTCTATCTATTTATCTGTACAATGTATGCATTGTTTTCAGACCCTTCCATATAACTTCGTTTTAACAAAAAGGAAAGAAATCAAAAGAAAATCTAATTTACTGCATCCACCCAACCAGAGATGTGATCCATTTCTACTTGCAACCAGACGATACCAAAGATATTACACAAAATGTCTTCCTTTTTCCAAACTTGTTTACCTTATTACAGTTTTAGCCACATGTACACTTTGACTCATGCAAAATATAGTCAATCCTTGCATTTTATGAATGTTTCAGTGATTTGTAACGGCATATAAGCAGCAACATTTATTTATACTTTTTGTATAATAATTATTGGGTCGCCAATCGAGTGTGTCTGCTGCGCAAGAATGCCTATACCCACTGCTGAGGATTTGAGAGTTGGTGCGTACAGGCAAGGCTATTGGTGCCGTAACCTGCAGACCCGGGTTCGAATCTCAGTAGGGGACGAATTAAAAATTCTCTAAACTGTATGATAGTACTGTTTCTCCATATATAATTTAACTTTTTATCACGCATCCTGCAATAGGATACGGAATTAGCACTTTCCGTTCTGTCGGGTGTATATTTGTAACACTATATCTTAACTTCTGTATGCCCTGTTTTATGTAATATGAATTCGTAGTAACCGTGCATTAGATGAGAGTTAATTATTGGGTCGCAATGCGAGTGTGTCTGCGATACACGAATGTCTACATCCACGTCTATGTTCCATCCTTTTTGGGGTATGTGGACTTAGTTGAGAGAGTATGGTGGTTGTTGGTGCGTGCAGTAAAGGCGATTGGTGCCGATACCAGCGGACCGGAGTTCGAATCTCAGCAGGGGATTAAAAAGTATGTAACCTGTATAATACTCTTTCTCCATATATAATTTCGCTTTATATTGTTACTCATCATCCTGTAGGATCCAGGGATAACACTTTCCGCTCTGTCGGGTGTATACACGCTTGCAAATAAATTAGCAAATTTAGACAAACGTGAATTCTGGAAGCAGGTTAAACAAAATACTACTACAACTTCTAATACGCTACCAATTTGCATTGATGGGAACCATGGCCAAAATAACATATGCAACATGTGGAAAATCATTTTGAAACCTTACTCAATAGTGTTAAAAGCTATTCGAATAAGGAGTATGTTCTTTCAGCATGCAAGGCCCCTTCTAGTCTTATTGAACTGATCTCATTGTCGGAGATCCAACGTGCCATAGCTAAACAAAAGGGGGGCAAATGTCCAGGATCAGATTTTTTATATGTAGAACATTTTTAATTTTCAGATAATAGACTCCATGTTCTTTTAATGATTCTATTTAATTGCATGTTTGTACATAACTTTGTTCCTGATGATTTCACAAAAGTTACAATTAACCCGCTACTGAAAAGCAAAATTGGTAATCTGGCAGACAAAAATAATTATAGACCTATAGCTCTCACGACAATTATTTTGAAAATATTTGAATGTATTGTATTACAACGATGCGAAGTAACAATTTCTGATAATCAGTTTGGTTTTAAAAAACAACATTCAACAGACTTATGCCTCTATGCATTTAAGGAAACTGTCAGCTATTATTTAAAACATGGTAGCCCTGTGTTTGCATGTTTTTTAGACGCTAGTAAGGCATTTGATAGGGTTAATCATTGGAAACTGTTTAAAAAGTTGCTCGACAATCAAATACCCGTTTACATTGTTCATTCTCTAGTTAACTGGTATGGCACTTAATTTTACTATGTACGTTGGGGAAGTGCATTATCCAATTCCTTTCATGTAACCAATGGGGTGAGGCAGGAAGGTGTTTTTTCGCCTTTGTTATTTAATATATACATAGACGATTTAAATCGTAAGCTGGGGATACATTTGACACTAAATGCGTCATTTCTTAACAATTTTAGTTTTGCTGATGATATGTCATTGATAAGTCCTTCTATCGCAGGTTTAAGGAAATTATTAAAGATATGTGAACATTACGCATTGGAGCATGATATCATATATAATACACAAAAATCGGTCTGCATGGTTCTTCAGTCAACTTCTTTCAAATTACCATCTCCTCCCTCTGTACTTCTTAACGGCCATGCTCTTGTATATGTCGACAGTTATACGTATTTGGGTCATATGCTAAAATCCAACTGCTCAGATGATGAAGATATGATGAGACATTACAGATTTCTGTGTACTAGAACAAACATGCTTTTACGTAAATTTAGAAATTGTTCAGTGAATATCAAGATTAGAATATTCAAATTTTATTGTTGCACAATATACTGTGCTTCTCTGTGGACAAGCTTTAGTGAATGTATTAAAAGAAAACTAGTTATTGGCTATAATAATAGTCTTCGTTTATTACTAAGCCTTCCAAGATGGAATAGTGCCTCTACCATCTTTGTAAACTATAATGTATTTAGTTTTGAAGAATTAATGAGAAAGCATGTGTTTTCAATTACGACACGAATATCTAATAGTAAGAAATGTATCTTGAAATCTTTGTGGAACTGTCATATTCATTTAACTTTACTTTAATCGAATAGATACAATGTGAGCAATTTTTCTCACCCATTTGACAGAGAAATTTCGTGGAATTGGGATTCTTGACCTTTTGTCTCTACTTGGGAAGCTCAGATCGCTTGTCTCAGTCTTCTGAGAAACACATGCATATGAGTTTTAGAATCGTGCTATGCATGTAAATGATAACCATCGGATTGGGAGGTAGATGTTATCAATTTCATAAATAGTGATGTCTAATCTTGTTAACAATTAAGAACACGCTGGAATGTATTATAAGAATCATTCATAAAATAAAATAGATAAATTGGAAAGAAAATAATTAATATGCCTTTGGCACATAGAAAAATAAATTCGTCTTGGTGTCAACTCCAACATTGATTCGATTAATTACTGTGCATTCTAGATTCAATTGGATTCATCTACCTCAAGGACTCCTTCATGCATCACCTCTTTTTTTTTTTGGGATTGTTTCTGGGTTGTTTTTGTTTTCTAAATAAGTCGTAGAAAGTTTTATAATTAAATACAATTAGCTATGTGACCACCACTCCCTCCCACCCCAGGCAGGATCGTGGATGCAGAATTGGCCCGATGCGCCATCCTGCATATCGTAAGAAGATACTTAATGGAGCAACCATTTTGCTCCCCTGCATGTGAATCGCGATGATGTTTCCAGCTGAGAGGGTTATGGAGAGGGGTTATGGACTTTTAAAAAAGTGAAGTTTATATAAAATATTTGACTTTGTATTTTACAGATTTTACCCTTTATTCCTTTATCTTTGTTGTGTATGCTTTCTTTGGAATACCTAAACTTACTTGGCACCATATAGTTATTGTGCTAATGTGCGGTTTAACCCTATAAATACATACATACATACCTACCTACCTACCTACCTACCTACCTACCTACCTACATACATACATACATACATACATGTGAAAGGTAACGTACCTCTCCAATAGTGCTTGCAATAGTCTCCATTTCAGGTAGCTGCACTGTTTTGTTTTGAATCAAAATGTTCTCCACACGGATGGGACACCCAGCGTCGTGTCCCAGACTTTCTTTCAACATGCTCATAAACTGAACTCCCAGAGACTTGTCCACCGCATGACCACCCTGTGCAATGGTTTGCAGCAGGGTGCACACGTCAAAAGTACTGTTAAAAAGTGCATTGCATACACAATAAAACATTATAGCGATTATATTCATGCATATAATGACCTATTGAGTATTAAAGCCGAAATCCAATGGTCCTATGTGTACGTGTACTTAAAGCAATACTGTTTAGCGTATACTCTGAATTAGTTTAGTCTTCTTTTTTCGTAGGTATCAAATGTTGTGGTAGTGGGGAAAAGAGCGTTTCCGCGAGTGCTTAACTTCCTGGATTGAATGTGGAGTTTTATTGCTGCAAATGAAGGATAATTGTTTGCTAGTCTTTAAATCCATCTGTAGCAACCACGGAATCCAGGAAAACTAATATCCCACAAAAATGGCACCCCAGGAAATTAGGTATCCCACGAAAAATAGTGAATGTATAGTATGTTATGTATAATGTTTACATATTTAACTTTTGTCCTACAGATTTAACTTTGTCCTTTTTAGGATGTAAACAAGTTGTTTACTTAGAATTCGAGGTCATGATTGCTTTAGTTTACAATTATACTGGTTTTTCCACTAGCATTATTGATATTTGTCAGGTAAACCATATGATTTTCTAGAAAATTGTATCAGATGACCTGACGTTAAAGGAAGTTTGGTAAGCAGTATTTTATTCCTATGCTAACTATCAGTCTTTAAGGGATCTGGTTTAATAATCAGATGTGTATAGTTTTGTTGTGAAAATCAGAGAAAATTCAGAGAGTGGAATTATTTATTTAAAATATTGATTGGAATTACTTAAGTGCTCATTCTCATTTTGGATTGATACATGACTTTGGAATTTTTGTAAATTCATTCAAAGATATTCTGGATTACATGATTAAGGAATATCAGGACATTCAAGACTACCTGCACATCCGGACATTCAAGACTATTGACACATCAAGACCTTCAAGGCTACTGGAATTCATTCGGAACATTCTATGTTTTGGACTTGTGATTTGGACACTTAGGATTATTGGATTATTTTGATTTTAATTCACAATATTGTAAGTGTCTTTTGAATTTTCACTTTAATTGTCTAGAAATAAATTGCTTCTTAAATTTATTTACATTGTTGGTTTCACTTTCTTTCTGTTACATATTTTTAAGACCTAGAGTCGTAGCAAGTATAAAGACCACCCTGCTAATAAAGACCAGGTCTAAATGGTTTAATTCAGTGGCCGTTATATACAGGTCTGGCTGTAATATGTAGACATGCTAGTTACCTACAGGACATCTTGTTGATGACAAATCCAAATGAATGTACATGTGGAGACTTACACTTACGGACTTTTTTAAGTCCTGAATCCCTTGTAACGATATATTGGGTTAGGCAACTCGATATTTACCAATTTGTGCGTAATTCAAATAAAATAATCTTTTTATCACGTAAGTTTAATTGTTACTGTTTGTATTTATCATTTCCAGGATTTGATATTCTTTATATTTTCGAAATGTGTACAGAAGTATATACACTTTTATTAGATACATTCAACATTGTTTATATCCATTTTAACTCAAGAGACAACTGAAGACCTTATATCACCTTTACAGACTACCGATGGCTATCAGTAACTCTAAAACATACAGACATGGATGCATGAGCAAAACGTTACTCTCTCTCTCTCTCTCTCTCTCTCTCTCTCTCTCTCTCTCTCTCTCTCTCTATATATATATATATATATATATATATATATATATATATAAAGAGAGAGAGAGATAAATAGGTAGATAGATAAGTCATAATAATTTAAACCACGCATACGGTAACTCATGACAAATCAATCTCTCTGGTATCTAATTCTGCTAAATAATGTATAAGATATTTCAGTTATTAATATGATCTGCAATTTTTCTTTTTTCTTCTCTGATTAATACGTTTTATACTATTTATAAATTATCCATAGTTACAACGTTCTGGCAGAAAAAAATGTATTGAAGCGGATTGATGCAATCATAATCTTTGATGAAAAGTGCTTTAGAATTATATATATATATATATATATATATATATATATATATATATATATATATATATATATATATATATATATATATACTTTTCGGGTAAAATCTAGAAGTAAGCAACAAGATTATACTAACCAAGATCCAACATTATTCACACATTGAATATGGATGGATCTTGCGAAACTGTGTCTGTTAATGTCAAACTTTAGGAAGAAGACGTCCATTTCTTGAAGGACCCTGGCATGGATGGACAAAGTAAGCGATCCTGGAACGAGAACCGGCATTGGGCTGGCAGATAGGAAGTTGAATCGTAGTTTTTCATTCGTGCCAGGTGGTGCTAGAAATATGGGACGAAATCCTCATGATAATACTAATATAAGATCTCATACTAAACATAATTATAATACTACTTCTAATACTATCTTATGTTAATACTGAAGTTAATACTAATACTAATGTAATTCTAGTATTAATACAATCATTATCAAGGTGTTTTGATAAGTATATTAAAATAATCTGGCATGAAATTAAAGAAGTTTGATTTTTGTTTCGTCAATCACCAAAGAATGTCAAGGAAACAAGGTAATATGTAAAAAAAAAAAAAAAAAAAAAAAAAAAAATAAAGAAATTATAAAGAGTAAAAATCTGTTTGAATACTATTATTGATACATGGAAATTCATTATAATCTATGTAGCTATACTGCTTGACTTACCGCAGTTTTTCTATACAAAATTTGTGATGTCTGCAGCAGTTAAAACACAGCACTGATGATCATAAAGATCTTCATGTTGTTTCTCTGTGCTGTATCTCATCACACCAACTGCGGAACAGTGCCCTGCACTTATTTATATCTAAGTACCGGCTGTGATAAGAACAAGAAAAACAAAGTATGATTAACCAGTATCGGAAAATTCGTTATAATTTTCGACATGACCAATCCCTGCAAATGGGGTGCTTTAGCACCGTGTCCAATTTCACATCGATGGTGTAATATAAGGTGCTAGATTTGTAGGTATTTTTTTTTAAAACGTATCATTGTAGAAATGAGAAATTATAAAGACAAGCTATCGAACAATGACAACATCAAAAACAATAACAGTTGTATAATCGTTGTAGTCATCATTATAATCATTATCATCATCACCACCATCATCAACAACAGCAGCAGTAACAACAACAAGAACAGTGGTGTTCAATGTCGCGACGGTGAGCTGTGCGAGTCTCTGACCTTCAGATGCTGACATGTCTTTGTGTTGCAGTGTTTTTCTTAGATTGTCTGTATGACGAAGTATTTCATAACCAATGCTCACACCAAACACAGAGAGAGAGAGATTAAATATTACACATAATGACCTCATCATAGTGAAGTCAGGGATGGAGTTTAAACCTCAGTTTTAAATGAAAGGTGTTCTGGATTCTTTATCCCAAAAGATCGCTTAGGGAAACTGGAGTTGAACGGTTGATTCGGACTACCCATGTGAACACAGCAAGTGCAATTTACTGAATGAATCTCAATTTTAGATTGTCTTAATAAATAAGTTATCACGGTTTTTTTGTGTAAATGCGATAATGGTTACTATTAAAAGTTATACAATATGTTTTGTTAAAAGTAATGCAAGATCAAAGTAATGTAAAGTCTTTTATGTGAGGATGGTACTACTTTCTTTTTGTCTCCAAAACAAAGTGCACGTGGTCGCCAGTTTAACAGAACAATGATGTTTTACACAGTTTAACTATCGGCGGTCAATGTTATCTACTCATGTGCATTAATCCCGTTTTCCAATATCGACCGTCATTATCAAGGTGACAAATACATGTCCCCACATGTCATATTTATGCATATTCACTGTTTATTCGTAGCAGATAAATAGTGGATTTTAAGCATAGATTATTTTTCTTGCCTCCCAACCCCAACTTCACCTAATATCCAGAGAACAGGCTGTATCATTAAGACAGAATGAGACAAAAATGAGAAAGACATTATTTGAATGAAATGAAATTGCCATTCCGATCAGATAGGAAAAACATTCACTCTGACCGAATTCAATCAAAGTTGTATTTTCTAAAGTACACTGTATCACAATTATGGTATCGTCAGTAATTCAAAACAAGGTTGCGCACATATTTAGCTGGTTCTGACATGTAAATTGTTTAAAGTTCTGCTTAAAGTCTCTATATACCCTGTGCAAGGGGATAACGCCAGCCTTATTCATTGATTGACTAATTGATTGATGTTTAACGAAATGTCAAAACATGAAAGACTATCGAAGCTGGCCTTAACAGGTGTGCCAACCCACATTCGACTGATCCATGATACGCTAACGACTGAGCCACCTCGACATCCAGTTAGTGATTGAAATCTTTCACTGCAATGGAGTCTCCGGGCTTATTGGAATTAGAGGCATGGGTCACGTTCAGAGATATGTATTCCTCAATTTACTAGATTTACACAAAAATTGATAACGGCGCAAATACAAAACAGTTTCCCAACGTTTCGAGGTAAACAAGCTTTTCGTCAAGGGAAGAAACAATTTACATCCACAAAACAAAAACGCTAAACACAAAAGCCAAGAAGAAGTTTTGACTCCTACATGTTTAAATGACGAGGAAATAAACAAACATAGGATAAACAATAGAAGAAATAAAGAAGACAAATTTAAAAAACGGTATAAAACGGGTAAACTACATGTCTATATTATGATATCATCAGCCCAACAAAGTTGTGTATCACGTAGAGGACCAAAGTGTTTTGACCTAATTCCAGACTTAGAACAAAGGACTGACACAATGCGCGGCGATAAATCAATGCCATCATCAAAATATGCAAAGGATACTATATCCCGGTAAAGTTATGCGTGAAGGTACTAAGGAAGTATATCAATAGCATGGATGAGCGGGATAATGGACAAGAGTTCAAATAATAATAATAATAATAATAATAATATTAATAACAATAATAGTAATAAGAAGAAGAAGAAGAAGAAGAAGAAGAAGACCAAAAATACATGTAAAGAGTTACGTAATATTTACTTGGGTAAATATTATCGCAAAAAATACGTACGTCTTATAAACTGATACCTGGCTGAAGTTTAGATAAGATTGCAATAGAAAGGTTAGACTTTTTCATTTAGGCCGAACTCCCCATGAGTTTTTAATTGAAGTATCCATTATCGTTCCTTACGTGTGCAGTCTATATCGGTCCACCCCAGGTTAGAATCAATCGGTAGCATCTCGAGGGACTCGACTGAATGCCCAGGCAGTTGTAGTAGTTGGCGAGTTTCGCGTTGATTTTGTTGTGAATGTGGCTCTTGTGGTTATTCATTCGTTTTCTGAAATCGACGGTTTCGTCAACATATTGAGTGTCACAGATCTTGCATGTTAGAAGATAGATTACATTTTTGGTTCGGCATCCTAACTTCTGATTGATAGTGTAGCTAACTCCTGTCGTCGAACTTCTGAACAATTTGGTCTCGGGCATATGTTTTCAAATCATACAACGCTTGTCTTTGCAGCAATATGTGCCTGAATCTGTGGTTTTGTCTGAAGTTACCTTGGCACGTACCAGACGGTCCTTCAGACTTGTAGGTCTACGGTACGCAACCATAGGAACTTCTTGAAATATGCCAAGGTCCAACGTTTAACTTTACATTATATAATGTTACTACGAGTATTTTCCATTAATGTATGTGATAATATTATTAGAGTTGTGAACGTCTTTATTACATCTTCAACTATGGCTCTAGTTTATAAAATCCATGTTACAGTAAATTCATGACGTATGATATTGCTTTAAGTCATTATGCATCAATTTTCTTAAATGCTGATATTTCGTCCTATCATGTCTCCGAAATTGTATCATATAATTCTTTCACGGCTTGCAAGTTATTGTGAGTATCCTTTGCTGCTGGAAAATCCCACCTGATCATATAAATTTCAAAGAACTCAACGACACGTATCTCGTCGTTTTGTTCCTATTGGCTATAAAGGTCCGTAATACTTCGTACCCTTGTTCTTTCTCTTTTGTACCTTACAGCATGTCCAAAGCAAGAAGAATCACAAAGAAAGCAAGAACAATGACACTGGGAACTATTTGATCCTTTTTTTGTCTGTGCGTTGAGATGTGTATGCATCCGTACGTGCATACCGTAGATTATCTTCCCCAGCATCGTTGAAAAAAGAGTTCTGAACAATAATAGCTTTTGTGTACCCCGGCAACCCATTTGTTGCGAGGTAACATTAAGTAGTTAAGAAAAGCGCTGGAAAACATATTTAAATATCCAGAATCACATTCTCAAAGGAACAGAATATAATGGACATGATAACCCTAACCCTAAATGAAATATCGGAGGAAAATATTGTGAAGTAAGGGCAGGTTACAATAGTTAGAAAATGAAATGCAACCTAACACAGTCTCATCCCTGCATGGTGATTTACGTTCACATTTATGACATAATATTTTAACACTTCTTTTTTCACATTATTTACATTACATATTATCTTTACGATCACTATCTTGTTGAATTTCACATGTTTAATTATATATTTTATTTGTTTGGTACTTCTAGCCATTAAACCTCGAAATATATGGTTACATTTGTTCGAAGGTCTCGATGATGTCATTCTTGTTTTGTCTGCAAAGCACACATTGATTAGCA
Organism: Margaritifera margaritifera; assembly: GCA_029931535.1. Classification (NCBI taxonomy): domain Eukaryota; kingdom Metazoa; phylum Mollusca; class Bivalvia; order Unionida; family Margaritiferidae; genus Margaritifera; species Margaritifera margaritifera. Next base: position 1,108,008 of record JAQPZY010001685.1, read on the forward strand.
AGTGACAATTTCGAACGGCTGTTTGCTTCCAGTGGTTTGTTTTCAGAGCAATGACTGACCTTCATCTCTTGGTTATATATGAAAAGTACAAACTTATGAGCCATAGCACGTCGTCGTCACCTACTTTTCATGTTCTATGTATCATGTTTTATCTCTGTGGCAGTGTCCATATTTTAGTATGCTTAGTAATGAATTTTGACATTTATATGCTTGTGGGGAAGAACTACACAACATAAATATACTGCATGTAACGTGGTTTATACTTTTGTTTACCTAGTTTTCTACATTTAAGTCCACTTTTCAGTCACCACTGCCTGCTATGGGATAAACTTGTTTTGAAGAAACATACGTCGTATTACTAACCTCATAATCACTATCTTTTTAACATTTTTATACTGAATTCTAGGAAAATAGATAGGCACATATGTATGCATATGAATCGGTACGCAATTATATGCCTGTTATAAAACAAGTAATCAGGAGAAATACGCTATATCTTGCAGAATTTCAGTTTAATAATGTGTGAAATGTTTTGGTTTAATGTATTTATTATTCTAAAAATACATTCGAAACTATTTATATGAATATAATTTAATTATACATTTTACATGTTATTTGTCAGAACAATGGAATCAAAGTTTATAGTGAAGCACTGTGTACAATTTACCATATCCTAGTAGAGTCCATGAAGGTATAAATTGGATTTATTCTCATTATAAATACAAATGAACTTATTGGTATTTCAGAAAGACGATGTAAGTGCATATTCAGGCATCATTAAATACATTTGCAGATTCATCCGAACAAACAATATGCTTGACCAATTGAAACAGCTACTATACATTATATAATTATATAATAACCAGTCAATTAAATACTTTGGACATTTCCAAACAAACAGCATTCTTTACTGCATCTTCATTGTGCTTTGCATAAGCATTGTAACAACACCAAACATTACAACAGGTGAAGTCGGATCTAATGACATAGCATGACGCAATCTCCTACACGCTGCGGAGTAACAATGATGATTTTTTAAAGGTGAAAACAGATACCCTAGTGTGTCTAACGAAGTGTATTGCTGCAATATATTGTTTATTTTAAATGAATCGTTTGCGCAAGGATAGTACATATGGGAGGGAGTCTTGCTATATCAGCGTGGTTCTTGGGAAATTATACCATTATAATTCAGAATGCTTTATTACAACGTCCAACTTGTTCGGTTTATATTGTACAGAACTATTTCAAGTTCAACATCATTATAATCTGACGTGCGGCTTTTTAAAACTATAAAATCTGTAACATTATGCAAGAAATATATTTCTAAGCGTCAAAACAAAAAAGGTGTGATTGCAGTACATTTTGATTTCCAAAGCATCAGTTTGTATAAATGCTGTTGAAGATATGGAACATAAGATGTGTTAGAAAACTTCCTACATCTGGAACTAGACAAATATGGTCACGTCCTACAGAAGATCTTATCTGTCCTTCTCGGTCTAGTAGGACGCATACAACTAGATAATTAAGTTTTCAATCAAATTGCTTAATATTGCCGCTAGCTTCTCAGCAATAACTTTTCATTCAACAATCGAGTTAAAAGGGTTTGAAACAAATTCATCACTCACTACGATGATGCGAGCTTCCATTGTGAGTGTGTTTTCTTGTATGGATTTATCTGGACATTTGTGCAGAATATTAATTACCCTTTTAATCCATTACTTTCTAGTTATTTTTCAGTAGGTTTATCTGGAATACTAACCATCTCTGACGTGGAAATATTTTTCTCTTTGTTTATTGGTTGGATGATTTTGTAGCAAAGTTAACATGAACACTGCTAGTTTTTACATTTGCAAACACTTGTGTGTTGAGGTTTTATGCTATGTTGTACGAGCTTCAGCCATATTAATCACAAGGCACACTGTTGAACGGGTTTATGGCAAGTGAGGTACTTTGTCAAATCTGTATCGTCTTCTCGATATTAAAATAATATAAAGCATCTCTCGTTGTCAACATTATTGCTTACATACACTGCACAACATTTAATGGTACAAGTTTGTTCTTTCTGGGCTGGCATAAATTTAGTTGCTGCCTAAGTCACTGTCCATGTTGTCGCTGAAATGTTGATAGTAGAGGAAGACATGACGAGGACATTATTATGGATGCATCTGAAAGTACGACTAAGACAATAGCACATGCTTAATCCAAGATAGAGAGAAAGTCTACAAAGCTATAAAGTGAAATTCTCCTGGGTACGTAGTTTTGTGTGGATGTTAAGGTTATGGCATGAATAACTGTAACTAATAATTTGCTTTATTTCACAGATGAATCTGGAAGGAAAGTGAAAATGCATTTATGCACATAATTTTTGTTTATGAAAAAGAAACCAACGTTGTTATGACTAGATCATAAACTTTGACCTAGTTCACATCATTAACAAATCATTTTCCAAACATATGTGAGATACCACTAACATAACATAACAGAAAAGAACATAACCGGACTTTATCAATCATTAAATTGCAAATGCAATTTATAGCTATTAATACAAAGTCGGAGATAAAAATCAGTGCAAACATTATACAGGATGAGGTTACAAATATGTACCTAGCCAAGTCAAACACATTATGAGGTAGAAAGTATAAAGACAATAATATATACGAAAATATCATACTATCTGAGTACAACTTTATTTCGTTTCAAAAGGATTGTAATTTGGACTATGCATTTATTATAATTTCGAGCTTGATGACATATTGATTTTAAATGTTTCTGTATTCGGTCATTAACAGCATAATGTTTGGAAAATATGTTCTTATTAAATCTCTGTATAAAGGACAGATAAACCACAAATTGTATTCATTTTCAACTAGACTTTGATTGCAGACGTGACACAGCCATTAATCATATCGGCTTAATTTTATATTTGACCTGCGAGAAAATGCTCCAAATCTAGTCAGTGCAAAACTAAAACGAGGTTCTTTTATAAAATCAAGAATTTTTTAAAAAATAATGAGCTTCTTGTATACAGAGTATAATAATCTAATTTATATTTGATGTCCTCGCCGAAGCTGTCCAATTTGGTTGATCTTGATCAAACACTAAATCTGTTATTCAATTAAATGGTATTATAATGTTACATACGTATGAATAAAAAAACATAGTTCATCAAACAAAGATTTAATTTGGAATGTCCAGTTCAGTCAAACTATCTTTACCGAACAATAAACGAGTTCAGTATTTACAAATTTCCAGCTGTGGCTACGGCCCTAATTCAGAGTATAATACTTCTATATTAGTTGACATGTTAATCCCTGGTATGCGTCTAAAAAATTTGTGTGAATTCTTTCAATATCGTATTGGGTATGAAGAACCCGTATCTCAGATCCATAATTAAGGACTGGTTCAAAAAGAGTATCATAAAGTTACCATTTATATTTATAGTTAAGCCTGTATTTTCAAAAAATTTATATAAATAGTAAAGAGTGAAATTTACATATCATTTATATACTTTTATGAAAGATTATAATTTCTATTTTTTGCATTAGTGTAAATATAAAAATCGATTGATTCAATATTTTTGGATAACGATATTTGTAAAATATTAACGGGTTTATCTTTCAAGCTCTTTCAAACTTCATACATGTTGTTTTAATAATATTATCCTTTGGGTTCCAAGAACGATAATATATTTCTAAATTATTCAACATAGCTTGTAAAGACTATTCTGTGGTCGAAAATATTATAGCATCATCTCCTTACAATTACTCAATCGATACGATTCATTGACAAAATTTAACACTGTGTGCATTAACAATAAGATATATACTTTGAGCAAAATCATTTACAAAGCCAAAGCATGCAAAAAGTATTGGTGACAGTTGCTGCCCTTGATTCAAACCAAAATGGGATTTAAAAAATGATGATATACATTATTATATCTTACACAATATTAAACATAATTATAAATAGCATGTAAGGCATTCGACATACATTTACCTTGACAGATTAATTTATATCAACCCTTGACAGGTTAATTTATATCAAAAGCTTTATCATAATCATTGAAAGCGCAATATAATTTCTAAGCACAGATTAATTTTTAAAATTGCATGTAGAACACAGACACGATCGACAGTAAATTTTTTCCTTCGAAAACTAAATTGATTTTCAGCTATTTATTTTAAATTTGTCAGCCCATATACATAACCTGTCATGTATTATAGTTTTGAATATATATATATATATATATATATATATATATATATATATATATATATATATATATATATATATATATATTTGATTCTGTTCTGATGAATGAAATAACCGCGTAATTATCAGTATCAGCTATACTATCTTTCAAATGAATGGATACTATAACACCTTTACTTCAAAGTCTGGATATATTTCACTTCTAAAATGTATATTAAAATACTTTATGAAAATCTTATTAATAATATCAGTGAATTAACACTCATTTCATATATTACATTATCTTATCATGCAGACTTACTTCTCTTTCAAGCCTGAATGTATTTTTGTGTTTCCTCAACCGTAATATCGACATCTAAATCTTCATCGAATATTATAGGTGTGTCCGCATATGTCAGAACATGGTTAAACTCACCATCTTTCGGATAATTACTTAAATATCTGCTGAACTATGTATTTCTAATATTTTCACAAAATCGTTTGCTGAGTATTCATCTGATGATTTATGTTTCTATTTTTTATATTTATTAAACTCTCTCCCTAAACCTCTTGGATTAGATTTAGTCATATTAAATAACTTGACACCTTCTTTGGTCCTGCACTTCTTCGCACGCCTCTTAGCTTTATTGTACACAAGCCTCCCTTTGATATACCTACTGCAATTATCTACGGTTGATATAATGACCAATGCTTGTTTGTGTGGAGTAACACTTAGCGAAATATTTTTATCAGTTGATCACACAACAGGCATCTTAAAAATGACTCAAATGTCAACAGCAAGAATGCAACTGGAACATACAAACGTTGGGGACAGGAATCCACTTTACCGCATTGGATGCGTGTTTTCATAGCAAGTCACCGCAATGTGTGCAGCGGTGACTAAGAAATTTACCCGTCAACAGATAGATACATAGCACAATTAACTGGAACGCAACATTAGTTCGCGATGACCTAATTGGCTGGATGGAGTCGAGCCTTTCAAAAAGAACGCAGATTTAAACTTTCCTTATCATATACATAACAAGTCACTATAACAACAAATGAAATCGTTCGATATTGTCACTTAGTCATCACAGTCACCCTTGCAGGCGGGACACATTAGATTGCATCGAGATATTCGAATAGATGCAACTATTTATTCATGTACTATGCCCTGAAGTACTACAAAAGTTAGGCAGCAATAGCAAAAAATAACTTCATAGCGACTTTATAACAAGAATAGTGCTAAAAATGACTGTCCTCCAAACTGACATCATACTGACATAAAATTTTCACAAAAAAGACAAACACATCTATTTTACCTAGCAACCCAAATATTATGCAATTCTGGTATTTGATTGCTTTCAACATTCCATGCACACGGGACCGAATGCTTCCACAAATGGACCCAAACTATATCATGAAATGATTAATCCCTGATGCCATTGGTCTAGAAGTGCTATTTTAATGTTGCAAAACTGTCTTTGAATTCTGTTTATTGCACACCTCTCTGAGAACAATATTGTAAAAGTGTATGGAAATTATTTCAAATCGCTACCAGAATTATACACGTTATGTTACATCGGTTTAATTATTTTTACATAAATATCTGGTAAAGAATATGTAGTAATATTCATAGTATTGATAAAGAATTTATGAAAGGACATATCGTACCAAGGGAAATGGAGCTGTCTTGCCCAAAGACACACCATGATGGTCGACCCAGCCTGGTCTGGGCAGAATTCGTACCTGCACCCTTTTGATCGTGATTCTGGCACGCTAACCAGTTGGACGGGAAACTTTTGTAAAATCGCAAAGTAAAACAATGCCAAGGCTTAGAAAAAAGGCAGTTTGAAAGCATTTTTCCTTCAAACGGATAGTGTTTGGACAGTAGAGCATCATTATTATCTTATAGTCACACTGGTGATTTTTCACCAGGGTCCATAACGTACAACTAACTATGCAATCATTGGTTTCCTAGCATTTACACAAAATACGTCCAGTGATACACGATTGTATCACTCACATCTTCTAATCAATGTGTGGTACAAATATATAAATACCTGTGCTGTATGGGTTCAGATAATGCATTGGCCGGTCGATTATTCATCTCGACGCAAGTACTGCCACTGAACGGCGTACGGTTCCTATGAGCCAGTCTGTGATTTCAGTTGCATAAAACATGAACATAATCAGTTACGATGAGTGATGTATAGAGGATTTTTTTTAAAATATATGTTCTACAACGTTCTCTTAACACTATGGCAGGGATGATCATAAATTATGTACAGGCAATTTCTGCCACTATTCGGTTATACACTGCATCCAGCTCTAAGTCCAATAGAGTATTAACTCTCACAAAAATCGCTGTAGCACAGTTATGTTGCAATATGCACATCTATAACTGACGAGCTGAACATAGCATGTACAAAGTTTCATGGCGATCTATTGAAAACTGTGAGATATGGGGCATTGACGAGATTCTGTCATACACTACATCAAGCTCAAAGACAAAAGAGCACTAACTCTAACAAAATACAGTGATTTGTCAATATGCGCATCTTCAAATGGTGACCATCGCATTTCCCAAGTTTCATAGTGATCCATTGAAATCTGTGAGACTATAGTTACCGTCGATCCCCCCACCCAACCCCCACCCTACCCTAGCAGCTTGTACTCCCCTACCAATTTTAAAAACGAAAAGCATCAAGGATATACAAAATGCTCAAAACTTACTCATTTCATTCATTGATTTATAATTTCTAACACGATTGTCGCCAGCGGGTCTCTCTCTCTCTCTCACTGTTATCTCTTAGCGTTTCAAACCAAATGGAGTTTCTTTAATCGACGCCGCCATATTTGCGTGGGCGGAACTATTTGTTTTCGACAACAGGTACGATGTAGTTTGTCGTGTTCAGTAAGCTTCGGATAATTCCGTTAATTTCCATAACGTTGAGAGTTACATCCCTTTGCACCCATGTATATGCAACTTGCCAGTTACGCTGCTTCTTTACCTACATGAAAGTAAATTTGTTCATTCTTTTGCTTTGATTGATTTTCATGTAATATTGAAATAACTTTTGAATATGTAATGATTAGTGTTTATATTTAAACGTTTAATGTCGGCAATTTCACAGGATACGCTTTTCACTGTTGTGCACCGCTGAGTCACGTGTTTTCACGAATCCAGCATTACATATATAGCACAGAGACTGTCAACTCCCCCGCTGTCTTTGTAGTATCTAGTGACACACTATTTATATGCAAATGAGTGTCCAAGTAAGGGACCACTTTTGCTTGCACGGTAGTTAATGATGTAAACAACTGGTAACTGTATGTACGGTATTAAACAGAAAATAACACTTTAGCCGGTTGTTTTAAAAGCGAAAGTTTTGACATTAATGAGTTTTTATAAGTGAAACATTTTCGATGAAACTTTGACAGTAATGTAAAGACAGCTGATACAGATTTTTGAGAATACATTGCGTCACTGTTGCACACAGCTGCATCAGATCTTTCATTATCATCAGACAGAGAAGTGAGATTTGGGCTCATGTTTAGACCTAAATACTGTCCTTAAACCTAGGATATGGCCTTTAAAATTAAAATTAGCTTTTAAATAATACCAAATACGATCTAATTGAATGGAAGATGAAGAAATGCATAGCATAGAGCAACTGATATGTATGTAAAAGTTGCGATGGAAAAGCAGTTCAAGTTATTTCATAGGCAGAATTTTATGTTCATGTTTAAACAATGGATATGGCCCTTTTAATTAAAATTAGCTGTCCTAAAGCTTGTACAATCAGCAGAAAATGTATTGAGCTTTTAAATTATACCAAAGATAACTTGATTTAATGCCAGATGAAGAAATGCATACAAAAATAGGCACCGGAGTTATTATTCGCCAGTTAGACTTTTGAAGTCAAACCCGCCCTTTGGACTCGTTACTCACATACTAAAATCATTTTATCACAAAATTTCAAAGAAATTATACAAATGACAACACAGTTTTTATTATTATGTTAAATATTGATGATATATCCAAGAGATATCACAGAATAATAAGATTAAACTGGATTTCGAGAAGCAATATGGAGACGCGTGTTCTTGCAGTATACTCGCAATATAGTTATCCTTATAGTGCTCTCGCTTAATCGCACAGTGACCGAGATGTTACAGAGATCTTTTTGATAACAAAAGATCCGACGGTGAATTGCCAATCTCTGTGTTATATATGTCTCTGATTTGAACTGTATATTAGTTCTATGGACTTTTTGTCTCAATTATTATTATTATGATAATTATTATTATGATTATTATTATTATTATTATTATTATTATTATTATTATTATTATTATTATTATATACTCTGTGCAGAAATCGGTATAATAAAATTCGTTTTATTGATTAAATTAGGGAGAAAAAATGAGGGAAACATTAAATCTGAAAAAAATGATCATCTTTTATATCAGTTGCGATATCAGCCACTGCCGTCATTTAAATTTTTGTTTTATGTTCATAGAGAGTCATTAAATCTAACTTAGCAAGATATGAAACATTATCAGAGGATGAATATCTTTTATCAGAATCATGAACATGTATAAAATGTATTCTTTTTCCTCCTAAAGACAGGACATACATTACATGCATATGGTCCAAAAGAATGAAGAATGACAGTGGATGAAGGTGATGATATTATACATGCATATGGTCCAAAAGAATGAAGAATGACAGTGGATGAAGGTGATGATATTATACATGCATATGGTCCAAAAGAATGAAGAATGACAGTGGATGAAGGTGATGATCCTATACATGCTGTTTGCCCAAAAAAGGACACTAGCAGGAGGTCAAAATTAGTTTAATATGGCTGCCATGCATTTTGGAAAATGATGGTCCAGAACTGAAGGTTAATTATATGGAACATTGTTGACCAAATTAGGAAAAGTGATCCTTATATGATATGTATGTACAGAATGTAAAAGATGAAGTAAAAAAAAACTTTTATCAACCAGGCTAAAGAGGAACAGTGTGCAAATAGTTTATTTGATTATAATGGGAAAATATGAGAGACAGACAGACAGACAGAAAGAGAGAAATAGAGATAATGTTTTTCAACATGTTACAAAATTTAGAAATTGGATGTATCTGGAGAGGGTTGGGTGAATATGAGACAATAGCAAACTTTAACATTATCAGATACTCGATTCATATATGTTATTCTTGAAGAATTTGTTTTTCTTCATTTCATGGTGTATCACATACACCTTGTACAAACCTTCTGCTAGTTTATTGTATATACATTTTTAAACACGTGCAGTGAGAAAATATTACGCATAAGCAAAGATTAGGTCACTATGACCTGTAATTAAAACTGGTGGATTTTTAGCTCTACTGGTCATAGACCAGAAAAGCTTTTTGGGTGGTCTGTTGTCCTTCTTCCGTCCGTCCGTTAGCACAAGATTTTTATCGCTACTCCTCCTAAACTACTTGCATCTTGAACATTATGTTATTGCTACTCCTGAATGGAAAGTCATATCTTTAAAATATTGTTATCTCTACTCCTTCCAAATGGATGGCTATATCAACAAGGGGATTTCGCAAATAGACTTTTATGATACCTAGTTAGTACTAAATGAAAATGATGCCAGTCGTACAATCTATATGGCTGCAACAACAACTGTCTTAAAACTCTTGTTGTCGTTACCCCATCTGAATGGATGATTATTATAACATGGGGTTTTCACCAAAGCACATCTAATAATGTCTGCTGTGTCCTCAATGAAAATGGTGCCAAGCTGACATCCAATATGTGCACCACAGCAGCAATTTAAAAACTTTGTTATTGCTGAAGAATATCAGAGATTGTTTCTACGCTCAACATTTGAAATGAAGAAACGTTCTTATCTTCAAATTCCTGGAAATTCTTTTCGCCCAGTAGAGTGTCAGTCACTTCGAAGTACTCTTGTTTATTTCTTTTCTTTTTTTTTTTGTATACACCCAACGAACAAATGGTAAGTCTTTGTGACCTGTAAGAAACACAGGAGTGGTTTATAGGTGTCTCATATTTAGCTTGTTTTTTCAATAATTGGTGAGAGTGGACTTTTTCTGCAAAGTCAGCAATATATATGTGCATGAAAACAAAATTATATTTTTAAGAATATTTAGAATCTTCTGTTTAAAGATAATATTTCAGATGTAGTGGTTCCTTGTCCTGTAGTAAATATCATGATTAAGTATAAAATTAATTGATACTTATTGGTGCAAAGACCACAGAAAGTATGGGAGTAGTTGATTCCCCAAAATAGTGAACTTTATAATATAATTTACACATTTATAATAACCACGAATTAAGCATGTGTTCCCATATGTTTTTACACCAAAAATGAAACATTGTTAGCAACAGTTTATACAACCACTACCATCATAAACACCATCACTATACAATTGTTTTCATTCATCACATTTTTCATTGTAATTTGAAAATAAAGTTACAATAAAAATTATGTTCTAATATACTTCTTGTTGTTATGATATACATAACTTTAGCAGCAGGGGGGGGGGAGGGGGGGCAAACCGACCATTTTTGTCGCGACCTCATTTTGTGAAATCGAGACTTCTATCAAAAAACAGGGGTCCGGCAGGTAGCTCACCCAGCGTGCAGGTAAACCTAGCAAGATTACTCAACCAAAGATTTGATCGAGACCAATGCGATATCTTGTTGTAGGGTCATGTAGATGGATCGAAATAAATCCATGAGGTTTTTTTTGAGCATGTGCAAAGAAATTTTTAAACTTGTTTAGGTCCATATCTCCGGAGCACAAAGTCCAGTGAATATTTTGAATCGTATGTGTATCAACGCCGTTGAACACGACTAACAAGTTACAGTTATCTCTGATCACTTTAGGGATTTGGCAGTATCTCTGCGTCACATAAACAATATCCGTATTTTTATGTCTGCCTCGTGAAAATATCCTGGCGGGATTCTTTTGATTGTCAAGCATGACATCGTCATATACTACAAGATTATTAATGCTGCCATCAAGATCTTCGATTAATGGTGCTTCGTCGATGTCTGTGATAAACTCAATGAAGTCTTTACCGTCCAATGCTTCCCCTGCGCTCTCGTTGAAGTCCTTAAGGACATTATAACATTGCTGGTCATCTGCAGATGATGCTACTAAATAAAGCTTGTCCCATTTTAGCCATCTCATTATTAGGTTGAGTAGCAACTGAGTTTTACCAGATCCAGATGGACCAACAATAATTGCCCTGATTGAATTTGGCAACATAAGATGATGCTTGGTTGGTTCTTTTTCCTGCGTTGCTGAGAAATCAATTACATCCATTATATAAATATATTATGGATTCATATTGTGTTCGATGTAGAAAAGTCACTGATACCACTGGACTCAAAAAAATAACGACAAAAAATAACAGGCTTGCACTTACAGGTACGTACGTGAAGTGCGGTACAAAGAAATACAAGTTTGTGTCGTCTACATTCCAGGGTGGTGATATCGCTGCTGCACTTGGGAGATTACCAGGAACTCCATGGGGAAAGTATCCTGGCGAAAAACACCTTCCGGGATATAATTATTGTGGTCCTGGAACTAGACTTGATATCAGACTTGACGAAAAAAATCAGCCAAAACCAGGCGAATTTCCAATAAATGCGATTGATCAAGCGTGTCATACTCATGACGTTGCGTATAAAAATCAAGATCTACAACAACGTCATATAGCAGACGTCAACTTGATTCACGCGTTAAAATCTGTAAAAAATAAAAATATGAGGGAGTCGCTGGCCAACTGGTTGATAAGATCGGTCATGCGTGGTAAACTGGCGATAGGAGCAAATCTGTCATAGGCAGATTTACCAGGAATGCGAGTATTCCAAGATAATTACAAGTCTGGTAATGGTAATGGAATCAATTTATTATAGTCCAAGAGGATATTGGAAAGGTACAGCAGCGATTAGCAAACTCGCCAATGCAGCGGGTGTCGCTCGTGACGTTGCTGCAGATTGGTTGTCCAAACAGGCAATATGGCAGATTTATCTACCCCCACCTAAAAAAATTCAATACGGACGGTTTGATGTTAGCACTCCCAACGAGGTTCATCAGGCAGATATTTTGTTTTTACCTCATGACACTATTAAAAGACGTATATGCAAATACGCGCTGACCGTCGTTGACGTTGCGAGTAGATACAAGGAAGCGGAGCCGTTATCAACTAAAACAGCAACTGAAGTTACGGTGGCCACAGTTGTTACAGGTTGATCCTGGAAAAGAATTTCTTGGTGCAGTATCATCGATGATGAAACAACATAGTGTCAAAATTAGACGCGGACACACCGCAATACATCATGATCAGGCAATTGTCGAACGATTTAATCGAACACTTGCTGAGCGATTGTTCGGATATCAGTATGCAAAGGAATTACTTTCTACTGATACTCGATCTCGTGAATGGGTTGTAAGATTACCAAGGGTAATAGCCGCATTAAACAACGAAGTCACGCGTGGAATTTCTATGAAACCTGTCGATGCAATAACGAATAAACATATACGGTTTTAGTGGCCGGAGTGAGAGCACTCTGCCCTCACAAAAACCATTACTCGGTAACGTCACGGTCAGGTATTTATATGAACCTGGTGAACTTGAAGGTGGTAAAAAAAGAGCAACTGATCCTATCTGGAGTGTAACTACATATAGGATTTCCAGCGTAGTAAGATCTACGGGTAGGCCCGCAATCTACAGACTAGAGGGGGCTCCGACGCGTGGATTTGTCCGTGAACAATTACAAGTAATTCCTGAAGATACACAATTACCACCAGGATGGATTCGCTAGCTGGCTCCTCGACGTCTGTTGCATTCAAGACAGGTCAGCATGACATTTATGCGTATATGACCCAAACTACTATTAATTCTGTCCACGGTAAATTGTCGTGGGTCATTAGGAGAATATTGCCAGCGCATTACTGCGTTACACTCAGTGCAATGATTGTTTTGTTGTTGTTTCAGCATAATGACGTATTCTACATCAAGCGGGGTTGTAATCCGCAGAATCGGAATAGTGGTGGATTTGCTCGTTTTTGATTCTCCACGAGCCCCAATCAGCTTCATCTGAAAGGTTTCCCAGTGACATTGTCCCGAATCTGTCTACGACAGACTTGCTGATATAAAACGAATCCGTTGCAACTCTGACAGCTTCATTAGTAAATCGAGTTATCATCGATAAGAGGTTTATTGAGACATAAGCCAACATCGAGGATCTCAAATGTGTAAATTGTGGTGAATCGCCATCATTGTAACTGACAATCGTGCCAAGTTCACTTCCGTTTCGTAATGTTACTCGCTCCGTACTCACGAATGTTCCTCTCTTCATTGTATTGTTGATTACAAAATCCAATTCTGCGTTATCCATGATCAGCCGTGTGCAACATCGTTTATTACCAGATGCGGCGCCGTTTGTAATTTTACCGATAATCTTTCGTCCAATGTCTTTCGAAAATGAATTGTCTTTTTTGTCTGCTTGTTGTCCTGGTAGCCAAACATCTTTTTGTGGTTTATATGAAATTACTACTTCGCTTACTGTCAGACGTACCAGTATTCGTACATCGAGCATGTACTTTAATAGAACTATAGGAGCCCAACGACCCCCGGTAAAATGACTACCAAACCAATTGGGAATAATGGGGTGGGCGCGCGTGTCAAATTCAAATGATTCAATCAAGGCAAATCCAGTTAGATCATAATCAGGTAAATCGCCATTTATCGCAACTCTGGTCATTTCGTGTGTCGGATGTCCGAATCGTGAGAAATAAGGACTACATTCACCAAGTCCACAACCCTCCATGTTTATATTCGATACAAGAGTGCTGAACATCCTCGAGAAATTCCGAGGGTGTCGGTTGCCATGAGTTTTTCCGCCGAGCAAAATGAGCAACGATCGATGGTACCGTAAAACAAGTACAGGGTAATTTATTTACGAGATCTGTATCGGAGTGCGCACACTCTACGGTGTATTTTAATGCAACTTGTTCCATTTCCGTCTGAAGATATTGTCTGAGATAAATTACCCCAGATGGCAACACGAACTGGTCAAATACCCCGGCCTCATTACTCCGAAACAGCCATACTGACACAGGATCAGTCTTGCTGATATTATAAATTTCTTCCATCATATCGCCACTGTAAATCCTAACTTTCCTCTCGAGGGGAAACTTTGTTATACCCGTAGTCCACGCGTGGGCGTTGTGGTAAATTATCACCATTGGGGCTCCCTTCGTCCTATATTTACCAGAATCATATAAAATCTCATCGGTTAATGTTTGAACTTTTATTGGAAATTTTAGTTTCTTTTCTAGTTCGGCAATATCCGCTATCCGCGCTCCCGGCGTTTTTACACCTTCGGACCACTTGTTTATTGTTTTGAGTCGCATATCTGTTAATCCCTTTCCTCGTAGCGCGTTCATGAAATACTCTGTTACTCGCTGAGCTGCACAGTTTAAGACAGTATCACACGGTCCGGAAGTCCTCATTGGCGCGAGGGCATTAATGTCAGGCTCGTTCAACGGATAAATCGCATAAACAACTGCAGTCACAGGGTATGACCTTTCATAATACGGCCTGTCGATACCTGTTAACATCCCTGGTCTAGAATGTCTATCTAGTATAACAACATCGCCATGTTTTTATTCTCGAACAGAATCGCGTTTATCTCGGATGATCCACTTAGTGACGTTGTCACCAGCACCGTCATCAGCATCGGACGACGCCATAATAAATTTAATTCTAAAATAATATCGATGCAGAACGCTCGCGTTCCGGTCCAGATAACCAATAATTGTCGCTGCCCGCTGTTCATTCATCATGGCGTCGATGGAGATATCGCCTTGATCGATCCGAAACGTCGACCAAACGTGAGCCGCTCTATCATCACGAAACTCCCTCTTGGCCTCGCTTATGTAATCGTGTAATTGTAAATCTAAGGGTATTCTTGGGCGTTCTCGTTTATTCATTAATCGGTCAAAATCAAACCTGCCAGAGGGAATGCTATCAATCATGGCTAATCTCGAAAACTCCTCATCAGTACTCCTGCTCATCATATAATTAAGGCAAGTATGTATCTAAATTAAATATTATCTTAAATATTATATAATGACATTACGAGGTAAAGGTAATTGTAAATGGTTGATGATTGGATCAGCAACTCCATGCGGAAAAAATTGCTATTACGAGTATTGTGCCTATCACATGCAAAGTGTGCATCGGGGGAGTTCAGGGGCAAAACCGTGCATAAAATGTGGAGTTGGAGTTAGAGGCCAAAGCGAGCTTTGTGTTTCATGCGGTGGAAGAAAATACAGAGCGCTGAAACAGTACTACGATAAACGACAGGAATATAATAAAAGACGCTCAAGATTATCTCAATAGACAAATCCCCGAATCTTCCATAGGTAGATTTATGCCCGAATGATATATATATTAGAGAAATAATATTACTAAATAAATGGAACAAATGAACGTCGAAGATTTTCAGAGACATCCTACTTTTAATGATTATGAGGCAAACCGCGCTGGTGTAATCAGACATTACGTTCGCGCACGGGCGGGGAGAACAAAACCTATCGGTTATCCTCAGAATAACGGTTATTTACTGATTACCGTGGAAGGAATCTTCGAAAAATACAAGGAGGGCGTGCCACCCCCAGACGTATTATTGGAATAAATACGCAAACAGGGGAAGTAACTGAATTTTCGTCATTATACGCCGCTGGAAAACATTATAATATTCAACCAAATGCTGTCAGATCTGTAGCTAGTAATATAACTAAATCAGCGCGATCAAAACGCTCCGGTGAAAGAATTCAATTTCGGTACGTGGCCCCGGGATTCCAAGGAATCATGTGACCATTCTTCACAGATTTACTAAATTACTTCATTCTCAATGTCCCTGGACATTATGTGCACGCACACCGCCCTGGACATTGTGTGCGTATATCGATTGCTGTGTTAATGTAAATATAGATTTTTTTAAAACCCGGCGTAGTAAACGGATCAATACTGCTGTATCTGTCTTTGACTTATTCACGACTGGCTATCTCATCCACGCCTCTCTAAGTGTGTTTTTTTTTTCACGTATTATACCAGTTCCGAACACTAGTAAATAAGCAAGCGCCGTAGTGTAACGGTTAAGTCGTCTGTTTTCCCAAGAACAAGTGGAAATCTCTCTCATGTTCGAATCACGCGACGGACACTTTGTCGGCGTTTGTAATAAAAATTATTATAATTTGCGGGGTCGCGCGTGTGCGGATGATCATTGATAATTCGCTACTCACCCAACTCCGAACCTAATCCTCCCAAAAAAGGTGAGGAGGTGATGTTTTGCACCTCTGGGTTTGCATGGGGGGGGGGGTGGCGTGCAAAATCCAATGATCATCCGCACACCCGCTTGGGGTAAAATATTCATTACCATTGTATCATCAGCCACATTACCATTGTATATATTCATCAAATACATCAGCCACATTACCATTACCATTGTATATATTCATCGAACCCCCTGGACCTTCTAGAATGTTAATGACACTCTAGGGGTTCATATGGGGATCATGTACCATTGTATATATTTATCTAATGTCTGGATCATCCTCTGGACCTGTTAGAATGTTAATGACACTCTAGGGGTTCATATGGGGATGTATTCACACCACATAATCTGTATATATTACCATTACCATTGTATATATTTATCTAACCCTCTGGACCTGTTAGAATGTTAATGACACTCTAGGGGTTCATATGGGGATGTATTCACACCACATAATCTGTATATATTACCATTACCATTGTATATATTTATCTAACCCTCTGGACCTGCTAGAATGTTAATGACACTCTAGGGGTTCATATGGGGATTGTACCATTGTATATATTTATCTAATGTCTGGATCATCCTCTGGAGCTGCTAGAATGTTAATTTGACACTCTAGGGGTTCATATGGGGATGTATTCACGCGATAATCTGTACACATCTTCTGGACTTGCTAGAATGTTTAATGACACTCTAGGGGTTCACATAGGATGTAATTGTAAATAGTTGTAAATAGATGTTGTAAATATTTTTTTTTTAAATCGGTTATTTAAAGAAATATTTTCATTATTTATATGAACCAAGAAAATATTAATGCGATTATTTCTGCGATTGAAAAATTACAACAGAGTGAATTATTTTCCCAAGAAAAATCTGCGAACGCAGATTCGAGTGCTAGCACCCCGGGTATTCAACTTACTGATTCCCTAGCAAATACAGAAAGAATTTTAAATGATTTTGAAATATTGCAACAACGACGTGAGGAAGGTAGGTATACACTAGCTGCAGAATATCGATTTATAAAACTGTTGCAACAGGCAATGACAACGTCGTTAGCCCGTTTACCGGTGAATCATCCTTTGGATGATCGGGATGATAAAATAGTTGCTGAGTTTGTTCCACTTGCAAACGCAATAGAGAAAGTTAGATCAGAGTTGTCTCAAGAATATGAAGCAAAAAAAGTTATAAGTGAGCGTGTAAGACAGTTAAAAAAAACTTATGGCCCGATAGTGATATCGATGCAGAACGCTCGCGTTCCGGCGCGGCGGCGTGTGTGTACACACCATGCACGCACAATGTCCAGGGCGGTGTGCGTGCACACTGCGGCGAGTTAAAAAAAATATTTTTTTTTGTTGAAAAAAGAGAGACGCGGCGTGTTTACACGCTGATTACATCACTACATCATTTACAAAGTTGTACTTAGAGTGCCCGCACTCAGAGTACCCATTCACGTGGTTGATTACGCGTGCACATACAAACTCACTGTTAATTCTTCACCGCGTAAATCCAGCAAGTGATTATCTTGATCCACCAGTGAAAAGTGTATGCGCGACAATGACGGATTATGACATCGTAGATAAACGGGATTAACGGGTACTGATACAATCAAACTACCAGGAGATACTTCCGGGGAAAAGCTATAAAGAATGTAACCTTGTTGAGCTTGTTTGGATTTCAGTGAATCTGTTTTTGATAGATTTGCGCGAAGACCCGCTTGATAACTTCCATCGACAGCGTCACATACAAGGTTTACAGAAATCGTTGACGTAATATTGACTATACCTGGCGATATGTGACGGCCCGATCGATCACCAAAACCGTTGTTATGCCGCAGAATCGTTGATGGAGGTGCTATTACGTTACATGCGGCTTGGATTTTATCAAAGTGATCATCGATGATCAATTTGAGTTTCTTTTTCTTTTCATCGAGGTCAAGACCTGGTATCTTGAATGTAGGTAAATCATCTTCGGTTATCTTAAAGTATTCGAGAAATTTATTTCTTATGTTTCGGAATGGATGGGAGAGCATACCCATCCCCCTGTCCTGAAATCCCTCTACGTTAGCGATCACCATGTTCAAATGCTGGATTATCGCTATAATTGTTTGCAGTAAATTATCATTCGGATATTCAGACAGGTATTTCTCAGATAATTTTTCTAGATTAGTTATATACGCGTTATATTCCTCATTAATTTTATTAAATACCAGGTCCGCGGAGACATCATTTATTTCACTGAAACCAGGACCGGTTATCGTCAACGGGTAGTCGTAATTTAAATTAGCTGTGAAGAAGGGGATTTCAGAGTCAATCCATATTGACATTATTTGATACTCAGGAGTTTCTATAAACTTTTTGATGTCTGTCGAATAATCAGATCTCTTTGATTCTGGTGGTCCAACATGAACCGGTGGTGTGTCAGGCCATCCCAATACGGTTCTGATCGACGATTGATATATATCAACGGCATAATCCGGTGTGTATATTTCAATGGCAGCACTGAGTGTTGGTTCGTGGACCGTTATTTCAATTTTGGATTCCTTTCCTGTAATTGACTTTATTCGCCGCTGAAATTCATCGTTGATTTGTTCAATCTGATAAGCTCCCGTTGGAATACTAACAACGTTCCAGTCAGGCGTACCATCGGCGTTGTTTTTGTATGAAAATACCAGTGAATTATTGGCATCCAATCCGCCAAATGATTTTGATCTGATGTTTGGCCAACTATAATACTCTCGTAATTGTGCCAATGCGATCTCTAAACTCGATTTACTCGGTAGATTCGGGGAAGTTATCGGCGTAGGAAAAATAATATCAAATTATGGTTGCGTTGACACCGCTGATATCATCGTAGTTGTCGACGGAGTAGTATTAGCAGAAATCTGTCTTAACAATGTTATTATCTCCTGATCCGCTGTCATTATTATCTACACAGATTCTAAATAACCGGCACGCGTCATGATAAACAGCACTGATTGCATTAAACTCATCATCTGATATAACTCCATCGTTTAAACTTTTTGATATTAGCGATGACATCTGAGCATGTGCATTCCTTGCATTTGATAGTAGCGTTGTATATTCGTGTAGTTTATTAACCGCACAGGTTGACAGTCGCTTTGCAATAATATTAAGAACACCAAATACGCCGACGAAAATAGTAACGCCAATTCGATGGCGGGGGCGGCGATCGAGATCGCTGACAACGTACCGATTAACGTCATTGTTCCAGCAACCACTGCGGATACCGCGTAAACCACATTATCGATAACAACGATACGTCTACTATACTTCTTTTGTTTTATCATGTAACCGTCGATGATATTTTTCAATGATGCCTGCCATGCACTTACTTGATTAAACCTGTAAAATTGTGTACGATCATCCAGATCAAACTTGTGGGGCGTGTTTACACGCTGACGATGTCCCTGGACATTCAACGATGCCATTTTATACTAACACAAATCTGTCTAAGACGAATTTTCCAGATTCAGATAATTAATTGTGGTGTTGCTGCAACGAATTCCAAACACCAAAGTACAACGCTGCGTTTAAATCTTTATCTTCTGGATCCAATATAAATATTTCCTCGGCATTTTGATTTAGCACAATTGACACTGATTCCGGAAATGTATCGGTTGAATGACGCCATGGGTATGTAGTAAATATACTAAATTTCGCAGCGCTAAACACTGAGAGCCTGTACACGCCAGTATCTTCCGCGGTATGTTTGATAGTGTTATTTTGTTTTGACCATGTTGCTGATCCAGATTTTACCATATGTACATGGAAGGGACGTTCGCGTTCTGTGCTCTCTTGTAATTTGTTGATAGTTTCCACGTTTGCTTTGATTTTGGCAAGATCACTATGAATATCAGCTACCTTTGCGTTGACCACCTTGGGATTTCCAAAGAAATCCTCAGTGACTTTATTTATGTTTCTGCGAAAATTAATAAACATTCCTACGTGATTATCATACTCGGCTCGCAACTTGACTAGTGTGGTGCTATGACTGGAATCATGTTCATCTACGTATTTCTTCGTTGCAGCGTTATCGTCTGATTCTGGTTCTCTCAGAAGAACAATTTGATTTCCGTTCATGTTGAGTTCACCCGTCATTGTATCACCGGTTTTAGCAACGCAAAGTCCTCGCACTCCGTTGATCTGATCTCTGATCGTTGTGATTGATATACTGGAGTCTCTGATTCTTCCGGCATCAGTAAATACAGGTATGTTGTCTGCGACAGCAAATAAAACCCGTCGGATAATATCAACCCACCTGATATTACTCGTCTTTAGCCGCCCATGTTGATCCTGAAAAACAACAACTTCATCCCGGTCGACCCCGGTCAAGTTCATAAGATCATCAAGCTCGTCGTGAGTCAGTATTTTGATTAATCATCAGTGGTTTGTGGACCTGGTCTGCGTTTGGATCTTCCGTAAATATCAACCATTATAAACCTGAGCATGTTTCTAACAGTCGCGCATGGTTGATTTTACCGGCCGTATATTCATGTATGACTTTATGTAGCGGTTGTGAACGAGATAGCTGACTACGAGACTTTGATATTGCTTCAAGAACAGCAAGTACTTCTGGACCACAAATTGGTAAATCTGTTGTTGTTTGTGTCGGTAACGTTGAATACCACGGAACACGCGGATGAATGTATTTCAAAAATTCCACTGGTGGTGCTAGCCCATATGAATCAAAATAGATAACACTATGTGGATCAATCGCATATAAGCAACCCAGTGAGTACCTGGACCACTCGTGGAATCAAGATTAATGATACCAGTTTCAACGTTGTTTGGAAGCCTTGGTAGTTGATCTCGCATGAAAACACCTCTGAAATTTTTAATATTTAATTGTTGTACAGCATCAAGTAAATCAAAATTAGACATAGGAATTATGTTCCTGGTAATCTTAGACCCAGACCACGTATGATCCGCCCTAGATTGGTTCCTGGTAATCTTAGACCCAGACCACTTATGGTCCGCGTTTTTTTTTTGTGTGGATGTTTTTGAACGCCGGCGTCCGTGGTCATTGCGTCGTATTCCATGACCTGTTGCCTTTTTTAGTGCCATTCCAGCAGCTGTCCCAACAGCGCCAAGTGCGGCTGCTTTTGCAACAGCTGGGGCTGCAGCTGCGATTAATGCTGGTATAGCTGCAAGAAGTGGAAATATACCATGGATTGCTGACATATCGTTAATCGAAGCTGCGGAGAGATCAAGTCGTATACCAGTTTTTGATTTCTTAGCGTCGTTGAAACGTTTCATCTGACGTTCAGTCAATGACAGTTTATTTGGGCCGGTGTCCGTTGATTTCAGCAATATCGTTGTTCCACATTTATTTTTTGCCGCAGATTGCAGTTTTTTAATCTGACCAGGTGTCAAAGTAACATTAACATGATGATATGACATTTATACGATATTATAAATTATCCAATTGAATCTACTTGCAGATTTTTCGATGTATTTTTTTTACATGTTCTCGACTGGAGCATCAACGACTCTCATTCGCCCGCCGACGCCTTCGAGTAGCATTGTTTTGTCTGATAGTATTACAGCAATGGCTCTGTAGGTAATATCAGCAGCTGGCAGTGCACCTACGCGAGCTCGGAAATGTATATCAACGACTGATTGTCTGAACAAGTCCAAATGTTCCAGTGAGAAGTAATAGATCGGATATAGCGTTGCAAAATCGCGCTGAGATATCTGCAAACCAGAATCAACATTCTGATCACGTCCCATAAATGTCATCAAACGATGATACGCAGGTGCAACATGATTATTAACAAAATCCAATAACACTTCTTCAGATGGTTCCTGATGTCCGTTTATTCTCAGAGAAACTTCGCTCACTTGGATATTGTCAAACACCATCGGGTTGTATGTCTGGGAATCAACTCGCCTGGAATCCTGAAAAGCTATGAATATATGCCGTGGTGCTGAAACTCCCTGTTGTGATGCGATCTGCCATGCGAAGGTACCAACAGTTGTACTCGTGATTGAGTCTGTGGTCATCGTCAGCCACGACAATGTTGATTTACCACCGCGATCCATGAATGAGAGCAGTCGTTGTTCTTCGGTAATTGACGGTGTCATCGTTGGCATCCACAATGCGAGTCTTGTCAATGTTATTTTACCAGCATCAGCAGCAGCGGAACGCCATATTGCATCATTGTCAGCACCCCTTCTCACCAGTGCGATTGTATGTTTGGCTCCGAATATAACCTTTCTAACATTCCTACAGAAACCGAAGATATGCGATAATGGAATTGCACAACTAAATCTCCCATCAGCGTTAATTTGATTTTTACGTGCTGCGAATCCTAAGTTGAAATCTGAATTAGCATCCTTTAGTACCGAAAAAGCAGCCGCAGGTCTAGCTATCATTCCAGCTGGTTGCGGATCAGTAGCGGTATCCCGTGGTACTTGTACCTTGAGAAATGACCTATGATTGGGGTGGTCAGTAATATCCTTTGCGAACATCATTGATGGACCAGCAGACCGTGAATAATCATCGCTGTATCTGGCCAACCCGATAATTGTTGTGGCAATGTCAATATTGTCGTGGCACACCTCGATCTCTCTACCGTCAATAATGTATCGTGCACTGTTGAATAATGCCATAATACCATTGTTAACAAACCCACATTGCACACCTGCTGCATATGCAGTATCATCGTGTTTCAAAAGTCTACCCTGAACTTCAATGAATGCCTCCGCGGGTAAAAAATATCTAGATGTATCTTGGACTTGTAATTCAATTCTCCCGCGTTGGTTTAGTTCTCGTGCTTCGTAAGAATAATACTGATGGTCACGTACAGATTCGTCTTTGAGGATAGGTGCGTCCATGTCAAATGCAGGATCAGATATACGCTTGAACATTTTATTATAATCACAGTTCTCTAATATCGACGACGAGTTAGACCACTACCCGCTATCAAATTCGCAGTAACATTCCGAGATTCATCGTTAGAAATGCTCGCATTTCCGGCTAATTCTTTCAATCGCGCATTTGCAACTTGGTTTATTACTTTACTGACAGCTGCTGGTGCTGGGTATTTTTACCTGCGGTCTTCGTCGTATTAATCGTGTAAGTCTGTCTCTGATTGCTGAGAATGCTTTACCAGCAACATCACCAACAACGCCAATGTCTTTATCACGAACAACATCGATAGCTTTCATTCCTAGTTGTTTTGCAATCGGGATCGCTTTTGGAGCTACTGTTCTAAATAGTCCTTGAACAACATCACCAAGTCCATCTCCGTAAGTAGCTTTATATACTGGCGATCGTGAGTTTATCACCCTAACCATGATTGGTCCACGTTGAGAATTGTGTATGATCATGTTATTTTTTATTACCGCGGATCTAATTGTGACTACGGACTTACTCGTAGTCGCTGTAGTAATCGTCAGTAATTTCATTGATCAATACCCGATAAACGCCAATATCCATGATACCACCTGTGAATAATCGCTGGCATATCGCAGCTGCTTCGTTAATAATTTCAGGGGAATTGTTGCCGGCTCGTCTTCCACCAATCAGAATTTCTAATCGATCAACATCGGCAAGAACGTTATCGAGACAGAGTCGATGATCGCGATTGTTGTCGTTGTCTAGAGGTTTTTGTTTCCTACGAGTTATCTTGTAACCCTTTCCCTCCGTAGGATGTAATCTGTCAGATGTCAGATCGTAGTCTTCTTCTTCTTCCTCAATATATTCTAGCTGTGGTTCCGGATCAGACTGACTTTTTCTTGACCTAGCTTTTGTTTTTCTCTTTTTTTCAGATCGAGTTTTTACGCCCGATTTTCTCCTTTCTTTTGCTGTTTTTTCAAGTTCACGCTCTATTTTTTCTTGTATTGCTCTCCTCTCTTGCATTTTTTCACTTCATATTCCTGTACTACGCCGGCGAAGATTTCCCAATTACTGATATCTTCCTCAGATCTGATTTGTTGAATATTATATGCAACGCGATATACATCTTTAGCCCAATCGGTAGATTTTAGAGTTTTAACATATTCAGGTTTTACATATTTGCCCCTATCAACCCACCCAAACGCAGCAATATTAATTATTTTGTTTGGATTCCTGATAGCGTCAATACCTTCCTCAGTAAATGTATCTATTATGTTAATTTTAACTTTTGGCGGTGGCTGAACTTCAGGTTGGGGTTGAAAACGATCAGCAATGTCAGCGGGTAATGTCTCAAGAGTTTTTCGTGTTGCCTCAGTTGCTGCAACAATTTTTTTGGTTGGTTCGACAATTGGTTTAAATAACTGCTCTGTACCCTCTGTAAATTCCACTTGAGCTTCCTGACGTTGTTGTAGTTGCTGTTTGACAGAATCACGAACAGGAAGATATTTCTTAATCGCATCTAGTCGTTGTCGTGCCAGTTTAGCTGTATGAGATTCCATGGTTGGCGCAGAATCACTCATTATTATTAATAAAATGCCGATTTCAATTACATATCTCATCGCTGAGTAATCCTACTAGGTTTACCTGCACGCTGGGTGAGCTACTTGCCGGACCCCTGTTTTTTGATAGAAGTGTCGATTTCACAAACTGAGGTCGCGACAAAAATGGTCGGTTTGCCTCCCCCCCCCCTGCTGCTACTATTTTTCAAATATTCGGTGCTAGTAATGAAAAAATAAACATCTGTAACAAATGATTTAAATTTATAACAATTGAACTAGTGTTTTTTTTTTCAAATTTGGAAGATATAACTTATATAACTAACTGCAATTTGTTAAATTATAAAGTAACTTTCACACATTTTGGAAGAAAAAGTTGTAATGCAAAACAGTGGTCCTTAAATCCACGGTACCAGTAAACCTTTAACATAAAAACAGTAGTTATCTTGGCTTTGAATATTAAGACAGAATAAGCCATTGTACAAGGATACATATTTATTCCATTATTATTCCATTTCAGATAAAATAAATACAGCACTCCTACATTGTAATGTAGTTATTGGGAACCATAGATAAAGCAGTCTTATTTCAATAAATGCCTTATAATGACATTTTGTTACTTGTTACATGATAAATGACATTTTGAATGAATTTTCATTGAAATCTAAACTTATGAAACTTGTCAAAACATTTACAAACACTCACAAAACATATAATTAGTAATATCGGGGTATCGAGGGTCAAAATGGGCACTTGGGGTCATACGGGAAATTAACATGGAGAGGGCACTTGGGGGTCAAAAGTGTTTATAGGACAGAATATATACATAGACAAAGACAAATACAAAACATAGAAACACCTATGGCAATTTGATTTCCTTTCTAAGAGATGTGGGTGACCCTGAAAAGGGACATTATCTTTGTTAACCAAAGGTAGTTAACACATATCACACCTCTTCACTGGTCTTCTTCTCCTCAAACTTCTTCGCGCTTCAGGTCCGTAGATTAAGACTCTTTTCAGACACCCAAGATCGGATCGAAATGATCCACCAACCCAAATGCGCTTTACAAAATGTACGGTCTCTCTTCCAATCAGAAGAGAGCGGGTGTGTGACGTCACCTTCAGTATATAGACGCCAGAGCGTTCGTACGGTGTACCATTGCGGCATAAGTATGACTGATAAAATGAAGACAATGTATTGGATTGTACCTCCTGCGGAATGCAGCGGTCACTAGCATTCTTCCAGAAGAGGATGACTTTAATTTGGATTTCGTAGATTTTCTGTCTTCGCGAGAATGTTTGCCTGCGACGACGGTAGTACCACCTTGGCGGATGATTTTAGAAAGAGGCAGAAGGAAAAACTGGAGACTTTTTTCCAAAGGCAGAAAGAAGCAAAAGAACTATTTCTTCAGCAGCAGCAACAAAAACAACAACAACAACAAGAGGAAAGAAGAAAACAAGAAGAAGAAGAGAAGCAGAAAACGTTGAAGTTTGAGGAACAGAACGAAGAGAGTAGTGAAAACAAAACGGTGAGTCTGCTACAAGACATTTTGGCGGAGTTAAAGTATCTGAGACAAATGTATCAGACTTCTTTAACACAACACAAGAGAAAGAGACCGTCACGAGCTAAGCATTCTAAACCCATCACTACACCCACGCTCACTACCTTTGACTACTACTACAAAAGCAGCATCAACAACAACAAAAGCAACAGGACTTGGACGTGGAAAGGGATTCAGACAGTTAAAGCTCATCATGTCAAGTCCATGAGTTTGTTAAAAAAAACACCCCCAACGGTCCTTTTTAGGACCACCCACATTTCTTAGAAAAGAAATCAAATTGCCAAATCAAGTAAAACATAAGTCCCATCAGTTGATTGTGTATGAGGGCGTGTGTGTTTCTTTATAAAACAAATCAAGACTAAGAGACACTTACTTTTTTTCTCTTGGTATATTCTCTTTTAAAATTACGATGAAAATTTCATAACACATCACTTAAGTTCATTTTTCTTTCACTGTCTGTCTCTTTTCTTGAATTTCTTCACGGGTATGGGTTCTTCTTCCTCTTCACTGTCTTCTTGACTTCTTACATTTCTTGACGGGGATGGGTGATTCTTCTGTTTCTAAAGAGTCCTCTGCCTCCTCCCGCTTCTACTTGTTCTCTTTTTATTAGGGCACAATGAAGACCACTGTCCTTTTTCTTGACAATGATAACAGGTATCTTTACGTTTGTCTCTCTTTTCTTTTCCTTGGCATTGACGTTGTGGACATTCTGGAGCCCAATGTCCTTTCTCTTGGCAGATATAGCAAGTATCTTGACTTTTATCTCGAAAGGAGTAGTCCTTTGTCTTATTGGAAAAAGCGGTATACTTTCCAATGACTCTCTCTAAATTTCTGACGGCAACAGCAGTCTGTTGTGCTAAATCTCTGGCCAGAAGGTAAGCTGTTTTGACTCTTCCAAGCTCTATTTATATATAGGGAGAGAGCGTGTGTAAAACTCAATCAGATCAAAGTTTGCAATCAAGATGAAATGATCACGCAATTTCAGTGAGAAGCCAGAAGAAGAAACTAAAAGACCACCACCACGACTTTCCGTACCGCCTCATACGCCGCTAGCTGAAGTGTTAGCCCAAGTCCATGCCAATGATTTTGAAGAGGATATGAGTGAGCCGGAAACAACACCTTCCACCTCCACAAGATAAAGAGAATCCAGAGCAACTGAAAAAGAAAGTGGTTCCGTAGCTCCCGAAAATTATTATCATGTTTAGAACCACGGCTTGACACGGTCAACTTTAAAGATTTCAAGTCTGAAGTACCCCCCCCCCCCCCCAAAAAAAAAAAAAAAAAAAAAAAGCCGCAGGTTTCATTACCGATTTGTGGGATTCTTTGTTAGAACACTGAAACGATAATGCCAAGCGAAAGATGACGATCGGTTGAGACTTTCCATCCATCACGATAGTTTGAAGTCTCCTGTCTGGATCGAGTTTAGTATCCCAGCAGAATTAACACCGTCTAAAGTCATGGACAAAATTGAACACGTTCAACAATCTAATGAGGAATTTACCATCACCGATGGAAAAGCCGCACTCCACATGACCCAGGTTTTACCTCCTAGAGTTAGAGGATGAAGCAGGAAAGTATTATTGGTGGACGACTTTCTCAGAACCAAGCAAAGTATCGTCCAAATTGACAACTCCCAAGACCAGATGTGCTTAGCCCGTGCCATCGTCGTGGGCCAAACATATGCCGAGAAAAACAAGACCGCAGAATGGAAAAGAGCATGGGAGAGCATTCGACAATCGGACAGAGCTAAACAACGAAAAGAAGCAGAACTCCTGTTACAACAAGCATGCATATCTAAACAGACCGTGTGTGGCATTCCTGAAATGCAGAAACTTCAGGACGTCTTGGCTCCTCGGTATACCTTGAAAGTATACCCTCAAGTGGTTCGCGGAGCTCTGGTGTTTCGAGAAGCCGAAAATACATTCACGTCTATCACCATAAAGAGCATTTCGATGCCGTCACTAGTATCACAGGATTTCTTGGATACTCTTACTACTGCGAGAAATGTGACCAAGGATTTAACAGTCGGGAGCAACACTTTCATTGCGGAGAGAGATGTCGGGGTTGTTTAGCTTCCAGGCCATGCGTTGCCGGGAGAACACATTCATTGTTCTTCATGCCAACGAACCTTTGTCAGTTCTGCGTGTTACGGACAACATCGCATAAAACAAGTTCACCAGCAGAAAAGTGCTTGTGACTTACTGAGATTGTGCTTCACGTGTGGACAACTGATTTGAACCAATAACTCCAAGGCACAGGTTTGTCCAGAAATGACTAGTTTAGAAGAGCACATTCAGAATTTACCTTTGGAGCTTTGAGAACGCATTTACAGAGAGTTTCTCAAGATACAAGTGAAACGCAAACTCAAAGTCATTTCTCGATTTTTAAACTATTGCTATTTCCACAGTATAAGAAGACTGATTCTTGAGAGAAACTATCACATATGCCTTAGGGTAGACTATTACGAAAGATACAAACTTTGTGAACATGGATATAAAAGCTGACCATGCCAGGCTTGGAACAAATTCCGTGGAAGGAAGTCAAAGATAGTTTTCAGACCTTAGAGGATTACAGACTACTGATAAACGAACTGTTTCCATTGAGTTTTGGACAATATCTGGTATGTGTGTTATTGACTACTTTTCTTGGATTTCGTTTCCCAGGAAATTCGTTGTGGACTTTTTTTATGAACAGTACAGGCAACTAAGACATGACCATCCACACTTTATCGGTGCACGAAAGACAAATTGTGCTCAAAGTATTGAGACTCGTGATGAAAACAAGTTGTGTACCTCCGCGTGAAGAAGACATTTGTCAAACTTTATCCACGCTTCACACTTACCAAGAAATGTGTATCGCTAGTTGGTTACACCAACAAATTGACGATTGGAAAGATGTACGTGACTGGAAAAGTTTTGGTTTCGATGTTTGGCTACAAGAAGTGGTACATTATGTCAAAGACGTTGCGTATCATTAATCATCCAAGAAAAGAAAAAGTGAATTTGGAGTCACTGTCAGAAATGACATTAGAAACCATTTTAGAAACAGTGGAAGAAGAAGAACCTGACACAGAGGAAAACCCAGTACAAGTCCACGACAGTACCGTCGTACAACTCGATACGTCTGAGGAACAAAGGACCTTTCCGTCAGAGAAATTAGCGACATTCAATTCCATAACAGAGACTATGAATCGTGTACGTCGATTTCGTGGGACACACATTCATCGAGAATGTTGTACACTGACTTGTGTATGCACAACTGTGGTTATTTTAGTTTGTGTCTTATTGATGTACCTGGCCATTTATCTCGTATGTGTTTTCGTGTTTTAATTCTGGACATGTAAATATGTTTTGTTGGACACTTTACAACATTAAACGTGTATGAAATGTATAAAATGTCATGTGTCTTTCGTGATCCTCTTAAAATTTCCATACCATAGCCATGGCTGCATCCTCCTCCTCCTACTCTTCTGTTCTTAAAGTGATTGACGAAAGGTTAGATCGTCAAAGTTGGGAAGCTTTGTATCTGCGCCATCCTTATAACATGTTGATTGCTGGCTGGATCCAGTGGTTCAGGCAAAACCGATTTTGTCAAACGTTTGATTGAACACAAATCCCATTTGTTTGCTCGTCCCCCTCAACGTATCGTGTGGTGTTACAAAGAGTGGCAATCGTCTTAAACTTTACTCCAAGAAAATCAAGGAGAATCCATTTCGTTTGTAGAAGACATTACTGGCGACGGCGATGGGATCGTGTCTAACTTGAATCAAACACATGTGGTCATCTTCGATGATATGTTAAGAGAAGACGAAGAAGAAATTAAACTTTGGTTTACACGAAAAGGACATCATTGTAATGCCAGTATCATTTACATTACTCAAAATTTATTTCAACAAAGTAAAGCCCATCGTATCATCAGTCTCAATGCTCATTATGTGGTCTTTTTTAAAAGTCCCAAAGACAAATCTCAAGCGTAAGTGTTAGCCAAACAGTTAGGCACCCCTTGGCTAAATTACGCCGATGCCACTCAAACACCTCCTGCGTATTCACTCATCGATTTAAAACCCACCACTCCGGATTATTTGAGATTTCGTACCACTTTGTTTCACCATTGGTGTCAAGAAGGAGGTCCTGTCATTTGCACGTCCCCTTTGGCAACTCTCTAAAAAAACTATAAAAACCTCTTTAAAAAAAATTAAAAAATACCCATCACGTCTTTTCTTTCCAACAGTCTTCAACATGACTTCCTTTCAATCTCATCCTCCTGCCAAATTGATTCGTGCCCTGTATGGCATCAGTCGCGAAAAAAAAGCACAAGTCCGTGCGCATTTGTTAGAAGCTAATCTCAAAGAAGTCTTACGATGGTTTACTTTGACAGCACGTCAATTATTTCAAGGCATCATTCACATACCCCATCAAACCCAACGCTTTTTTAAAAACATATAAGTGCGTTGACTCAACTGGCAGATCCAAGAATCACACTAAAAAATAAATCATTTTGAAACCTGGTGGCAGTGGTTCTTTAGCAGGTGTCATTTTTGTTCTCTTTTGAAATGGGATCCTAATACCCAAGCCAAAACCAAGAACAAGAAAAAAACTAAATCCCCTCAAAGACGGCCACAACAACACACCACACACAAGAAAAAGAAAAGCATCAAGAAGAAAAGCTCCTCCAAGAAAAAAACAATATCTCCTCCTGCCACAAAGAGAGGTGCTAATGCTAGGACGCGCACGTACTCCCGAAAGATACGAGAGACAGTGACGGTGTCACTTCTCCTGTCACTTCTTCTTCTTCGCCTTTCATGATGATTTAAGACCCGTGTTTCCTAATTTGATGCAGAAATGGAAAACTATTTCGAAAGTCACTTCCTCTCCGGGGCACCTACGTCTGCTGCTCTTGCCACTGCGGCTGCCGCTAAAAACGTGGCCTCACCTAAAACAAAAGTCCAAGACAGAACAGGCGTGTTACAAAATTTATTGGATTTATCCAAACAAGAACGGACACGATTTAGTCCATTGAAAACACCTCATCGTCGAGTGATGCCTGTCATGATGTTGATACGACGTGCTGACCATCATTGGAGACGAGTTCCAGTATAAAAAAAATATGGGATCAGATGTACCTGAGTCATATTTTGATCCTGACACAAAAGATGTCCCCCAAAAATGCACACCACCCTAGTCGTCCCAAGAAAGGCAAAACAAAAAAAGGTCTCCCACCTCGTTTAGCTAAACATTGGGATGTGTTGTCCGTCTTGACTGAATCCAATCCTCCCATGCCAAAACAACTCATTCAAACAGCCCTGAAAGAAATCATCGATACTGTATGTGAATGTTGTTTGAATGTGTTGAAAGGAACGGAACCTTTGTCCAAGATACAGAAACAGAAATTAGGAAAACATCTGAACGTTCTTCGCCAAATGGTCAAAAACCCCTCAGTCAAAAGAAACAAATGCTAGTGCAACGAGGAGGATTTCTACCCATGCTGATAGGACCGTTGTTAAAAATAGCTGCTCCTTCGTTAGGATTGATTGCTGGACCCTTTTTAGGAGGAGTCATGAGATAAGGAGGGGAAGATAAAAGGACACCCTTCTCTGGAAAGACAGCACACTTGTACTTTTGGATCATATGGAAGGACGAAAACTGACTTTAGTTCCTTACAAACGATGGATAGAACTCCGTCGTTGGTACGAACAACGGATACCACATTTACTTCCCAATCCTAATTTCAACGAGATGTCACAGTTACAATAAGAATTACAATCGTTAATGGATCGAAGTGATTTGTCAGAAGCAGAAAAATCGCAACGGTACGGCCAAGTATTGCAACGTCTTCAACTCTTCCACGAGAAAGCTTTAGAAGAAACAGCTAAACCAAATCTGAGAGATTTCAAGACGATGATGAAAAGCGAACCTAAAACCACTAAAACAGACACCGCCACGAGGATGATAGAAAAAGACGACACACGAGAAGTGTTTCAAACTCCGTCTGCTCCCATACAGAGTAAGATTGCAGCTTCCTTGTTACACCCTCCCCTACGCCTCAACGAGAAGAAATGAAAGCTAGGATAAAAAAGATGATGTCTGCACCTTCTTCAGGAAAAGATGAAAAAAAGAAAGAAGGGACGACAGATGTGAAAAAAGTCATCAAGAAAAAAGTCACCACTTCACAACCGACTCCTGTGTCTCGTCGGATACGCCAATCTTTGTCCAAACTCCCCATACCCCACGAATCCCAAAGTAGTATCGAACATTGAGTGACTTATTGAGGAGCAACATTGTATCACGGAGACACTTTTAACGAGCATTTACTACAATCCTGCACACGCTGCTGGTTACGGAGGAGTTTAAAAATTGTATCGGGCAGCTAAAACCAAACTGAAAAGTGTAGGTTTGCCAGAAGTACGAAAATGGTTAAAAGAACAATCGACGTACACGTTACACAAACCCATTCGACGAAAATTGTCCAGAAGTAAATTCAAAGTGGCTGGCAGCGATCATCAATGGCAAGCAGATTTAGCCGATGTCTCTCATTTGTCAGCATACAATCGTGGTTACAAATATTTGTCTTGTGTCATTGACGTGTATTCAAAATCCGCTTGGGTCGTTTCTTTGACTTCTAAAAGCAGTGCCGAGTTATTACGCGCTTTAAAACTGATGTTGAAACAAAGTGGTCGTCACTTTTTACAATGGCAAACAGACAAAGGCACCGAATTTATAAATCAAAAAGAATTGAAACAACGCCACATTCATTTTTTTGCAACTGAAAATCCTGAAACCAAAGCCAGTGTCGTGGAACGTCTTCAAAGAACTTTGAAAGAATGCATGTGTAAATATTTTACACAACAATACAACGTCTGGTCAAAGCTTACAATCAATCGTACCATCTTAGCATTGGATGTGCCCCCGAAGAAGTCACCCCTGAAACGAAGTGAGGGTGTTTGATCGATTGTTTTGAACGCCCAAGATTGGGCACAATAAAGCAGTGGTGCTCAAGACGGGAGATTGGGTTCGCATTGGAAAAACCAAACGCACTTTTGACAAAGGTTATTTACCTAACTGGACCACCGAATTGTTTCGTGTCACTGGACAAGTCCGTGGACGTGATCCTTGCCGTTCAACACAGCAGCTACCTCGCCTTCATAGAGTTCCTCTCTTCAAGAATTACAAAGACAACCTTTGTGAGTGTGGTGCGGAGAACGTGTGCCTAAAAATCAAATCGTCTTTTTCTGCCAAATCTTTGTGGTGATTGTGTCATCGGAACAGCGATTGCCAGTTTGAGTTTGCAACAAGGAGACATACAATTATAGACTACTTTACTCAGTAGTTGTATCGGTTATCTTCTGCCCAGTCCTTCTTTGAAATATACAACGGACAGTAACAGCAACAACAACGGTGCAGCCAACGCCAGTCATGATTCTTCCAGTCACAACAACAGCATCCCTCTTTTGTAACGTTTAGAACATCATTCTCCTTTGACCTCGAGTGACTCATCGGACACCAGAACCCTCGAACTATGAATAACCAATTTTATTTAACTTTACCCAGTGATAGATCTATGGATGTGTTTACCAAAAATACCTTATGTTGTTTCACAGCCAAATTACCTCAAGCCATACGATTTGATCACGAAGCTCATTGGGAAGTGGCTTTGGTAGAAATCATTCCTGCTACGAAAGCCATCAATATCAACGAAGGTCACAACACTTTCATCGTGGATATCCTGAGCGTACAAATCAAATAAAACACTTGGACAAAAATGGTCCTGGCATTTACGAATCCAAAAAAATCATTACACACCAATCCTCCTTCATTGACTAGCTATACCATGAGAATTCCTGTGGGATATTATTTTAATGCTCAACATCTGGTGGAAACCATTGTGGCTATTTTCAACGAACAGTTAGGCAAAACTTTGGGAGAAAGCTCACAAAACTGTCCTGATCGAGTAACATAAAATTGCTAATCGTCTTAAAATGCATTTTTTGGACACCAGAATAATATCCATTACTTTTTGTCCTGGTTTGTTGATATTTTGGGTGAATACACAAAAATACCTCCTATGAAAGACATTTACAACAATGATCGATTTTACAAATATTTTCGCTAAACGAAGGACTCAGTTTATTATGTGTGTACTCCGATGTGGTGGAGTACAACGTGGTGGGAATCACAGCCGCTCTGTTATTGAGAGTCATTCCTTTCAAAGAGGATGCTGCCGTCACTGTGTACGACGAAGGTGGAAACACGTATCACGTTCACTGTGAATTTGTACATCCTCATTATCTTCCTGTCTGTAAATCGTATTTTGACAGTGTCAACATTAGTATTAAAGGAGATCCGGGACAAAACATTCTATTCTCCAAAGGAAAAGTCACGGTAAAACTACATTTTCGAAAAAGGTTCTCCAGTGAATTGTAACACAAGATGTATCCGGTGTACCGAGGAGTTGCTCGACAACGAGGACATGGTTTAGGAGATATGTTAAAATCCGCTTTTCGTACATCAGCCCCTATCTTGAAACCCATGGTGACTCTTCAAAACGTCCTCATCGACCAACAAAATCTTAAAGAAGCCTTTATGAGAGCAGGAAAAGTATGTGTTGCTGCAAACTGGAAAAGATCTTTTGGGTCGCTGAGACACTCCTATAAATTCGCTTCACACTTCTGGCCCTGGCATTACTTCTTCCACAGCAAGGACAAGGCAGAAAGA
This sequence comes from Margaritifera margaritifera, assembly GCA_029931535.1. NCBI lineage: Eukaryota > Metazoa > Mollusca > Bivalvia > Unionida > Margaritiferidae > Margaritifera > Margaritifera margaritifera. The sequence continues at coordinate 1,143,272 of JAQPZY010001685.1, forward strand.
GACGTCGAAACCCTTCAAATCTCATAAACACGGTGTGCAGAAAAAGAATACGAAAAGAAGAACTGTCAGAGAATTAGATATGTTTGATTACTAATTGAGAAAGATGATGTACCAAGATTCTTGCGAATGTATCAAGTCAGAACTGTTTGCCATGCCACCTACCATCATAACGATGCAAGAATCCCAATGGGTAGAATTTCATCTTGTATCTTCTTTAACGACCTCAGCCCTATCGAATTTGAAATCAAAGAACAAACCGAAGATTACATCGATCTGAATAGCAGTCACTTGTACCTGAAACTCAAAGTGCTCAAAACGGACAACACCAATCCTGGTTCCGATGACAGAGTAGCTATCGTCAATAATTTCATGCATTCGTTGTTCAGTGAAGTGGATTTGTACTTGAATAACAAACTGGTCAGCAGCAGCATACTTGGAAAATCACTTGACGTACGGAAAAGAAGCCAAGAAAACCCATCTGAATGCTTCCGTGGTACGGAAACTTGACACCTTGAACAAGTTCAACGACAAAGCGTTGACTACAGATCACGATTCTCACAATGCTTGATTTAACGACCGTCGAAAGAAAATCAGACAAGGGCGCACTTTAGAACTGATGGATCGTTTGTATTTGGACATGTGGTTGCAAGACAAGTATTTGTTAAACGGAATGGATGTACGCCTGAGACTGAATCGTAGTAGTACCGTCTTCCATTTGATGGCTAATGCGAACGAGTACTAAACCATCATCGAAGAAGCCAGACTTTACGTGCGTCGTGTAGAAGTCTTACCTAAAGTGCCAAACGACATCAGTCAAACATTGAGCAGAACAACCGCCAAGTATCCTGTGCGACGAGTGGAAGTGAAAACGTTTACCATTACCTCTGGACTCCGATCCAAGATCGAAGATCATGTGTTCCAAGGACAGCTGTCCAAACGTTTGCTTATTGGCATCGTCAGTAATGCAGACCTCAACAGAGCCATCGATCAAAATCCTTTCGACTTTCAACACTTCAACGTCACCAAGATAGAGGTCAATCGAGATGGCCAGACGTTGTGTACCAGACCTTTTGAACCTAACTTTGCCCAGAAAAATTACTTGAGATGTTACTTGACTCTGTTTGAAGCCACAGGATAGTTAGGAACCAACAGCAGCCAAGGTATTTCGTACGAGGATTTGCAGGAGGATATCCTTTGTAGGGATTTGATTTCAAGGCAGCGACGAAGGACATTTCCACCCTATAAAATCAGGCCAACGTCTTGTGGAACTTCATTTTGCAGTAGCTCTAGTCAACACCGTGAACGTCATCTTGTATGCAGAAATTTGACAATACTCTAAAAAGCAACAGTGAGATAAGTGATTCTAGACTATTAGAAAAGATGGAACACGAAGAACCTATGGAGATGGGCGATGACGATGTTTTTGATCTAGAACCAAAAGAAGATAAAGAGACAGTTAGGATGTCAAATGGCCAGAACGAGAACATTTAGTCTCCTGTTTTGCTACAGACTTGGCTGAAAGAATTACAAGTCTGGCCAGAGAACATTATTATGGATGTCAAATTGATCATCCGAGTCAGAAACAACATGACAAATGTATGATGATGAGTTCAGAAGAAAAATTGAAAGAGTATCTGGATGAGGCGTGGTCTCTGCTCTCAGAAGAGAAAGTGTTGAGAACGTAGTATAAAGACTTGCGCGACCATTCCATACCTCCATTGACTTCTCTGGAGATCTAACGCATAGAAGCTCTCTTACAACAGAGTACAAAGACTACACGTGGTTCATCGAGTTACTTGACGGACATATTCAAGAAAAAGTCAGGTGTAAATTGATGACTTATCATTACCTGTGAAAAAAGAATGGATACCTGGGAACTTCATTACCCGTTGACTCGCAGTTCTTACACCGCTTCTTGGAATCATGTGGTGTGTGCTAAAGATGAACTTCCTCATCGCAAACCTAAAGAGGTTCAAGCCTATGTCATCAAAAATGTACGAAAGGGATCTAAGTTGTCATCCGAGTCTGTATCATCAATGTCACTGGCATTCAGGTCAATCACTACTGGGTCTACTTCCTCCTCTTTGATGCCACCAACTACCCAAAATTTCTCCTTCACCTCACGGATAGCATGCCTCTCAAATTTTGTCCACTGAACCCTATAGATTCTCTGTCTGGCCTGGCTGTTCAGGGTTATGATACTATCCTTTTCAGAGTAAGAGTTGTTCCTGACAACATAGTCCTTTACATATGCCCAGACTAACTCGATAGGGTTTAATTCGCAGTGACTGGGAGATAGACGGAGCACCTCGTGACCATGACGGTCTGCAAGGTCAGCAATTATGTACCTTGAATGAGGCTTGTTGTCCTTACTAACCACAAGAGTTCATCCTTACACATGTCAGGGTCATAATAAATTATGTGGCTATAAAGCCAGGCTCAAACATGGCCTTTACGGCTGGAGCTGATCGAAGCCTTTGACAGATAATCAAGCTGAAAATAATAGTTCGTATTGTCCATTACGATGACTGAGCTCCTGTCCAGTTTAGGGATGAGTGTGTCCCTGAACCACTCTGGAAAACACTCTGCATTCGTCAAAGGATCATAATCAGCGTTGCTGGTCTTGGACTCGAATACCAGGTTACAGCCTGGTATGAACACCATTTGTGAGGAGCCAACAAAACGTCCTGTTGTTTTACAGAGTGGCTCATTGGCACTAGTGGAAGCAGGATTGTCTTCTACCCATTCTCCATTCATTGTGTGGCGAGTATCAATCTAAGTCTCATCCAGTTATGACGGATTTGGTCCCTACATTTTTTAATTCTTCTTAATAAGCTGCGCGCTGGTCGGTCACTTCGCGCTCTGTCAAGAGCTGGCGGTCATTACCATTTCGTATATATCTGTAAAGACAAAGAAATGGAATATTAAGAAAAGGAAGCTCATAAACTATTGTGGCCATTCTAAGAGAAAGTATAATGGCTAGGAGGAACCCATTTTTATGAGGAGGTACCGTACAGAAAACTTGTTTAGACCTCTTATCACAGAAATTTTTAAATTTACCATATTCCTGTCTTGACATAAATTTTTAATATTAAAATTAAATGATATACTTTCATATTATTCTCCATATAAAAACCTTCTACAGTGATTTCTTTTAAATAGCATTGCGTTAAAATTATTTTTAAGCATTTGTTAAATTGATTTTTAAGCACTTTTTTTCATTTTGAGATTATCTATAGACTCTACGACATTTGCAATAATAATTAAGGGAGTTAATGTGCAGAAATGAAAGTATAGATGGGTCTGACAATCATGGTCATTAACTCTGATAAATGATAATGTTGACTGCTGACAATCAGAGTCAACCAAGTTCTCATCAGTGTGAAGCTTCAAATAAAACTAGGTTGTAATTCAATCATTTTTATAAAACAGTGTTTAATGACCATTACAAAGTTCAACTAGATATCGATTTACACACCATTACAAAGATGCATTCCTCATCAGGCATGTTAATCCATAACTTCAGCATATAGTTAGGAATTCAGTTTGTGATAGGTTAAAACATTTCATTTACTTTTACATAATCTCCTATGTAGAGAAATATTTCTTAACGTTAGACATTTAAGTTTAATTTGAAAGAAACCTTTGAAAATTTGGGGAATTGATATTTGTATACTATGTTGTGACATATGCGTCTTGCACCATAACATTTAATGATATTATACAATTTCAAAGTTAAAAAACGCTACAAGGACAAACGTTGAATCAACAAACTGGCCGAATGAACTAATAGCTTCTGTTTGATTAATATCCAAGATAGCTTCATTAATAAACTTATCCATTGTTTTCACTACTCATCTACATGAACTACTTACGTAACTGAAACTTAAGTGCAAGCATCAATGGATGGTAAAGATTTAGTAAAGTGAAAGTGAAACTCCTATCAAACAGTATTGATAACATCTTGAGATAAACATTTGTTGTGAATATAATCTGTTGATATTGTTTGAAGAATATAAACATAATGAAATTAGTAGTGTACCATCAAATATTGAATTTTTTAATACATTTAGAATTTGACTTCACCTGGACTTATATATTTTAAAACTTCTCACATTCCCAACAAACTTTTATGTTTCCTTTTTACATTGAAATGCATCATAATTCACATTAACAGACATTAATAACATATACATATTTTATAAATGTTTGTGTCCAGAGAGATGAGTTCATTATGGATATGCATTGTTGTAACTGTAAATTTATATAATATTTTCACATACACTTTAAAAAAATTTACATTTGACAGGAACATTTTGTTTGAATATTAACAGGAAAACATTAATTATCCATATTTATTGGGGCCATAGATCTAGTCCAAATAATCGATAGTTAGGATGATATAATTGTGGTAAAAAGTATAACTGTCAATGAACGTACAAATATTGGGGGACACGGTCGTAGTCCGTACAAACAAATAATATGGATAATCGCCTTTTGGATAATCAACATTTTACTGTTTCTGGAAATACAGTATCAGACCTTGGATTATTTGCACATGGTAGATGTGTAGAATTTGATGCGGCAAGTATACATTACTTATTCATAACAATACTTATGTTGGAATAATAGTGAAACTATAAAGGAAAGACTTATGTATAACAAAATGGAGGGAGGCATAACTGTATAACAGTAAAGAGTGACGTTATTGAAGATTCATTCATAATATACATTGTCGGCGTTGGGAATGTGTTCAGATTGACATTAATCTCTTCAAACTTTAATGTTACAGTATAATATCAAGGAAAAATAAACAATGTCGAAACATGTTTCACTGTTCTTTTTATGCAGAAACACATCTATAAAATGAATTACTTATCCATTCTAGCATTGTCGATGAGACAAGTACTTAAATACACACAAGTACAGCTTACAAAATTGAGGATTTTTCTTTTTTTATTTACCTTTCACTTTATCCTGGAAAAGAGCTTGAAGAATGCAAGATTTTTTACCAATACTTTTACATGGAATAGTAATATACCAACACTAGGTGTAAAGTACATTTAGTGTAGAAGTGCGTTAGGGTTGAAAAATCTGTAAGTGACATTGCCATGTTAGGCAGCCATTTCGGTGTACACTCACAAACACATTAGTTCCTACTTGCCAAATAATTAGAGAAATGTTATGGCATTGTTAACTGGGATATCAACTTGTTGCACTCTTTATCATAGAAAATCTTCAAAGAATCTCTTACATTAAAATTGTTTAGACGCAGGCAAACTTGACCAGGATGTTTTTTTTTATTATTATTATTTGTTTTTGTTGTTGTTACTTTCAGACTTTTTATATTAGTTGATGATGTATCTTAAATGATCTCATACTTTGCAGCATTTTCACTTGAGGAAAGATTTTTTTGTTTTCAATTTTAGCATAACATTGTCAAAGTTTTCTTTTTTCAATGTTAGTATAACATAGTCATGGGTGATATTTTCAAATAGGCCACAGATAGCACTCTGTCAAATGGCAATACGTTTTCGTTTTATATACAAATTTCTTTGTCAGGCAACAACATTGAAGATCAGGAGTCTATGTGAATTTGTCTATTATTGAATTGTGCACATACTCACATGTCCGATGTGTGCATATGACCATCCATTTCATTTTATCCAGATAGCAGAAAAAGAAACATCAAGCCACTGAACAATATATGCAGTGCAGGGGGCCTATATTTATTTTTACATGTAATTCAACCTCCAAATTGATATGATTAGCACATGTATGTTCTAATGCTACCATTGATATCTCCCTTTACCTTTTTGTCCAATTGTATACCTGTAACAAATTCTGAAGACAATTTTGCTCTGTGAATGTCACAGCATAAATATGTTCATTATCTGAGATCTTGACGTTTTTGAAGACAACTAATTACAGTATTAAAAGTCAATATTAGCTTAATAATTATGCCTAAATCCATGTCTTTAAAGTACTCTACGGACAGTTGTCTGTGAGATATCTACACCCTTTTCCCTCAAAAATGACCTGCAACTTGCTGACAGAGACTATCTTTCCTTGTCTGTAGAGGTCATGGACTGTTTGGGTCAACAGATCCTCATCAACGTCTTCCAGTTATCTCTTCTGTACTTTTTATTTTGAGTATTAGACTGGTGCATTATCTGAACAGCATTATTTATCACTTGATTTTCTTCATGGTGCCTGAGGCCATAAAGGTAGCACAAGCTTACCTCCAGTGCCTATGGAAATGAAAAAAGTATTCATATACTTGCAAGAGTTTTAGCTCACCTGGCCATAAGTCCGGTTAGTTACTGGTTTAGTCCTGCATCTGTCATGTGTAGTGCACCATTGAGCATCCATCAATCAACAATTGCTATTTATATCTACTCAAAAATGTCTTGGCCAGTTATGCCTGAACTCATTTAGAAAAATATCCACAAACTATGTTGCTTTTTTTCACCAATCCATATTCCATACTCCATAATGTACATACTGTATTCCTGTCCAATAAAAAAATCGGAAAGATATTGTCCTATTTTTAATAGATGACAATTGCATATTCTTGCCATGTGGGTGAAAGTGAAAAGGGGCATAACCAAAGTATCAGGTATATTTGTTTCATACTACTTGACATCATGTGTCATTTTTTTTACAACTTCAGATGTTATTTGTTACAGCCAGATTAAATGACATTAACACAGATACCCAATTTTATAATTTCTTGTTTAAAAGCTTTGGAGCGTGCAAAAACAACATATTGATGAGGTTGGATATAAAATGATCTTAAGTTAGATATTCCAGGTGAGTGATATCAACCCATATTAGTCTCTTGTTTACATTCAGTTACCACCAAAGATGTGGGAGGAGATAGTGTGTCTGATGAACGGCCAATAAAGATGAGATTTTTGTCAATATCCTTATGCTTTCTTTGAAACAAATCTAAAAATAGATGATTCATGTTGGGCATTATTAATTAATGTAGTCTTTTTACATCTGTTTACATTTAAACTAATCAGGTTTTCATTTACCTTAGAATGCCGTTTCACTGGAAACTGGCGATATTTAATGGGTCCATCTATCTCACTTTCAAACAATTTAAGTATCATTAGTATTTCTTATTTTACCTATAAAATAATATATACTAAATATTAAAATCTGGCATTTGCTGCAAGATAAAAAATAAATGTGTAATAAATCTCTCTTCCTTGTGGTGAAACCATCCTGTCACAAATACAGAAGCTATACAATTTTACTAGATTAAAAGTTGCTTCCATGAATGACGCAAACATAGCCTCGTATGTTTTATGCCACACTGTTGTTCAATATATTATTATAGTGATTATATATCTGTATCTGTCATACAGTATTCAGTATTGTTACAATTCCTATTGTAAATGTTTGTTTTGCTATCGGTGAAGATTATTATGGTCATATTTGTATATTGAAACCCTGTTGGTCCAATGACAAATACAGTTCTTCATAATAAATCGTCTCTAGTCAGTTTTCAGCTTTTCACGTACCTTAACACAATTATTCCCGATGAATATTTAACTATTTTTTTACATTATATACAAGTAGCATGTGCAAATACTCATTCTGAAAATATTTTTATTTATTTAAGTTACATAAGGAAAAAGTTTCACAAGTTAGAGCAACCTATACAAACATCTGTACAGAAAACTCGGTTCCATTTGTAAAAGAAAAAAATTGTAAACAAATAAATTATTATTGTCCCTTGCCTTATAGCTTTAGTTTATTTAATGAAGGTCCTTATGGAAAGGATTAGGATTATTATTACTATAATTATTACTATGTTAATTTTCTTGTAAGTAATCCCTTTTGTTATATTATCTGTTTTAAAACATTTAGTATATAGAAAAACTTTTCTGCTTCCGTCTCTTCATGGTCTTTAATGTCATATTTTGTACATGATTTGAGACTGTACAAAAAAAAATCATCCTTTGCTCTCATCGATTAAGTAGATTCTCTCCATAGTAGCATAATCCAGTGCACATATCTATTTACGTAACGGTTTCTTAATGCTTTTCAGCCAATATGTTATGTCTATTGTCACCTCCAGCATGCCCTGGACTTGACCTGCACAAGTGAGAATATTCTTGCCAAATGTCCAACTAGGTATCTGTAGTACTTTGATAATACTTGGAAATTTCCGAATAACACCACCATCTACCCCAATTTCATGCCCTTATCGGGTTTTCACCCCTTCATCGGGTGCATGGGTGGACGGATGTTATGGGTTAAGTGGTTAATATTATGCTTGTTATTCTTGCTTGAGAGAGAGAGAGAAAGTGTGTAGGAGTATATCTGTTTACAAGTGTTGTATAGTATTATTGAAATGCATTAATTCTATTACCATTTAATAATAATAATAATAATAATAATAATAATAATAATAATAATAATAATATTATTATTATTATTATTATTATTATTATTATTATTATTAATCATTCGTAACATTTTGGTACTTATATTATAATGATTAAAGCAATATATAAAGATGTGAATGCTTGTGTTAAGTCTAATAATTGTCTGAGCAGTGTTTTTGATTGTCCAACAGGAGTTCGGCAACGATGTGTTTTATAACCATTACTTTTTGCCTTGTTTCTAAATGATCTTCAGAGTACTATGGCAGATGAGTCTAGGGATATATCACAAGAAACAATATAAGTGTTTATATTGTTGTATGCCGGTGATTTAATACTATACTCAGATACAGTGTTTCAGCTTCAGAAAATGTTAAATATATTGAGAAGGTATTGCTCTCGATGAAAACTATCGGTCAACCTTAGAATAACACGAAATGTTGTATTCCGTAAGGGAGGCTACCTACGTAGCTACGAGAAATGGTACTATGATCCAGCAGAAATCGTAACTGAAACATACTATAAATATTTGAGCTGCATATTCTCCTAGGTAAATTCTTGGTACATGTGTCAGAAAACTCTGGCTTGTCAAGCAGCAAAAGCTATACACACAATGAATAGAAGCTTATCTAAATTTCACAAAGTACCTGTACATACCCTGCTTCACATATCTGACACAAAAAGTTTTGCCTATTTTAAACTATGGATCCGAAATATGGGGCTTCCATGAAGCACCTGATATAGAAAAAGTGCACATTGAGTGTTTGTAAATTTATACTGCGTCTGTCAACAAACACACCACATGCTTTTGTATATCATGAATTAGGAAGAATTCTTAAGTTCTGGTTTCGGATTTTAAATATGCCAAATAGCAGATTACCAAGACAATGTTATAATTTTCGATTGAAATGGGTCAAAAATGTAACTGCACACCTCCCCCTGCTCTGTACCATACACTGGCTACCCATTCGATCCAGAATCAAACACAAAATTTGTTCTCTGTGCTACGTTTCATTGACTGGCTCCAGTCCAACATACCTATCTCACCTCACCCATGTGCACACACCAGCAAGATACTTACGCTCCTCTTCCGACACTCGTATTCTCATTATTCCCACTATCAAAATGAAGTCATACGGACAACGTTCTTTTGCATACCAGGGCCCAGCAACGTGGAACGAATACACTTATAAAAACGTAATCTATCCATTCCATTAATCTCGTCGGTCAGTTCTAGCATGAACATATTTTTACATCGCTGTCTAAACCTTTCTATAAACAGTCGTTCATCAGTGACACCCTGTCTTAACCAAACATTACCAAATCCATATTTTACTAATATATTTTTACATCAGTTTTATCATCATTCATCTGCAGCTTGTTACATGTCATCCATGATTTCACATCGGAAATGCACCTCTCTACACCTTGGATGGTAGCATCAACTTCAGTTGGGTGGCTCGATTTGTATATTTCGGTGTCATCAGCGTAGAATTGGTGAGACACTGGATGACTATCTATGACACTTGAAAGCGGCTGAGTGTATAGAATGAAGAGAACAGGTCCAAGAACAGAACCTTGTGGAACACCAAAACACAGATCAACAGGGCTGGAGTGTTTTCCATTTGCGGACACAATTTGTGTCCTGTTGACCAAGTAGGACTTGTACCATAGTAAGGCTGTATCGTGAATGCCAAATACATGATGGAGACGGTGAAGTAATATATCATAGTCTATTGTGTCAAATGCTGCAGACAAGTCAAAGAGGGTGAGGACTGTAATCCTTCCACTATCCAAAGCAGAGACAAGGTCGTTAACTACTTTCAGAAGGGTAGTTTCGGTACTGTGGCGAGGGCGATATGCAGACTGTACATTGCTAAAAAGACTGTTTGAATTCAGATGAGATACAAGTTGATATAGAACAACTTTTTCTAAGATTTTTGACATGAATGGGAGGTTAGAAACTGGGCGGTAGTTCTTTAAATCGTTATGGTCAAGTGTTGGTCTCTACAGCAGAGGCTTTACAATGGCAGTTTTAAAAAATGATGGGAATTCCCCGGATGAGAGAGAAGTATTAATAACATCAGTTAGTGAAGGCAATATTGGATCTAAGCACTCAAGCAGCAGTGATGTCGGAATCGGATCAAGTTCACATGACTTTGGGGCACTCTTAATCATGATTGTACGTACTAAATCCATGGAGACAGGTTCAAATGCTGCTAACGGTTGCCGCTGAAATTCTGTATCGCAACTGTATGGCGACGACGAGTCAACTGAAATTGTGTTGTCAAGCTTATCTCTAATGGTTTGTACTTTGTCACGGAAGAAATTTGCAAACTGGTCCGGAAGGTCGACTGGAGAGAAGGTAGTTTGGAAGTGGTGTACATTTGTTCCTTGACATTAGCTTGTTAGTAATCTCGAAGAGCTCTTTGCAGCTGGAACTTTCAGTGATCTTAGTACTGTAGTGGGCTGATTTCGCTGCATGGACTATGTTTGTAACATTCTTCTTAGATGCTTCATAGATTTGCTTATGAATAGTGAGTCTGGTGGAAAGCCAAAGCCTCTCAGCCTTACGGCGGTCTCTTTTAGCAGTGCGAAGCTGGTCCCTAACACTATTATACCACGGAGAACATTTTTGAATTGATACTCTGCACTTGGTTGCTGGGGCATGTTTGTCAAGCAATGAACGCAGGCAGTTATCAAGTTGTTCTGCTGTAGGAGGTAACAAAGTTGTTAGGATTGCTTGGATGTCATGCATTAGTTGGGTTCTATTTATCATACGGGGGTTTCTCTTAGTAGCAAATAAAGGTGGGATGTTAGGGACTGATACGTCAAGATGGCATATAATGCAGAAGTGATCTGATGCAAGTTCGTGGGATACCAATGAAGACTGTAGAATATTATCATCAGGTCTATGAAGAATCCAGTCTAAAATGTGACCATGTTTATGGGTGGGTTGGCTAACTGACTGTTTGAGGTTGAAAACGTGAATGGAATCTAGGAGTTTTGATGTGTATGGGTTTCCAGGACAGTCAAAGTGAAAGTTGAAATCTCCAAGAATAATCAGGTTGCCACCTATCGAATTTCCATGCTTCAAGAGATTCGGAAACTGCTCCAAAAAGAGAGATTCATTCAGCTTGTTTTTTCTACTAGAAGGAGGGCGGTAGAGGCAGAAAAAATTGACTGACCTTTGTTCCAGTGTGAGTGTGGTTTGCACTAATTCAAACGATGTGTGGTACAAATTGAAGGTTGAAGTGTGATTAAGACGATTGATCATGGAGTTCTTTGCGATGACAGCAATTCCACCTCCGCGGGAGTGGCGGGGGAACGACTTGATGGAGTAACCGGGGGGTGTTAGATCCGCGCACTTGGGCTCATCGCCTGAAGTGTTTAGCCATGTTTCTGTCAGGAAAAAGATATCGATATTTTGATTGTTGATAAAATTAACTATTTCTGTACGCTTGTCCGGTGGTCCTACTGATTGGGCATTGAATAATGCGATGCGCGGTGGTATCTCTTGGATAGTTGACACAAAGGTTGACGATTTCAGAGGAATTTGAATTAAGTTATTGAAATTAACGGCCAAGTTTTCAAATTGTCGTGCCGGAAATGGCGAAAGGGAGATAACTGGAATTCTTCTTCCTGTTCTACGCCGGACAGCTTTAAAACAACGTTTCTTTTTTCGGCTCCGTTTGGATTTAATTAATGATGAATATAGTCCCAGGTCGTTTAGTCTTGTGCACAATGTTGTGTGGAGAGCCAAGGAGTGGTCATTTAAAGCAATTAATGAGGGTCCATCATAGCATAAACGGGTGGACTGGCGAGTATCACGTGATGGCGGTATGTCTAACAACAAAGGTAGTTGCAGCAGTGGAGCAAGACGTCTGAGAAAAAGTCCTATAGTTCTCGTTTCCAAAACAAGAAGATGATGAAACACATTCCAACAGAACAGCCAATGCATGATGAACACAATAACGTAGACGAAGACAGACAACAAGCACATAAATCAAGAAAAACGGCACAAAAATCCGGAACAGCTGCCTCAAGCCTGTTAAGCGATAGCGGCCATCTTGACCAACCAAATACCATGTACACAGGTCTATCATGAAATGATGTACCGCATATTAAATTTTATGTATTTTTGGGCCGATGGCGTACAAAACGAATAAAGATTATTATTATTATTATTATTATTATTATTATTATTATTATTATTATTATTATTATTGGATGCAGACGACGCAGTGTTTACCTTCTATGCACATGTAATTCACGGGTCCACCCCTTCGCTGAAAATGGACTATTCCAGCAATCGGAAAATGACCGTGAGTATTCTCGTCTTTTACCTTGAAAATTTCCGTTTGGTTTGAAACGCGAAGAAGATGACCCTGGCGGCATTCGGGTTAGAATTTATAAATCAATAAGTGAAATTAGTAAATTTTGTGCGATTTTTATATCCTTAATGCTTTTCGTTTTTAAAATCGGTGGGGGGGGGTACAAACTGCTTGGGGGATCCGCGATAACTATAGTTCCGTTCATAAGATTATGTTTTACATTACATCCAGCTGCAAATAAAAGCTGGCACTAACTCTGACAAAAAGTACAGTGATTTGTCGATATGAGTATCTTCAGATGATGACCATAATATGTACCAAGGTTCGCAGCGATCCATCAACAACTCTGAGACTAGTTGCTTCACCAGATTATGTCATGCACTGCATTCAGCTGCAAAAGGAAGGAAAGGACAATAACTGTAACAAAAATTGTGGGGCGAAGCGATTTGTCGATATGCGCATATGGAGATGATTGTAAAGTTTACCAAGTTTCATAGCGATCGATCGTAAACTATGAGATCAGTTGCGCTAACAAGGTTTTGTCATACACTACATTCAGCTGCAAGTCAAAAATGGCAACAACTCTTAAAAATTGCGGGAGCAAAGAAATATGTCAATATGCGCATCTTCAGGCGGTGACCATAATACTTTTAGTAAATTTCATGGAAATCCATTAAAAAGCTACGGAACTATTTGCATTCACAAGATTGTGTGACGGCCAGATCGAAGGACGGATGGACACGAGGATTCATATATACTCTGTAAAGAGTCGGCGGTATAACAAATAAAATAATACATTTATTGGAAATAGTTTTAGATATGGAATCTAACGAGTTTGGACTTTAGTGAACAGGCACCTTTGCATTATAAGCCAATGGTTCCTTGCCATCTACTAAGACCGTTTTCACCTTTATAAAAAAGTGCTTAACAACATCAAATTTCGAATTTATAGCATATTCGTTGCATAACTATAGATTTTAGTTTCAGTTAGATTTACCTCCCCTGTCCACCAAGTTTTGGTTAACGTTCTGAACCATTATTATTACAGCAATACTATTTCGTTCCTTTTTTAGGGCGATATAAATATTATTTATCCTTCATATATTAAGTGTTACACATATCATAATATCTTTTCAACATACACGGCCCACTAGAAATTATTTCATTTTGTTTAAGAAATCAATTTACCCGTCAGTTTTTGCAACATGGAAATGACGGACGCAAACGATGGTGGACAATTATTTCAAGGGAATTAATTATGAAGTCTATGATTCATGAGTATATTCATATATTGTTGGGGCAGGGGGATCATCAAAGGGTATTTGTGAATCATACACAGTTTGCTGTGTGTAAACACTTACCAAAGCACAAAGGAGTCTGAATCATATGGTTGGTTACAATCTTTCCAAGTTCTTCGGTGGAAACGTGCTTCCAGAAATGTTTCAAACTGTGTCCGATCAGTATTCGTACATAAACAATCAACAAAATCAATAGATTATTTACGAATTACTACTTACATTGTTTTGAGGTTTTTTTAATATTTTAATTTTTTTTTTTTTTTTTTTTTTTAAATTCTTTTAAAAACATTGTAATTAAATTGCCATGTGCTATACCGATGTTTGAATACAGCCACTTTACAAAATTGTACGTGAAAACAACCTAATCATGTAAAAATCCTTACAAAATATGGGCATTGTTTCCGTCATTACAAACAAATTTACCTGACACACAAAGTGCCTTTACACTAATTGGCACGAATGCAACAACTCTGTCTATAGCTCATTTTTATAAAAGGTGTTGCTTTTCCTACTCACGCTCCTCCTACTCCTCATCCTGCTCTAACTACTCCTACTCCTTCCCCTGGTGCTCCTACTGATACTCCAAACGAATCATTTCCTGACATAATTTAATAAGGCTTGAAAATATTGCCAATTATTTGTTTAAATTAGCCAAACAAGCAGCAGCAACATCGCCTGGATTTATTGACAGTGTAATAAACTAACGTCTGAAACATATGGACAGATGCTTTCTTTCATAGCTGATAATGTCATTTTATTTGTTTTCGCATTAATTAGCCTGCTGTTTGCAGTTGTGATCAAAGGTGTATACACGTTAGCGAAAAGGTTAGGAATGCATAACGTATTTGTAAAATTAAATTAAGCAAGCTCTTGTAACCATCACCACCAAATTGCAATTGCAATTACAAGACTGTTTCCACTTTTATCCTTCTTGTATATATAGTTTTTACCCACATTCTCTTCTTTTATATTATTGCCTAACTTGTCACGAATTGTTACAGACTGTTGTTCAGCGGCTGGAATCATATTTGTTACAAAGTCAGTTTTACTACAGTGTTCATTCATAGACGAAAGCTATCATACGAATTATTAATGTTATTGTTGTATCCAACAATGCTACCTATTTTCACAACCACATACACAGACAATACAAATATACTATTACCACTGACCTCATAGTCAATCCTAACTTTGGAATCTGAAATCCTATTGTAATATTTTCATACAAGTCATAGCCTTGTTAGCCCAAAATTATTTTTTAAAATAGCTTTTTATTAGTGTATTTAGCAGCGGAAGCAGAATGTGTCATATATACTTTGACTTAATCTTGCTAATCCCTCCCTGTGAGTCCTGTACTACCGGATAAGACGAAGTATACCCATCCTGTATTTTCAGTACTTGCCATAGTTGAGTTAATTTCATCAGCCGACAATTTTCTCCAGTATTCAACAGTACCTGCTTCATATTCGCAATGACGTTTGTAAGCCTCTAACATATCAGCAGTTTATGAAACGTTTTTTTTTTTTGTTTTTTTTTTGGGGGGGGGGGGTTGCCCTGCATTTTAGTGATTTATATTTTTCACATTATTTTTTGTTCTGTATATCTTTTAAAGACTTTTTAAAGCTTTAACATTTATGTTTTGTCCTGCGGGACTATATATCTGCGTTTGCTTGGAGGGGCTTGTCTTCCTATGTTTTATTTTTTTTTTTTTTTTTTTTTGCAATTGTATATCTTTACATTTTTTAACCTTAACTTCTAACTAGCACTATATAGCCAACATTATTCTGAGGTTTTATGAAACCGTACATACATTAAAGCATACATACATACATACATACATACATACATACATACATACATACATACATACATACATACATACATACATACATACATACATACATACATACATACATACATACATACATACATACATGCATGCATGCAAATATATATACATACATACATACATACATACATACATACATACATACATACATACATACATACATACATACATACATACATACATACATACATACATACATACATACATACATACATACATACATACATACATACTCCTACCGTTTGCAAGTCCATTGGCGATTTGAAGCAAAACGCAAAGTCTTTTGCTTCCATGAACTCTCGATGCTGCTCGGTGTTTACTAAATCACAATTCGGCAAGCGGGGTAAATCAAGTCCAGTTCAAATAAATAAGGAATCGTGGCTTTTTCTTATCTCCGATGAGCTGGAAAATGGCTTGACAGAATCGCTATGAAAATTCGTGATAGTACCTATAATGTTAATAAATTTGAATCTCCTCAGTGCTCTGTCAAAGTCTTCTCCAGATAGTATTTGTTACGCGGCGCCTTCAGCAAAAAGGTATGATTCAGATATTAGCTACCTCAAACCAGCATATCCATACAGATCTCCAAATCCTGCATACGCGGACATCAATAGGTACTTACCACCTTCGCACGGGATAACAGCTTGTACATCCGTAGGTTTTAGCCATGTTATATCCAAAGCCTTTGTAAGGATGCCCGTATCAAGGAACACAGGGTCGTGTGATTTACCAAATACATTCATGCGTTTTAGTGTGGTAAAAGGTACTGCTACAGTCAGTTGGTGGAGCCATACTAATAGGGCTAAATGCAACATTTACAACTCTTTTGTCTATCGATCAGATCAAAACAGCAACCCACTTTGGTGATGAGGGTGGGATTGAAGTTGGGGTCTGAGATAAAAGCCATTTAACTTTGGATACTATTGACTTGTTTGACTTTTGCTGCTAGATCGACGCAAGTAAATTGCATTTGACATATTAGTTGAATTATTTGAAAAAAGGCAAATATCTTTCTATTGTTGTATTTCTTCCAATCACATTAAAAAGTGGATAGATTAACAAAAGGTTACCTTACACAGGTTCATATCGGACCCGGAAAGACGAAATATTTGGATAAAGCGGCGCAGATTAGTGAGGGTGGATTCCCACTTCCCAAGTTACGGTTCCCCCATGATTTGTAGTCAGCACTTTGTTGGAGGAAAAAAAACCAACGAACTTTTACAATTTGCCATCAGTTTTCCCAACACAGACATTTAAGATTTCAGTAAAGTATTAATAATAATAATAATAATAATAATAATTCCATGCATACGTCCCAAACAGATATTCTCGTGTGTATACATGGGTGCTTCAGATCCTTAGTAACTTGTATTAAAAGGCCTCCTTTACTTCATATGGGCTTGAGTAGTAGATGTAAAGGCGGAATCTGGCACCGCATGTCTTTCCTCGTTCGGGGCCCAAGGGCCCCTCACTTCGTCCAAGACATGCCGTGCTATATTCCCGCCCTTTACATCTACTACTTAGTATTACTACAACCCCGTAAACTATGTAGTAAGACAGCAATTTTCTCCCCCCTCCCTATACATAGTTTTAGATAAAATTTACATCAGAACCAATTGTGATACTGTCTGCTGTTGCAATTAAGTAATTAGTTGTTTCATGCTCATATAAAGATAGATTTATTTTTTCGCTTATATATTTGCCAGGTCTGAGAACGCGCCTTAATCTTGAATATTCAA
Organism: Margaritifera margaritifera; assembly: GCA_029931535.1. Lineage (NCBI taxonomy): Eukaryota > Metazoa > Mollusca > Bivalvia > Unionida > Margaritiferidae > Margaritifera > Margaritifera margaritifera. The sequence goes on from JAQPZY010001685.1 coordinate 1,160,891, forward strand.
TTGGTTTTTTGTTTTGATCCAAGATCTGTGTAGCATCATCAATTACAATTTTAGTGTATTTGTCTTGGCTTACTGGGTCGTAGAAGTTATCAATTTTAGTTGTTAAAATTTGGTCCAGTATGATCAGCAATTTGAAGTATGAACTAGTAACAGTTCGTGAAAGAGATAGTTTGATTTTATATGTGCCTACTTTAAAATTTATAACTGATATTTCTTGGTTTATGTTAACGCTTAACGGCTTACCTTCAAACAGTACATCTTTAAATTTACTTTTACTGTCAGAAAATGTTATCAGATTATTATTAGCTTCTATTTCTGCTATTTGGTCTGTTATACTCATACTTATTTTATATGTTTGAATAAAATTTATAATTAGAGATAATATTTTTGTAAATGTGCTGATTTGATAACTAGGTACTAACATGATAATATTGCCGTTAAACAGCTGTTTAAATTCAGAAGCATTTAAAGTATGAGATTTAAATAAAATAAAGAGATCATGATATTTTTTTTTAAGTTAAAGTTTTGTAAAATAACATCTGATATTTCTATCTTTTTGAAATATGATAGCTGAGAGGGAGTCCTCTACGATCTAAACCTAGATTATTACAAAAGGTTACTGAAAAAATTATTGGGTTTGATACTATATTTTGCAGATGAAATCTTATATGCCGTGAATTGCAGTGTTCTATAAGGTTATGTGCTCTGCATACGCTCTCAAAAGTTAAATGTGTATTATACTTAAATTTATGGCTCATTATATATATATATATATATATATATATATATATATATATATATATATATATATATATATATAATTAGCTTGTTACATATTTGTGATTTGTACTAGTGTTTTACTGATGTCTGAAATGATATAATTAAGGATATATCAATTTGATAATCAGGTACAAACATGATAATATTGCCATTAATTAGCTGCTCGAATTCAGAATTATTTAAAGTCTGAGCCTTAAATAAAATGAAGAGATTATACTTATATATTTTGTCTGCATTAAAATTTTGCAGAAAAATATCTGATATCTCTATTTTTTGTGATATCATAGTGGTGAATTCTTTTGCGTTGATTTTCTCTGGAGTTAAGATAAACTCCTGAAAGAATTACTGTATTACTTACTTTATCTTGTATATAATTTTTCATATGATGAGGATATGTTACATGAAAACCCCAAGCGTGTAATGATGATGTCAAAGAGCCACACTCAAAGTATATACTATCAAACGTTAAATCTTCATCACACTTATGTATACTTCCCATTATTATTATACATTATATTCAATTTGATGGAATATATTTGAGATCATATTTGGTCTCGTATTTGGATATTTTGTTTGGAATGATTCTTGTATTAGGTCTAGCAAGTTGTATCGCTCACCACGAAGATACGTTCGCAGTTGTGAAAGAATTTTCGTGTATACAGACGCGGCATACTTACATGACGATTTTTTGTTTTCAAGTTTTGGTTTGAGGCGTTTGAATCCTGTGCTGATGACTATCCCCACGCCAGACAATATCAGAAGAAATGGATTGAGTGTTCCACCTGCGGATACAATTCCAGCAGTTGTTAAAAGCATTGGGGCATAGTATATTAGTTTTAGAATTCTGCTGTAATACAAGTATGCTTTTTTAGCGCAGTATGCCTTTTTATGGTATGTGTTGAAGTATGCTATTAGCTCTTCTTTTTTTTTTTGATCTTCAGGTATTTCTTTTGAGATATGATTTAAGTCGATGACAACTTTTTTTTTTCTTCATTATTTTAATACCTTACTTTTAAATTTTCAGCCGCGTTTACAACCAGAACATGAAAATCAATATTTTGTTGGTCATTAAGTACAGTTTTGTATTTTTGGAACAGCGCAGAATTTGGGTCGTGAATCTGTTGTTTTTGTGTATCATCATAGTGCAACACAGATTTGTGGTTAAGTGTATCTGAAACTGCTGTTATGTCATTTATTTCGCCAATTGTGTTTTCATGGGAGTCAATAAATTCGATTGCTTCTTTAACCAAGTCTATGTTGATGTTATCAGCAGTAAAATGTTGGCACAGAATTACATATGCTGTTGCAAACCTTTCTTTTATATTTGATGAGGAATCTAATGGAGCATCGTTAACATCTGGTTTTGTTATTAATTCGCGATATTTATCTGTAAATTTAGTAAGTTCAAAAAAAGTATCCCCAATAGCTACATAAATTACATCTTCAATAGTCACAGTTATCTCATCGCCAATTATTTCAGTTTGATTATAACACATCATATCTTTTAAACCACTTATTGTTGTTGGTGGCTGCTTAAATCTAAAAAAACTAGTAATACTAGTATAACCAAATTTTGTGTTATTGTTAAAGTGTGTTTGTGCTGATATAACATTTTCTTTAAAAATACTTAGTTGATCATCAGTAAATTTATGTTTATCTTTAAGAATCAAATAAACCCGTAATGTAAATACTACGCAAGCGACTTCTGTTATTATATCTTCACGTTTTTCATTTTTAGTTTTAAACCTTTTAGCAGCATCTTTGATAAGGTTGTTAAACTCAACATTTTTTTCTAAAAATCTTGTGTATTTCAACCACTCCTCAGATGTATTTTTATCTCTAATTTCAATATAAGTGTAATCTATGACAGGTGTGGCTGAATACTCAAAATTATCTGGAACATTTATTATTTCATTTACACGTTTTTCAGCCTCAATTTTATTTAGGTCGATATACTCGAGTGCATCTCTTAACACAGTAAAAGTACCACCAACTGGATCCTCAATATACCGGTATACAATTGTATAATCTGCTGCAAAATTATCTAGTATGTTATTGTCTGTCAAAATTTCGTTGATTTTTAGTTTAATTTTTAATTTGTTGCGTAACGATAAGTATATATCTTCTTTTTGTAGTTTGTCTAGTATTTTGACATCATCTTTTCGTTCTATTATTGTGTCGTATGATAGTCGATTGTCATCTGGTTTCCACTTGATATTCTCAGGTATTTCATCAAGTGTGTTAAGTTCAGTATAACATGCAGCCATTTCTTTTGGTTCCAGGTTTGTTAATCTTGCATTAATTATCTTGATAGCATCAAATGCAGCTTCGATATCGTTTGCACTGTATTTGTTTTTATGGTATTTAGTTTTTGATGATGTTAAAATCAAATAGCTAGTTGCAAATATATGTGCATCATCTGACTCGTTATAAACAGCCATAGTTGTTTCTATGTCGTTAAAGTTTAATCCAATGCTCTTAAAAAATCTTCGCCTGTTAAAGTTGGTCTGCAATTTTATATTTTTGTTGAGGGCAGCCCTTTTTTTCTTGACCATAGTTTCAAGATGGTCAAATCTTTTTGTGTGGTTTTAAGTTTTTTCCTTGGTAAGAAATTTTCTGCTTTTTATTAGTTTTGATTTTAGGATTCTGTTGATATTGTCTCTTGATAGTTCTAAAATTGTATTATGAAGCAAGCTTTTGATTTGTGTTTCTAATTTTTCAGCTTCTTCAAGTAAGTGAAGATTTACAAACATGTCATACTTATCCAAAAGTTCTTTCATTGGAGTTTTTCGCATTGCAATGACAGATTTCATATTTAAAACACTATCCGCTTCCATATCAAATTTGTTGTGTATAATGTTATCCAGTTTAAAAATTGTTTCATGGTGTGGATTTTTTTTCTGTATCAAATTCTGGTTTTCTGACATGTGATCGATCAAATTAAAAGAAATTTTGTAAAAATTGCGGCAAACATCGACTATGTCGCTCATTATTATTTATGATTATACAATATCGTCTACCGTAAAAATCTGCATAAATGAGAGTCCTGGATTTGTTGGTTCGGCAAGATTAACCAACTGCCTAAAGTACAGATATTTTGTTGATGTGTCTGCCGCTGTCAGCAAAAAGATTTGCACAGTAATTCCTATGTAAGTATTACTTGACGAATACAATGCAGACCAAGTAGCACCGTCGTTAGAACCCTGAAGTCCCCAATTATAGATACGTTCTGCGCCACTTGCTCTGCCACGAAGTTGAAACTTCCATATCGCCACAGCTGATGGACAATCGATTCTGATCCAAAAAATCCTGTCACTCCGTTAGTTGCCCACTCATTTGTATGTAACGTTGATTGCAGATGATAAGCAAATACATTAAATGGGCTGTAGCCAGAATATGATGATGATGCTGATACAACAAATCCTGTGCGGTTTCCAGTATTTCCAGACAGCGGAGGAATATGCCCAGCATTGTTTTTGATTCGAACCGCACCAGAAAAATTGGCATCAACATATGCCTTGTTTGTCAGGTCGTCTGCCGCAGTTGGAGCGGTTGAGGTTTTTACTTTACAGCCTGTCATTGTTAGGTCGCCTGTTATTGTGTCACCAACTTTTGTGACTACCGCGTTGGTCAGGTTGATTAGTGAGGAGTTTGGAACTGCATCTCCCTGGTCAACCGGTGCTGGCAAATTTATTAGTGATTTGTTGTTCATTTCTAGTGCTCCTGCCATTTTTCCACCAACTTTTAGTAGTGCATTGTCTGTCAAGTATTGGACACTAACAGCACTTTTCGTTGCAGGCACCAAACCAGTGTTGACGCCGTTCAAAACAAATCCTCCCATGCTTAATGACCCGAGCATTGTAGTTCCGGTGCGTTGGACATATTCTGCAGCTTTTGTGTTACGTTGTGAGTAAGAAACAGCATCAGTTGTGCCTGGTGGATATGATACTGGAAGTGCGGTCACTTTGGCATTATTGGATAGTGTTAACGTGCCTGTCATTGTGTCACCAGATTTTTTTACCTTTGAGGAACCAAGTATGTTAATTTGGGCCAAACTTGTAGCCTGGGTTTGATCGTTATCAGTTGGAGCATAAGTTGTTGTTAATCCACTAATTTTGTTATTTGACATGTTAAGTACTCCTGTCATTGTGTCGCCTGATTTGTTGACTTTCAGCGAATTAATTGTGTTGATTTTAGCCAAACTTGTAGCCTGAGTTTGATCGTTATCCGTTGGAGGATAAGTTGTTGTTAACTCACTAATTTTGTTATTTGACATGTTAAGTACTCCTGTCATTGTGTCGCCAGATTTGTTGACTTTCAGAGAATTAATTGTGTTGATTTGAGCCAAACTTGTAGCCTGAGTCAAATCATTATCTGTCGGAGGATAAGTTGTTGTTAACCAACCAATTTTGTTATTTGACATGTTAAGTACTCCTGTCATTGTGTCACCTGATTTGTTGACTTTCAAAGAATCGATTATTATGAGTTGACCCAAACTTGCTGCCTGATTCGGAACTGAGTTTGATGGAAGATATCCTGTTTCAAGTCCAATTAGGCGATTACCTGCCATGTCTAGCGCTCCGCTCATTGCGTCGCCTGCTCTACTAACCTTTGATGCTTGGAGGACTTTTAATTGCCCCCAACTTGCTGCTTGTGTATTATCAGCATTAGCAGGTGGATATTTAGTTTCAAGGTTTATTATTTTGTATCCGTCCATATTGATCATCCCTGACATAGTATCACCAGATTTATTGACTTTTGAGGAACCAATTGTGTTTATTTGCCCCAAACTTACCGCTTGTGTAATGGGAGGATATTCTGTTTCTAAATTTGTTACGCGATTACCTGACATGTTATCATATCATCTGCTTTTTTTACCAGTCTAGCTATTTCTTCGTTTGTTACAGATGTTTCACCATTAGTAACACCTGTTCTTATTAATGTTCCAAATTTGGAATAGTACGTCATTATTATTTACTTGTTATACAAATTTTATATATCACACGAAGTATAAAGATAATGTCAATTATAAATCCTTCACAAAATATCAAAACAAAACATAATCATGAGTTGCCTGATACCCATTACTTAATTGTTGGGCGAACTAGATCAGGAAAAACCAATTTCTTAGTTAATTTACTGATGAACAAGATGTTAGTTTATGATAAGGTGTACATATAATCTATTAACCCACAGCAACAAAAATATACTTTATTGCAGCAGTTTAATGACCGAGTCATAAAACTTGCATCTGAAGAAGATGATATAATTACGTTTCGATCCCCTGATGATGTTATTCCTGTGGCTGAATTAGATGCTAATGAGAATAAAGTTGTTGTATTTGATGATATACCTCTTACAAGAAGAGATACTAAACCAGTTGAATCATATTTTGCTTTGTCTAGAAACAAGCGTTGCAATTCTGTTTATCTTGCGCAAGGCTACTTTACTGTGCCAAAGCCAATAAGACGAAATACAGGTTTTTTTTTTTTGTTTGGCGGATTTGATAATAATGATATAGGTAGAATTGCTAATGACTTTTGTGGAGCTGATGTTAGTAAAGAGAGATTTACTAGGTTATATAGATATGCTACGCGTAACGAGCATGATTTCTTTTTGTATGACAAATATGCGACCGATCCAGATAAAATGTTCAGAAAAAATCTGATATTTATCAGGGAAAATAGATACAGATGGAAAGATATTATATAGAACAAGTAAATAACAGCAGTAAAGAAAGAATAAAGGCGCTAAAAGAACTTGCAGAAGCACAGTCCAAAAACCAAGCAATTTTTCAAGCAGCAAGACAATGTGAAACAGAGCGTGAGGAATTACTTTTGAGATCTCTTAAACCTATTCGAAAATATGTTATTGGTGATGACACAGATCTGATGAAAGCACTTACTAAAAGCCAAGCACCAACAGTTGGTGCTATACAAGCCTTGCAGGTAGCACAAGCTTTGCAGGCAGCACTACAACCAAGACCTTTTTATATGCTTCTACCACCTCAAATACCTCAAACTATACCTTTCACATCACAACTACCACCCGAATTGGAATTTTTTGACATGAAAAATTTATCTGATTACAAAGAATATGCACGTCAGATGCCACTTAACGAACTAAAAAATACGATAGATCGTTTGAGCAAAGAAAACAGAGAACGTGGAAAATTAGCAAGACATGATAGTGATCTGAAAAAATATCATGAGAATCAAATACTACTTAGTCGCAAAAATAAGATTCAGAGTCCTGAACAACAGACATATAGCACACAAGAAAGGCAAAGATATAGTCCTGATGAACGAGATGAAGAGGATGAAGTTAGTCAAAGAGAGTATGAAAAAGAACAAAAGCGTAAGAGTGCTGATACTGCAAAAGATAGCACGGAATGGTTTGAAAGTCTTAAAAAATGGTCTCCATTTAAAACAAAAGGAGAAGGAATTGAAATCCTTAATAAGCCTGATGTATCTGATAGTGAAAAAAGAATAAAAGCGCTAAAAGAACTTGTAGAAGCACGGTCCAAAAACCAAGCAATTTTTCAGTAGCAAGACAAGGTGCAACAGAGCGTGAAGAAGCACTTTTGAGATCTCTTAAACCTATCAGAAAATTTGTTATTGGTGATAACACAAATCTGATGAGAGCACTTACCAGAGCCCAGGCACCAACAGTAAGGGCTATACAAGCCTTGCAGAGAGCACAACGCAGAGTACCTGGGCAACAACAACAAGAGTCTGCTGAAAGACAGTATCTTAACAGATCCCCGAATGCTTTTAACCCTGATGATTACACAGAAGATATTTTAGCGCAGCTGAGCTATGAAGAAATTATGGATTTAGCTGAAAGGCAGTTTTATCAAAACCGCCGTTTATCTAGACTAGTAGAAAACTTCCCAAGCCTAATACCTTTGTATGACAAAACTAGAGACTTTAATCGCAGGTTAAAAATTGAAGCAAAAAAAAAAAAGAAAAAAAGATGGAAGAGGCATTAAAATCTTTAATAATTATAGGTTACTGCATTTGTATGGAAAAATATGAACGAGTTTTTCTGAGTTATACTGCACGACTTTAGGAGTGCAGTATAGCGCAGAAAAAACGAGTTCATATTTTCATATACAAATGCAGTAACCTTTTTATTTTATACTCATTTTGCTTTCCACCTAAGGCTGAATAACAAAAAGAACACACTACAAGAAACAAAATAATTGAATTTCTGCTATATTCCAAAGTAAATAAATACACAGTAACAGTATTCATGCGCACATGGCACCGCCCAGCGACCTTTGAACTTGGCAGCGTACAGCGCGCTCAGTTATTCATTTAAAAAAGAAATCTCATTTTGTTGTACTTAAAATTTTAATTTACAGTCATATTGTGAATGACTGTGCCTTGGAACAACTTTCCTAGTTGGTTTGGAATGGAGTGATTTTGTTTTTCTGTCAATCCAACTAAATTCTGCTATTTTAATTGTGGTGGACTTGAGTTATTACCTGGGTCGATTACGTACGATGTACATGTAGCTGGCGGGACTGGCCTCGACAGCAAGCTACACATGCGTTTTGTTCTGCCATTGATAGTTTGGAATAATAAGGTGGACAAAATATGAAATTCTTTTAATGGAAATTCTCAAGAAGATGCAGGATTAACTAGTTTTTGTTAGGGAATATCAAATTAATTTCGTTTTGGAGTGCAGTAAATTCTCCTTTGGAATGTGATTTCTGTTGGAAATGTAGTATAGATTGCAGTGCAATTTCGCGCCGTGGATCAGAAAGTACATTTTGAAGAAATTCAAGATGCAGAAAGGTAAGTATATGTATTGCCATTCTTATTACCAACTATAGATGACATATTTTTATATACTGTCACTTGCATAATCCGTGTTGGAGGGACCCCATGTACATGACCTATATGACTTGTACTATAAATCCAAAAACTTTCTCAAAAAATTAAAACCGGATAAATTACAAAGCGGCTGGGGTGTGCGTGCCCATTTCGCCAGCGGAAAATAAGGCTTCTTCGTTATCTTGGCTTATTGGCTCCGAAGCACTTGCTTTTGTACCAAAACTTTACTTCTTAAGTTGTATTTTTTTTCGAATTTAGTGCTTGGACTGACTTGTAAAATGAGCGGTCTCTGAGAGAGACTGAATATCCTTTGACCTTAAGATACCTTTCTATGCTATTTTTTATAGACTCTTTATAGACTCTAGAGAGCACGGTTCATAGCCTGAAACATAAAAGCTAAATAAGTTTTTAAATGATCAGAATGATATTATCAGTACTGCATGTCTCACGTTTATTGTCATAAAAAAAATGATAAAGCCACCGCTGTACATTGCGAATATCACGTTCAGTCGCTTGCTTGGTTGAAAGTTTTCTTTGTGACTCAGTGAACTCATCCACATCGTCAGCTTTATCATCTCAATTTTAAAATGGCTCAAACAGTTTGCTTAGTTCATCCACAGACAAATCTAATAAAGCAAAAGCTCCTGTGTCTGCTACATGAGCGTACATTATTTGTTTACAATAAAAAGTAGTTCCTAAACCGCGATACTATTTTTAGACACACGTGTCGTGCAGTATGAAGCCGTGCAGTATGGAGAAATACTGCACGATTCTGACAATGCAAAGTTAATGGAGAAAAAAATGAGTATATAATAATAAACGTGATGTGCTTGATAGGCTGTCGTTGCTTATATCATCAAAGCGGGCTGATAATTCTGGCGTGGAAATTGATAATGAGATCGTAGAAATACTAGACTTTCTTAGAACTAATGGCCACTTAACAAACAAAGAATACATTACCTTGCATAAAGACCTGATAAAATTTGTCTAAAACTTAAAATATAAATAATGGACAGTAGTATTATACCTTATCTTTTAGATGCAAGACAAAATATAAGAAATGCGTTTGCAGCGCTTAATAAACAACAGCAGCCTGCTATCATAGAAACAATTCAAGTAGCTGATAAACCATATCTGATCAGGCCTAAAACTTTAGATGTTGGTCAAGTTGTGATGTTTCTGATGATAATGATATTTATCTTGTTGCTCCACAACCAACTCGATCTGAAATAAAAAGACAAGCCTATGCGCAAAGAAAGTTTAAACGAGCTCAAGATATTATTAAACAAGCTCAAGTTAAAATGATGAAGAAACCAGTAGAAAAAGCTGCATTTGAAGCTCTTTACAAAGCTACAGAAATAAAAGACGCACAAGCAGAAGAAGCTAAAATTCAGGATCTAGCTGATAAAAAACATCATCAAAAACTTAAACGAGCTAAAGCAGAAGAAGAAGCTGTCAGTGAGCGAAGAGAAAAAGAACCACGTGCCAGACAAATTGAGAAACTACAACACAAAGCAGATGTGGAAGCAAAGAAGCAGATGCGTCCTGTACTTGATATACTTGGTCAGATACAAGGTGAAAATATTACTTTAAGAACAAAAAAATTAACTGCCGCAAAATTTAAATACTTTGAGAACGAATACATTAAAAAGTACACACTTTATCGCAGAAGAATTTTTGTCTAAACAAAATAAAATAAAATGCAAGCAATCAGAATAACAAGAACAAGAGCACCAAGAAGAAGGCGAGGTGGATTTATTGGCCCGTTGATAGCGGGAATAGCAGGTTCACTTTTACCAAATCTGTTAGGAATAGGTCGAGGTGTTGGAAAAAAAGACGAGGCCGAGGAGTAACTCTGCCAGGAACACGACGAATAGGATACGGCGTACGAAGAAGGAGGCGAAGGCTTTAAGTAACTTTGAAATCATAGACTATTTAAAAAACGTCAAAGACTTTAACGGAGTTTTTTCCAAAGACCAACTACCAAGTAAAGCAAAATTTACAGACTGCATCATAAACATACAGGATTTTAATGATGGTTCAGGAACGCACTGGGTTGCTCTACACAACAACAAATATTTTGATTAGTTTTAACCTGCCTCCAAGTGATGCTGTTAAAAAATATGCACAAAGTTTTCCCAAGTACAAAGATACGCCGCTAAATTACTCATCAAATCAGCTTCAGACAACAGGCTCAACAGCATGCGGATATTACTGTATCATGTTTATAAAGCTGTTGAGTGCAGTTAAATCATTTTTATACTTTATCACACAGTTCGAACCAAAACCAAGTTTAAATAACGACGCTAAAGCAATAAATTTTATCTAAATTATAGTATAAATATATAATGCTAACTCACTGCTTGAAATGTAAACACAAAACGGATAATGTTGATGAGCGAACTGAAACATAAAAAATTAACAGACAAATGCTAAAGGGTACATGTGCTGTGTGCGGACGAAGAAAGAGCACCTTTATTAAATCCTCTACATCTGCAACATCTTCAGGACCTATTGCAAAATTGATAGAATTAAGAAAAAGCACTAAGTGATCTCGTTCCTGTGCAGCAGTTTTATCAAGATAGAAAAAGAATAAAAATGGACTGTAAATGTAATGCTTCAGGTTGTATATGTGTAAAAGGTAATGCTCTTTTTACTTACTGCAACAAATGTAAAAAAGGTAAAATTGTGTGTGGTGCAATTGATATACATAAAGTTATTGGAAAATTGCCAAGACCAAAAGGTAGCTGGACCTTACCAAATCATAAGTACACAGGACCTTGGAATCCACTAGAAGATCAGCTTGACGAAAACGACCAACCACTTCCAGGACAAGAACCATACAATCAAGTTGATGCAATAGCTATGAGACATGATATATGTTACCGAGATAATTCCACAAACAAACTTATGTGTGATGATAAAATGTTAGATGAACTTAAAATTATGAAACCTAATGGTCTTCGGGAGCGACTTGACAGACGTGTTGTGCAAGGTATAATTGGAACAAAATATAAACTTTGTCTTGGATCTTTCAAAGAAAAATCTGGTAAGCAACAACCGCTTGTCACACTTGCCGCTGAGCTACACAAACCCCCAAAAAAAAATTTCAGCGAAGACGTGTCGTTGCAAATGCTGTATATGATATATGGGCAGTTGATCTTGCTGATATGTCTTCGATAGCAAATGAAAACGACAACAACAAGTTTTTATTAAATGTGGTTGATATACAAAGCCGTTATGCTTTTAGTATACCCATAACAAATAAGATGGGCAGTACAATAACAACGGCGTTCAGTAAAATTAGTGGCTAAAGCAACACAACATTACAAAGTATGTAACTGGCAACGAAGGCAAAATTGTGGTTGTGGAACGATTTAATCGAACTATTAAAGAAAAAATCTTTAAGTGGATCACAGCAAACAACACTAACCGCTATGTTGATGATTTACCGCAAATGATTTCAGATTATAATAACACCAAACACAGATCACTTGGTATGACGCCTGCAGAAGCCATGGCTAATCCCGTATATGCAAATGAAAACTTATACAGCAGAGATATGTTAAATAAAAATGATAAGGTCGGAAATAATCTTGTTAAAAAACCTTTTGAAAAAGGATTTACGACAAACTGGTCTGAGGAAGTATTTGTTGTTGATGATATACTAACAACAATACCTGTTACATATAAACTCAAAGACTTGTCTGGAGAAGACACGAACAAGAACTGCAAAAAACAGATCAGTATAATTTATTTTTGTGATCGAAAAAATAATAAAAACAAAAGGTAATAAATCTCTTGTCAAGTGGAGAGGATATAGTAATGACTTTAATAGCTGGATCGCAACAAAATCTGTTGGTATATCTTAGCGTAATTATTTAAGATATATTTACATTTGACAGGTTTGCAAAGAGCAATTAACTCATTTCGTCTGTCATCTGTAAGATCAAGCAAATAAAAAAATACTAGCAAAAATATAATCAAATTTAATGGGTTTTTTTTCTTCCTGGAATTTTTATGTTTAAAAAGCATTTTAATCTGATGGAGAACTGCTCGTTCTCATCTGCTGTAAAATTAAACTTTTTTAATTTTTTTAGCAATATGATATTTAGCATTATAACAACTTGATCTTCTAAAGTTGTTATAGGCCTTTTATCAGCAACAGTTTGTGTTATATCATCATCAACAACCTCACCTGGTTCTAGCTCATAAGGTATTATAAATTCTGGCTCATATTCTGGTTTGTTAATTACTCGCGTAACTGGCAATGCAATACTATCTCTTTGTATGCTCGTTGACTCTGTAGTATTAACAAGTTCTTTAAGCCACTTTAGCCGCTTTAGCATTTTATATTATATAGGATATATCTAATATAATGTCAGTAAGAATTCCGGTAAGAGGGTATGTGATAAACATAATCAACTTACATCAGGCTATAATCAACTGCTTTAAAATAAAAAGTAAAATTATAGTAGAGGTAATAAATTTACCAATTAACCATTACCCCTGCAACTTATGCAGCTTGGTGATGACGTCAGAGGAATTTAATGTTTATAATACTACAGGAAAAGTTTATCTGGAGTACAACCAAGAAGCTATAATAGACCATTGCACACTATTCATGACTCTTCCTGAAGTATGTGATGTGTTAAAAAATATCTAAAGATAATATATAAGAAAATGGTGATCCGCTATCATGCCAAAGCAGATATTATTAATATAGAACAATTTAACCAGACCATCAGAGATATGTTCAACCCAAACAAGAACTATACGGTAATGATTAATCTGTCAATAAAAAAAGGGAAAAATAATAGAGTTTTGCTTACGTCAGATGAAATTAAAGAACTTGAAAAACATGATCAAATTTATGTTCCTTATGACGAAGAGGCGCTCATGAACCACGCTCACAGCTGCCTCAAGAAACAGGAGTTGTTTGATATTTTGCTAAGCAAAACATAAGTACGTTTCATCTTCATTAAGGTTGTTGTTACTAATATACTGTTCTATAAAATCTGAAATCTGTTCGTGATCGAATTCTTCTTCAGTTTCGTATTCAAATTTAATCCGATTGCGCGTTTTCTTTGATATAGCAGTTTTGTGTATACCATCAGCACAAAATTTTACTCTCTGCGGGTGTATTTTGTAAAATTTTCCTGCTGAAGTGAGGGATCTAAATTGATTTGTTTCAAAGGTGATAGTATCAAACCCAGTTACAGGTTTAACAGGATTTTGAATTTTTTTTACCGTCTGCATTATTTTTTTTTTCTCGTATTTGATGATGGGGTAATGGTTTGTAAGTTACGAAGGTTGTTATTAAGTTTATTACCGTCTATATGATCCATCACAAGGTCAGCTGGAACTATTTCATTAAAACATTCCCAGACAAACCTGTGAACATAAACTGCAAATCGTTTATTGTCTTTTTGTAAAATTACATAATAGTATACGCTATTTTTTAGACCGCCTTTTTTGAAGCGCCTAGTTATAATGTTTCTGATTTCTCCATTAGCGTTAGCCTCATACATATTATATATGGGATGAGCTTTGTATTCCAGCATTATACCTATAGCATTTTGTTTCTAATTGATTTTTTTTTCAATTAGAGAAATATCTAATATAGTAATATATAATGACGATGCGGAATCTAACACAAGCCACAAAGATTTCATCAGCATTTGTAGGTTTTGATAACTCCTGGCAAGTTGACTTGCCTCATCAAACAATAGCATTAACTCCAGCAAATTTATATGACATTATATCACCAACAATTATTCAAGAGCGGAGTAAACATCTCGCACTTAAGATTCTGGTACAGTACAAAGTTATATTTGTAAAACCTCAGATAGACAAACACAAACATGAGATAGAAGCTTATATTTCATCAAAATCAAAAACTGTTCTTCTTGGTTCAGATCTAAACAAAATAATAACCAAGTTAATTTATAATGAGCTTGAGCAAAAAATAGCGGAGTACGTATCATCAGGCTCAGCTTGGATTCTACAAGAAATAAAATCTGTTATATTTCATACACATAAATTTACTCCGTTACGAGGTGGTTCTTATGTGGAATTACCAGAGCGAATTAATAATAGCAAGTGCGTTATAAACGTCAGAAATAACGACAATAAATGTTTTATGTGGGCTGTATTATCAGCTCTACATACACCAGCAAAAAATCCAAATAGAGTGTCGTTCTACAAAAAGTATGAAAAGGAGTTAAATTTTACTGGTATTAGTTTTCCTATATTAGAAACGCAAATACCAAAGTTCGAAAAACAAAATAATATTAGTATAAACGTATTTGGCGTTGACGAAAAAGAACAACAAATAAAATATTATCCTTGATTAATAAGTATCACAGCATCACAAGAAACAATAAACTTGTTATTTTACAGAGGACATTACTCCTGCATTAAAAACTTTGATGGACTAGTTGCATCCCAATACAACAAACATAAAAGCAAAATGTTCTTTTGTTACCGCTGTCTTCATGGTTGCCAAACACAAGAGGTTCTTGACAAGCATCTCGAATACTGTATTGAAATTCAAAAAGTAACGTTACCCAAAAAAGGAAAAGAAACATTAATGTTTATACACCACGATCACCAACTTAAAATACCTTTTCTAATTTATGCTGATTTCGAATCTTTACTTGAGCCAGTATCAGCTGTATCCAATAATCCAGACATATCATCAACAACAGAAATACAACAACACGTTCCATGCGGAGTTGCATATAAAGTAGTATGCGCCGCTGATCCAAGTTTATCAAAAGATATTAAGCTGTATCGCGGTGTAAATCCAGCGGCTTGGCTCTTAAAAAACTTAATTGCTGAGGCAGATGAAATACGAAATATGTACACAAATCCTAAAAAAACTAAAACCCTTTGTCCGACCAGCAAAAGGCTGAATTTGCATCGTCAAACATCTGCCATATTTGCAATGAACCAATTGAATCAGATAAAGTTAAAGATCACGATCACATCACAGGAGACTATCGCGGTCCAGCTCATGATAAATGTAACTTACATTTTAAATGTCCTAAGTTTGTTCCTGTAATATTTCATAACTTCAGAGGATATGACGCACATATTATTGTTGACATTTTGATAACCCTGATTTACATAACAAACAAATCAAATGTATGGCAAATACACCTGAAAATTATATGTCAGTTACATTAGGTAATCTCAGATTCATTGACAGCTTTCAGTTTAAGCCTGCTGCACACGAGACATTAGCTAGTGGCTGCAGTAAGTTTGACAACTTGGAAGAACACTTTGGCGCAAACAGCAACATCTTAAAACAAAAAGGCATCTACACATACGAATTCATTGGCAATTGGGACAGGTTTGATGAAACATGCCTTCCACCCAAAGAAAAATTCTATTCAAAACTAAAGATGGAAGACTTATCAGACAAAGATTATAGTCATGCACATAAAATCTGGAACACATTTGATTGTAAGACGCTTGGTGATTACCATGATCTGTATCTTCTGACAGACGTGCTGTTACTGGCGGATATATTTGAAGAGTTTAGATCGACTTGCTTAAATTATTACAAACTTGACCCTTGTTGGTATTACTCGTCTCCAGGTTTGTCATGGGATGCTGCCTTAAAATTAACTCAAGTCGAACTAAAACTGTTAACAGATCCTGACATGTTCTATTTCATAGAAAAATCAATCAGAGGTGGAATAAGTGTCATAACTAAAAAATATGCTGTTGCAAACAACAAATTTCTCAAAGCATATGATCCTGACAAACAGTCAAGCTACATAATTTACCTTTACACAAATAACTTGTATGATTGGGCTATGAGCCAGCCACTACCTAAAGATGGATTCCATTGGTTTACAAGTGACCAGTACCTGAGGGAAACAAGTAAGACAGTACCAGAAGACGTTGGATATTTTGTTGAGGTGGATCTGATTTATCCGCATAACTTACACAAACTACATAACGATTACCCGTTTTGTGCAGAGCAGCTGCTGATAACTGACGACATGCTTTCCCCAGAGCAAATTATTCTAAAAAAGCATCACGGACTTGGAAAAAATATAATGAGCAAGCTTGTGCCAAATCTCATGAACAAAACAAGATATGTTATAAATCACCAGGCGTTAAAGCAGGCTACTGATCATGGTGTCATACTTTCCTATGTGCATCGCGTCCTAAAATTTCGTCAATCTTGCTGGCTCAAAAATAATATTGACTTTAACACAAACAAAAGAACAATTGCAACGACAGATTCAGAAAAGGACTTCTTTAAACTTATGAACAACTCTATATTTGGTAAGACAATGGAGAACATCAGAAAGCGAAAAAATATAGAACTCATAAATAATCCTATCAGACGAAGCAAGGTTGTTGCTGAGGATACATTTTTTATCCATGAACATCTTTAAAGAAAACTTAGTTGCAGTTCACAAACGTAAGACAGATTTAAAACTAAATAAACCAATTTATGTTGGATCAGCTATACTAAACATTTCAAAGACGTTAATCAACCAATTTCATTACGATTATTTTAAACAAAAGTATCCCAATTCAGAGTTGTTGTTTAGCGACACGGACTCTTTGTGTTATTATGTTGAAACAGATGACGTATACCAGGACATATATAATGACAGGTCGTTATTTGATCTGTCAGATTATCCTGAAGAAAGTCCCTTCAAATGTGACAACAACAGGAAAGTCATTGGCAAGTTTAAAGACGAAACAAACTTTACTCCCATAACTGAATTTGTTGGACTGCGAAGTAAAATGTACGGCTTCAAGCAGGAGGACAATAAAACAAAAAAAAAGGCTAAAGGAATTTCCAAGACAGCTGTAAACACAAAAATATCATTTAACGATTATCTTAACGCGTTACAGGGTAAGCATGAACATATTACCATGACGACAATAGACTCTGACAAACATAATATAAAAACTAATATTATTAACAAATCTGGCTTGTGCAACTTTGATGATAAACGAGTTTGCTATGACGGCATTAACACATATGCATTTTGATTTAACGATGCAGAGGAAATCTCTGATGATATTTTTGGCATAATTTAAGTACGCCCGTATAATTTTATCTAAAACTATGTATAGGGGGGAGAAAATTGCTGTCTTACTAAATAGTTTACGGGATTGTAGTAATACTAAGTAGTAGATGTAAAGGGCGAGAATATAGCACGGCATGTCTTGGACGAAGTGAGGGGCCCTTGGGCCCCGAACGAGGAAAGACATGCGGTGCCAGATTCCGCCTTTACATCTACTACTGCTTGAGGTGTACGTTTTCACTTAGTATGTACCGACGAAAAAAAAACATTACTTGCCTACTTTGTCTAATGCCCAGATCTCGTTTTAACTTGTTTTTGCCAGTGTAAAGAAGTCTCATAGAAGTGTGTGTGTGTGTGTCTGTGGATGTGTGTTTGAGCAAATGAATGTCCTGTGATGTTGTTGTAGTTGTAAACTATGTAGCCTATCACATGTCGAAAGACTAAATTACATCCTGATGGAGGCTCAACATGCAAGCCATGGCAAGCTGCATGCTTACATTTGTAACCAGAGTTCGGTCATACACACGTTTAGTCCAACACTGTTCAGTCACAGCGTGGGTATGGGATGAATACCTGTGAAGAATGCTTTTGTGTTATGTGTTTTATATCATTGTGAAGAATGTTTTTTTGTCATGTGTTTTACATCATTTTTTTTTCTTTTCACTATAGCATTATTCCTCATATCTATCCACCAGTAACCTTGAAGGGTCTGATGCGACAGTTAATACACTGGATGATACTGAGGAGACTAATTGCAATAAAGATGTTTCATCAGACGATGAACTAGAAGCTGAACTAGTATCTTTACCAGCTAGCTCTTTGAATGCATCAGTAACGCTACATGATTATTGTGGTGAGGTTTTAGAGGTACTAAATATCCGAGACCAAAGTATGCAAACCCCTGTTTTAAAGTCATTTAAGACTATTTACACCCAAACAGAATTTGATGTATGGTTCAAGGACTCTAAGGAACAAACAAACTTCAGTGTATTTCATGGATCCAAAGATACCAGCATTCAAGTGAATCGACCCACAATTACATATTACGATATCAGAGATAATGATGACAAAGACCTTTTCTATACAGGGATACCAAGTGCAATGTTAATTAAAGCACTATTTGATGAAGTAAAAGAAGATGCTAATTACCAAACATGGAGGAAGAACATTGTTGACAGTACAAACGTTGCATTTGAGGAGCAAGTTGCACATGGTTCAGAGGATTGGCAAAAAAGTGATCAGAATGACTCTGGACGGCCTCGGTCATCGAGGCTGATTGATGAATTCTTCCCTTGTGTTCATGCGGATCAGGTTTGGGCTTCTGTTGGAAGATTTAGCGGATAGATTCCGAATATCTACCAAGACATGTGGAACAATATTCAACAAGTAGATTGACTACCTTGATATACAGCTTAGTTTCTGTTGCAAGGTGTGATACCAATATCCATGGCCAAAATCAATCGTAAAACAAAATGGAAAATTGTTGCAAGACTTACTAATCTGCAACCACCATTAGTGCCTAAAGAATCAATAAATCTTATAAAACACACAGGATTCCAGTTGTGTCTCTATTATGATCATACAGATTCTTTGTTAATATTTTGTTTTTGACTCTGTCTCAGGAATGCATAGATTTTAGAAATATAATTGTGCATTCTGTACTACAGTGCTATTGACCTTTAGGTAAAACAAGTTCTGTGACTTTTCTGCATTGGAGTGATTATATTATTCTCGGCAATGTATGTTGCATGTACACTAAAATATTACTATGGGTGCTTTCATCTTGAGAAGTAGATTCACTGGTACACAGAGGTCCACACCACACTCCTTTTACACGCAGACATCTTCCATAGTTAAAAATATTTGTTGCACAGTTAAAACTGTGCTCGAAAGACATTAAGTTAAATGTCAACTCTGACAAACTCATAATGTGCATAATGTACATATATATATATATATATATATATATATATATATATATATATATATATATATATATGCTGAAAACATGACAGTTACATTGTGGTTAGCATTATATGATTTTGTTTCCATTTAAATCACAAGTTTAAACATCTAATATAACCAAACTTATTACTTTCCCTATGAAAGTTAAAAATATTACCCAAGCACCATGCGGATACCTAAAAAAAAACGACGTAGCTGTTCCTGTTACAATTATGCTTGTCTATGACATAATAAGTCAGTGTTTGATATCCTTGCATGAATGTCATAATAAATGAAAGAAATGAACTTGGATGATAAACATACAGTTTCCATGTTTATCTGATATAAGTGATGTTATAAATGAGTTGCAGAATTGTCTGGCTTCTTTGATTAAATACAATGTTATCATCTATGTAACTAGTTCACCTTATCTATTATTAAACATTCAATGACATAGAAGGCTGTTAATCCACTCATATACACCTGCTACAGGACACCACCATCCAATAAAGAAAAAAATAAAGACAAACACGTGTGCATCTACGATAACTAATAACATTATTCCAACACACGTGCATATGAACACATATGCACTTACATGTGTGCACCATACACGAATACAAGCAGTTACAGTTTTATATAACACTAATACAAGAGCAAACCTCTTTGCACTCTTCGTGAATATAGCTCCGGAAAGACAGCCTTAACACAGAAATCATTTAGTTTACGGACCATGCTACTCCACAGTGTGTCATCAAAAACTATTCTTTGAATATTGATTCCCTTTAGTGTCCATACTACAAAATCACAGTACTTTCTGTTACTAATGGCCATCTCCACTGATCAGATGAGGGACACTTTACCTCAAGCACACCTTGACAACAACAAATGTACGATAGAAGTCCATCACTAAGGTGGGGATAATTTATGTGAACAACAAGGCCACATTCAGATGTACTGAAACCTTGGTGCACCTTACTCATGTGATTAACATAGCTTCTTCTTGCAGCAGGCTCATGACCACGTCCCCATTTCAGATGTTTGTTATCAAAGTCTCCCTGGTAAAACATAGACCTAATTAAATTATCGGGTTCTTGAACTTGCTCGTCCCTTCTCCTACAGATCTGGCCAAAATGGAAACTTTTAATTCTCTCCACTCTTGCTTCCTGCCACAACTCATTTCTGTATTTTTCTCAATTGTTATGGTATCCTCCTTAGACACAGCAAGATTTTGAGTGCATTTTGGAAATGTTGTTGGCACTTGTCACTCCAAAGATTACTTTTATTATGATAGTTAAATCTGACATTGAGTAGTTTGGGTATTTCAGGTTTTGATTTGTTATGGAAAAATCGTAGCCAGCCAGCATTTGAGTTTGCAGCCAGAAGTTTATGTCTGAAGCGGTCCTCTTCACCCCTTGGTATTTCCAGCCCTGCTCGGTTGTTTTATCTTCATCCCCTAATGTAAAACTTACGCCAGTTGTAATAAAAAATGGAACAATTTTCATAACATCTCAACAGACCTCGTTCAATTCATTACATATGAGAGAAATTCCACACTTGTTGGCCGATTTCGAAGACTGAGAACGTACATGCCCGGAAGTTGCCGTTAGCATTCGGATAGTCTTGGATTTCACCCTTGATGGAAAGGTAAGTTCCGAATAGAACGTTCCCGAACATAGGTATATTTAATTTTTTTTAATTTTTTTGTATAATTTTTTTTACCTTTGGATAATTTTCTTTATTTACGCTACTATGCTTATTTTACCATGGCACAACACAATTATCCATTTCTTCGCTTTATGTCGTTTATATTGTCTATTTGTATTCAGTGCTGAATTTTAGAATAGAGGTTGTTCGGATCTTACCTCTCCGTCAAGGGTGAAACCCAAGACTATCCGAATGCTAACGGAAACTTCCGGGCATGTACTTTCTGAGTCTTCGAAATCGGCCAACAAGTGTGGAATTTTCTCCAATATGTCATAAATTGAACGATGTCTGCTGAGATGTTAAAAATATTGATCCATTTTTTTATTATAGCTGGCGTAAGTTTTACATTGGGAGACGAAAATAGGACAAGCTGGCAGGGTTGGAAATACCTAGAGGTGAGGAGTCGTGTCTTCCCTTGTGTTATATTGTTACAGATTGGACCTCCCCACCCACCCACCCCCAGCCGTCTATCCATTGACCGATACTCTTCATTTCTTTTGTAACGAGCCCCTGTGCTTCCTGCTCACACCTGACATCGCCGTCTAACTCATCTAAGTCTTTCAATTTCAATTTAATCACGCCTTTAGCCCTATTGGTCAGTTCCTTTTTTACCCGTTAACAACTGTTCATCCCTACAAAGGTAACTTTTCAGCTCTTTGATTGTTAAACTGTCAGTTTCTTCTTCGATTTTAATACGTTGGTCCATTGCCCATCCTATGTACTTGCCGTAAGTTCTAAGAATGCAGCGGCGTGCTCTAGCAGACAGAGTAGGTAACCGCGTGTTCACATTTGTCTGCAGGATGGTACGTTACACTCCTTAATTATGTCTCTTTCTGAGGATTTGCAAGTCACCTGGGGGTGGGGGTGAATGGTGGGGGACGTGAATGCAACGCAAGTAATTAGGAAGTATCCATTGTACAAAGATTTAACAAGTGATAAAGAGTTAAGAACCCATTACTAATAATATTGTTTTATTATTAATAATATCAAACTACAACAACAAGAACAGCAATAGCAACAACAATGATAATAATACTATTAAATACTAGGGATGAAGTTATGAATATTCCACCAAGGTCCAAGCATAAAAGTTCTACGTTATATTATAAGGGAAACAACTCAGAATACTTGGAGTGAAATAGTTCTGGATTTATTATGTTCCTTACATTCCCGGAGCGATACAGCGCAAAGTACATTCTCTATTGTTTTTTTTTTACACATCACTTTCCTTAGTGTTTCTCCATGGTGATGATGATGATGATGATGATTATTATTATTATTATTATTATTATTATTATTATTATTATTATTATCTATGCACTTCAACAAAAGTGGGGATATTGCGAAATTTGCGATAAGCACCCCCGCGTTAGTCTGTCCGCCAAACTTTCTATCCGTCCATAATTGAACAAGCATGTCTTAGCTTCTCTCGCTAAACGGCTTGAAGGATCTAACACAAAGTTTGTACACGAAGCAGTGGTTGGTGTGAATATCCGATAAATTTTAAATTGTTCCTCTTACTCATTTTATGCAAAAGTCTTTAAAAAATCGTTAAAAATAGGTATCATGAGAAGTCAGTCTTTCCCCAGACTATCGGAGACTATCGGAAAGATTTTATTGAATTTTAAAATCCTAAATAAGTGCTTGCTATAAATCCGAAGTATGGATTTACTTTTCCAGTTGACTACTTTTTTTTAGATTAAAAAAAAAAAAAAAAAAAAAAAAACAAAGTAAATGTCAGAAGTAGAGAGAAGTAGAATATGAAGTTTAAGATTCTCGTTCGCAGTCTGCAACTAGACCACTGGAAGAATTTTATTTAAGATTCTCGTTCGCAGTCTGCAACTAGACCACTGGAAGAATTTTATTTAAACTTATTAGACTAAATTGGTGGTTGGTGTAAGTAAAAGAAAAGGGTTTTATTTTACTCTTTAAAAACCTTTTTACAAGAGTGGTCTGGGTTATATCAAATCGTAAGGAAGTTCATTATTGCAGACACTTGAAATCTCGGTTAAATGTGGAATATTGCCTAAATACAGGTCTCCTATTAAAGTTTAGGCAAGTAATTGTATGTATCAGATGTTCTGCCTTATACTGTGACGGAAGAAAGCATGGTACATAATTAAATATATACAAAATTAACGTATGTGTACACTCTACCGACCGTAATGAATCGCAATAGATAACTATCGTATGGTTAAGGTATGACAATATTACTCGGATTTGTAAACTTCAATCGATTTATAACTCAAGACCAAATAAGGCTTTTTCATTTCCTTTTTCAGTAATCGGAAGTAAATGTGACAACTTTATGTAATCTATAAATATGACTCACCATTTTTACTTATACTTTATTAATTTAATCATATCTCAGATGCAAGAGCACTGCACCATTAGAATGATTTATATCATCAGATAGTCCCAGACGCCTGAATTGCATGGTAAATTGCAATTTCTCCCGCTGACCAGCTTATTTAACTTACAATAATTATAGCTTTATTGAAAAGCCTGTATGCAGTTGCCACCTACTTAAACATACAACCTACACGTGTTTACTCTGTGTTCATTGATGAAAACTTGACAATAATTCTATTCTTCCAACTTAAATTTGACTTACCAATTATCCCGCAAAAATTGAGTCCATGAATGATGTACTACCCGTGAACGCTGAATTCCATCGACGAATGCTAGCAAGCGCGTACTGTCTCGGTCGAATCCAAAATCGCGAATTGGCGTTTACCTCGTGCTGTATCTTCATACCTTCTGAAAAATTTAGGGCGCTTATGGCCGCCACACTCCCGAGATTCCCTCCACTACTCTGTCAGTTATTTTACTGAATGCAAAGTTTCCCATTCCTGTAGACTAAGAAGTTTAATATCGGAGAATCATATCAATTTCTTTAGTATAGGTCTCACGCATAGAGACACTTGATACTTCATAAATGTGTCCAGTTTATAATGTTTTATAGGGTATCATAATATAACATAGCATTGAGTTCATTTTTGTCCTTTGAGGCGGCCTGGTGTTGTATAGCTTAGAGTTTGTATTGTATCTGGGATGGTGGACTGACATAACAAATGAAAGTAACCGTTTTCGTTGTCATATGTCTTAAAACTTACAGTGATGTCAGCTTTTGCAAGTCATTGAGCGTACGACTGGTACAGTACCAAGTTACTGTTGGACAAATCTCCACTGATTTTAGAGGGGAACAAGACAATTAACAATGTGTCAGTCATACCCAACATGACTTGCAGAAAATCGCGCTGATTTGTAAAAGATCTTTCGCGGTGCTTCTGTCATTTGCTATACGTTTTCTCACTACAATTATGTACAAATATCGATTACTTTAATTCACAGAGAGAGAGAGAGAGGTGGGGGGTGGGGAAACACGCATTAGCAAACACGAATGATCTTTACAGCCTTTGACCACGATGTCTGCCACAAATGTTGACCTATGCTTATGAATGTTTAGACAACATAAGGCACATGTCTGATCTGCATGCGATAATGGACTGGCCAGCAAACAATGGACACTGGCCATATAAGATCAAATATTTTTGCATACAGTTAGAATTATGTGCACAGGCCAGCATATAGGGAAGATGTTTTTCTGTTATGTGTCTAAAAGAAACCCAAATACATTTTGTTAGCCAGGCTGAATAGTACAAGGTAAGGTAATGAAATTTGTACAAGGCAGGGTAATGGAATTTGTAAAAGGTAGGTAATGGAATTTGTGCAATGTAGGGTAATTGAATTTGTACAAGGTAGGGTAATGGAATTTGTACAATGTAGGGTAATGGAATTTGTACAAGTTAGGGTAATGGAATTTGTTTAATTGATGTATGAAAAAGAACATGTCACAAAAAGTGGAGAAACATTCCACTCTCAGTGATGTGCTTGATACAAATATTGTTAGTAAAACGTATTTTTAATGGCTATTTTTCTGCAATCTCAACTGACTGTTTACACATTATAGTTAGCATTTGCAGTTGGTAAAGGTAACCTAGTTATCGGCATAGCGATTATACAACAGATACTCGAAATCTTTTTTTGATAAATAAAATTTGATCTGGCGTGCAAGTATTTGACGAAAATATGATAGTTCTAATTTATAGGACAAGACTGTTTTGGATGATTGAGAAACGTCAGTTTTTAAATTTGACGTGATTATTATTTGGTCTGTTTCTGAGGTACCTTATATCACTGACGATTCAAAAAGCGATCAGATATGCTAAATGTTTACGAAACTGTTGAAATATAATTTATTGATGGATTGATTTAAAAGAAGAAAAAGAAGAAAGACGTGAAAAAGGAAAAAAAGAAAGAATTAAAAAGCAAAAGATAAAGACGATAAATCTCTTTTTCAGCTGATGCAATACAAATGTGATATATTCGATGCAATACAAATGTGATATATTCGATGCTATACAGATGTGATATATTCGATTAATACAAATGGGAAACAAAATCGCCAACAAGTGCAGTGTATGCCCTTCGTCCTCACGACACATGTTATTCCGGGCTGTATCTGTCCTTTTTTAAAAAAAAGATCTAATATCGACCATACAACTTTAATTCACAGGAAGGCTTTATTTTCCTATTTATGGACATTTGAACTGAACAAAAAGATAAGAGAATAGTCAATATATTGTGACTTTTCGAAAGTGAATATTTAGACAAGAAAAGGAGCTGATTTACGTGGAGAGAGGGAGGGAGAGAGTTAGTTTCTTTTCTGGGACAGAGCTATTGCCGTTCTTTTTCTGTTAATTCCCACGGTCTGAAAAAAAGATATTTATAATATAAAAGAGAAATATAATAGTTTATTGCCCCAACAGTAAAGAGAAAGATTCTTACTGACATTCAACAAACTCCGGGAAACAGGGATACAATAGAGAACACAATGCATATATATCTGCAAGGACTTTAACCAGCTGATGTGTGTTTTATGTATCTGATACAATATCAACGTTTTGTATCAGAAGGAATATTAACACTGCAAGAACAAAACCTTATCTGCGGAATTTCAGTAAGGCGGTATATATTTTCTCCAATAGAGAAGATATCAGATATGAATTTTTGGTACGTTGTTCCTATTATCTTGCAACTGAACCAAGATTCTGGTCTACATTGTACTTCACATTCTGTCACTCACACCTATTTAAAGTTGTTTTGCAGATTTTCCCCCTACTGATTTATACGTTGTAGCCTTTCAGCTCGCGTCTAAACCGGTATATCGATCGCTAATTACAATCTAGAAGACCCACTGACATCTCTTAAGTGAGCAAAAATAAAACGGCCCACATTAGTCCACCTATTTCAGAGCACATCTGTGTATCGTTTCCAGCATTTTGTCTGGCTGCTCAGTTTGTGTGTGTGTGTGTGTGTGTGTGTGTGTGTGTGTGTGTTTAATTATTTGTTGTTTTCTACCTGTACCCTATCTAGAGCGGGATGTTAGAAAACTACAACTTACTTTTGTTGACAAAACATTTAATGGAAGATGGAAAATATGCCAGAGCATCTAAATGTAAAATCTGCACTGCACCATCAGCAACACACACACACACACACACACACACTATATATATATATATATATATATATATATATATATATATATATATATATATATATATATTACAACTGGATAGATTATCATAAGATTAGGTGTCCTGAGACTATATACCACACTTGTAATATCCTTCAACAATATAGAATTATTTGTTGTGTCAATCCATTTCAGTTTTATTTGTAATACAAGCCACCCTTGTTTAATTTTTTTTTACCTGCAATGTTAATCAATAGCTAACTATATAGGTCCCCATTCAGCATCTCCTTTGTTATCTGTAGTTATGGATACTAACCACTACTATTTAGAATGCATAAAATGGATCTGAAATATCTATCCAGGTTTGTAATGTAGTTTTATTGCTGTTAAAAATTAAGATCATATATCCTCTTGTGATTAAAAAGAAGGAACATAAAGTAAAATACTACGGTGAAATGTAAATCATTCTTTTCATTGGACCTAATATGTCTTGCACTACCTAGGGTTCAGTCATCACTGCAAGGCAGACAGTGATGTATGACATTTGTGTCAGAAGGGTATTGCTGTATAAAATATTACTGAAAAAAGGAATTATCATTTGTCCAAAGAAAAGTTTATTAAATCAGAGTATATAAAATGTATATAAGAAATACACATTTTGTATAATTTTACTAGATTCGTGCCAAAGATTGTGCAGGCGTCTAATTCCACGTCTGTGGCAGGATACGTCAAAAAAGTAAAACAGATTGACGAATAGACTGACACACATCCTCTGATTTAATTGCCAGCACGGCAAATGCCACACGTTTGTGAAGCAAAAGTAGGTTCAGTCAGCCTATTCTTAAAGAAAATCGAACTACAGATTTCATATGTGCCTTGAATGAATGAATGCATATATATATATATATATATATATATATATATATATATATATATATATATATATATATATATATATACAGAGAGAGAGAGAGAGAGAGAGAGAGAGAAACCTTTATTTGAATTGACTGAGCAGTTTTAAAGATATGATTGATTAATTATTTCAAACATTAGCGTCGATAGTTTGGTTTCAGAGAGTGACTCTGCTAGATATACTTCTGACGTCACTACGTCTATTTTGAACTATCGTCGATATATTGGCCTACGGATCGCTTAAAGTTTAATTTTTAGAACTGTTGAAAAAAAAAAAAAAACTCAGAACAACGATGCTAAACGTTATAGAAAATTATGAAAATGAATTCAGACAGTGGAACTACACAAAAAACCAGCTAATAATGTGCCAAATGTGTATAGTCTCTCTTCTATGAACTAGGAACCTACCGCTTTTCACTATGGCATGATTGCTTTTACCGATTGATTGTATTGTTTCCATCAATTCAAATCCAGGGGTTGAAACGTGATTTTATATGTGGAAAAGTATTAATGTGTCCCGTAAAGAAAATGTAACTCCTTGTAACTAACTGGTTCTATTAAATGAAAATTAGGCAGAAAATTATATATTTACCAAAGTTATGCTTTTTAGCACCCGTGTCAAGGATAATTTCTCATTTTCTTTTTTGCAATCGACGACATTTCTGATGCATATGATGTAGCCACACACACACACACACACACACACACACACACACACACACACACATATATATATATATATATATATATATATATATATATATATATATATATATATATATATATATATATATACGATCATAACATGTGAATGCATAGATAGTCCATAGCGTTAAGTTGCTTAGTCCATTCCGGTTTTGTGACATTGTGTCAGTTGGTTGACATTGACTCGAAGTTTTGGTAGATCTTGGAAAGTTCAGAGATAACTTGGATGCAGTTTGATTTCATATTAAATTACACATCTTAGAAGTATCTTGATAAAGATTTTGAGTTTACGTAATGAATCAGTAACAGTTATCTTGTCGTTGTGAAAAGCGGTAGGTTTCAACAGTAAGTTGCAAATTTGACAGCCTCACAAACTGTTCATTCTCTTATCCCCATAATCTGTACGCATCTTTATTAATTGATATATAGTTTAACATCGTTGTTCTGTGCGATTTTTGCAACAATTCCAAAAATTGTATTGCAATAGGAAATCGGCAGGTCAATGTATCAGCGATAGACCCGATTTGACTTAGTGACGTCAAACCTATATTCACCATTGCTACTGTCCTAGCCAGATTTTCTACGTGAATGTCTGAATTTAATCGGCCATAACTTTAATATGGTGCAGAGGATGTGGATACATTTGGTCTATATCTCTCTTCATTTAGTGTATTAATTCAAGGCACATGTGAAAATTTAAGGAAAACAAACAGCTTGTTTCAAACCGGTTTTATTAAATGTACCATGTACGGAAATTAGTACTTTTGTAAGCAATCATTTCTCACTTTCTTTCCGCAATCGACTACTGGGTAAACTTTTCACCTATAAAATAGTAAAAGTTTGTACCGTGACGTTGCTTAGTTGTCAGTGAGTTGCAAGTGACTTGAAGTTTACGTAGATATTAGCAAGTTTGTAGATGATTTGATATAATTTGATTTCATATTAAACAGTAACGTCTTAACATTATCCAGCAGTATACTGATATACCAGTATCCAGCAGTATACTGATATACCAGTATCCAGCAGTATACTGATATCACAGTATCCAGCAGTACACTGATACAGGTCTAAGTCTACATATAACGTGGCATTTAAACCCCTAGATTGGAATTGATGGCAACAAACAGACCCGTGTTTCAATCGGTTCAAAAAGAAATGCGAACGGCTTTTTCAAGTCTGCAAAGTCTGCAAAAGATTTTAAGAAATACATAATTCTGAGGTCTATCTTGCCAGTCAATATCAATCGCTCTATCTGACTCAGTCTGTGCCCCTTTCCACACGTTACCATTGGGTATATACACTTTACTTAGCCTCTATTGGATTGTGCCACTGATACTTAAAATCTTACTGGCATGGTCTACGATGAATCACCGCACCTTGTGTTTATATTATTGGCGCAAAAATATCGGTGACAGTGTTCTCATAGTATTCAATCAAACTAAGAACGTTTTCGTATGAATCCTTTTGTATTAAATGCGGAGGATTCTAAACAAAATTACAGTCTCGATTTATAATATAAATACAGATTGGAATTTACAGTTTGGAGCTGTAACACACGAAAAATGAAAAAATGCATAGAGATACATAGAGATCTTCTCAAGAACAGCGTTCAATAAATTTTAAAAATCCAACTAAAATTTCCATGCTCAGAGTTGAAATCCATACTGAAAACTGCACTGTAGTAAATCTACACGTCATCTGTGAGGTGCAAGGCTTAGTGAAGTTGACTGCGCGAGGCAAATGCCAAAATACCAAAATATAAAGTTCTATGATTCTTTTCTTCTTCTTAGAAAGTTCTTTCTTATGTTTCCTGTGTTCTGTACGTTATTAAGTTTTTTTTTTCTTTAATAATTTTGCTTTTAATAGCAATGTATTGCATTCTGACCGCTTTTCAAAAGAGATTACGCATGCAATGAAATCTGCCTAAAATATTTAGATTCATGGAACAAACGCTCAAAACAAATACAAGTTATAGAAAATTGCATGAAATAAATTGCAATGTTAAATAACAATTTTATTTCCTCTGAGTTTGTGTGTTTTGATCATGAAAGCGTGCTTTATCTGCAATCATTTATTAATTTTCAGTAATAGGCGCGCAGACCTTATTCATGCTTTGTCAATTAGAATATCCACTATTCATCACTTGGTGGTGCTTTTATGATGTTGTTTCTGGCATAAAAATTTGCATCTGTTTAATAAGTTATGAATTAAACATCAAATGAAAGAAACGGATATTCAAAACATGACAAGCTTGCATTAAACAATCAAGTAGAAAACAAATTTGGATGAATATGTTGTCATGGGCAACACATTACAGCTAACATGTACAATGTATGAGAAGGAAATAACATTCTTCACGACTAGAAACGTTTAATTACTTATCTTCAAAGTATGGTACTAAAATCTGTTTTGAACGAGTTGTTAGTTCTACAATTGATTTATCTAAATCAAACAAAATGTCAAAGCGTTCACATATGATCTCATGGAAACACGCCCGTATGCCAAGATATGAAATTATTTTATTGCCAATCCAAGAAGACAGCGATTCATCCGGTTTTAATCTCTTATATTAGGACTTTATCAATCCTAACCGTCTTTTCTGGTTTGGTCAAGATAATTACGTTTTTCGCCTTATGCTGTTATCCACAACCTTTTCAAAGTACATTTATGATATGTTTCATGCCCAACAGCTACATAGTTAGGTCTGATTTTATCGTTTTGTAGTATATCTTAGAGGATTATGTCAAAACAGTGTATGCTGAACTTCAAACGGTTTTGAACATTAGACATATTGATTGAAGGTTGCAAAGGAAACTATTTGTTTGCAAAATGTATTCCTTTTACGGAAACATAATTACCAGCAATGGTCCTTTAACGGTACGATAATTATATTTTGTTTCATTTTGCCCGAATTGCAGTCAAAGATCAGAAGCTAAACTTTAAGCATGACATATAGAGACACTAATGGAATTAGGTTTAGAACCAGGAAAACACAGTAGCAGTGAGTAATCCAAAACATAACATTCACAATGCGATGAGTATATATGTACGTATTAAAATACACAATAGAAGCTGTGGTTCTCAAAGTTGATACCTGCTGAGATTGTGAGAGATGTTTTAAGTATCTATTTTGATATCACTATGAATTTATCGTGAACGATGACAAACACTGCACGAGTTAAGTCTTACGTATGTAATTGCCCTGTGGTGGATGCTGCTTTGCAAGATATTATAATCTTTGTGTGTAAATTTGGCACTGTATGCCTTTTTCATGCCACTGAATCAAGATTATGGTTTTCAGTTGTAGCCTACATGGTGTCATTCATGCTCAATTCTACACGTTTCCAGATGTACCAACTTGCGTTTTTCTTAAATGCATTCTGTGTCCTGCAATGGTTGGTTAAATCAGAAAGTTTTAAAGATAATCTTCTTGACGATGTTCTTATTTTTATTTCTTTTATCTTTTATTTGATATATCATTACCAAAATTGTAACATATTTTCCTTATATCTTTTAGTATTACAAGTTTACGATTATTTGGAAGAGTTTATGTTCCTAAAGTTTTTTTTTTTTTTTTTTTTTTTTTTTTTTTTGGGGGGGGGTCATTATTTTTACACTTTTAGAACTTAACATTTTATCGGCACCACATAGCCAGTATTATTCTGACGTGCTGTGTATAAACACTATACATAAACACAAACATACAGTGTCAAAATGTCACATGCTAAACAGAGTCATACAAGTTACTGCTCAGTTGTTATTACGGATATTATTGATGTTTAGATCGGATCTTGAACTTACTAAGACACACATGTATACATATT
Source organism: Margaritifera margaritifera (assembly GCA_029931535.1). Taxonomy (NCBI): domain Eukaryota; kingdom Metazoa; phylum Mollusca; class Bivalvia; order Unionida; family Margaritiferidae; genus Margaritifera; species Margaritifera margaritifera. The sequence continues at coordinate 1,193,208 of JAQPZY010001685.1, forward strand.
GTAGCCAAGAACCAGAGAAAAGAGAAAAATGCTAATAAAGATCACAATCGGTATTTAACAATGCTTCTGGATCATGAAACAGTTGGTTTATATGAAGCTTCATATCTATCTTAGTTTTTGTTATGACATTTTATTTAATTCCCGGCAGGAAAGGGAGAATCCATACTTGAGGCGTAGGTCGACACTTATTTACACTACATGTCAACAAGCAATACGAGCGTTACCATGTTCGTTTGGCTTTGAAATGTGGTACATCATTATAACAACTATGCCCTTAATTCTTCAAATACGACACATTTCGCGGATTGTAATATTATCATTATTCTGACACCATTTGTTTTACCCCTATTATTTAATACGTCTTGGAAGCTTTGTCTGCATAATTTTCTTTACCGTACAGAGTGATTCTGATACGTCCAATAAGTACAAAAAGTATTAGCTACAGCGAATGCACCCACTATTCAATCTTTATTTTAATCGTTTTGCAATTCCGCGAAACACGCTAATACATGCAAAATAATTGTGGAAAATTATGGAAATACTTGTTTACTCTTCAGAATGAGAAATTTCAGTTAGATTGAAACATGAAACATTATTCACGCAATTTTTCTTGTGTATCATTGAAATATGCTTTGTTATTTTTGGACGTTACTGATTGCATGATGTTTGCTCATCTAAACGTAAACTCTATCACTTGAGCAACAAAATTGTTGCATATTAATAAATTACAATTGAATTCCTCTCCTTTCACAAGACATAATAACATTTAAGTATTTTGCTAAATTATTGGAAGCCGTCAATCATGTAAATAAAAATTCAATCTGTACACAAAGATTTTATAAAACTCGTATGTATGTATATACAGAGTTTATTGCATTTAAATTAATCAATATTTGATATATGTTCGCTGGTTCTTATTCTTGTTAAGTGATAATGAAACAACGTCTATGTAAAAATTTTCATTTATTCTTGATTGAAATATCACAAATTATGCTGTAAAACAATGTTCGAGACTTCCAAATCAAATCTTCCAGAAATCAGTTACCGTATACTGTTTTGTGTTTCCGTATACTGTTAACCTGTTGCTAGAGCCGATATAAGCAAACCTACTATTTTTTTGACAATTAGCTCCTTTTCAATTATTATAGGATAAATGCTTGGTGTATCATGCGGTAAGTCCAAAAATATGACAGTTATGGCCAATTGCATTTTTTCGTCATATATAGTGACGGTCATTTACGTGTCTAAGCATCAAACCTCAATGCTCCAACTAGCTTTCAGCGAGCATATGATTAATAAAATCCTTCATTTGCATTGGTGTATGACAGGACAATTTTGTATCAGACATGAGGCTTTGCCGAGAGTCTGACACACAGTTGTGATTTACGAGTGTGGAAGTTTCTCATTCAAAACCGATGGATTATTTTCTTACATTCCTGAACGAAAAATGCTGGTCGAAGTTAAACTGTTTAATATTGAATACTGATACAACGTTCAAACGGCAAAACACTATTTAAAATTTTCTCAACTTAAGATAGTGCGTAAAAAGTTAGGTTCACACTGAACTTTTTACACTGAAAAATTCAGTGTAAACTTTAAATTACGTTTAAACACATATCAGCGTTCAGCGAACAGTGGTATAGACCGCTATGGTAATGGAAATACACAGCGTCTGTATTGTGTACTGACGATAGCTTGAGCAATAATGCAGATCCGAACAGGTAAAAAAATAAAATCCATAAGATTAATCAAGATAGGAAAAAACAGAATGATATAATCCTCTATTCAACTTTGATCACGAATTAAAAAGCCCTTCATAAATGAAAATTACGATATGAATTTAAAAACAAATAACATTTACAAAACGTCTTGTTCGACTCGAAATCGGACTACAGAATCTGTATATGTAGCTAGGTCGATTAGCTCAAAACGTCCTGTTTGAGGGACACTTAAAGTGACACTGAAGTTAAGAAATAAATATAAAAGAATAAAGAGGACAGCTAAACATGGACAATAGTAAAGATTCCATAAAAATGGGCGACGAACTTCTCGAATAATGTCATAGAAAATATAACAGATTTTTTAATTTAAAAAAATGACCTCTTATAATAGAAATTAAATGCAATTGTGATGGAAATTTTATGCATAAAAATGGAGCTACACACTCAGATAGGTCTTTGATAAATTTATTTTTAATGACTTAAATAAAATTCAAATTTCTTCCATTCTCAGCAATATATCAGACGGAGCTTGTTCATATATCATTAGACACGTCTGAAATGGTATGATAACTAAAAATATATTGAAATTGCAGGATTTCTCATTCATTTGTCCAGAAACCTCAAATTTATTATTTTTTTAAAACTAAATTTTATCTTCTACATTTGTCAGTAATATAAATAGTATTTATTCCTTCTAATTTACAGAGGTATTAATATAAAGAGTAATGTTAATTTAAATGTATTTTATTGTAAATAAAATAAACAGAAAGAGGACTTCCTTGCGGTTAAAGAACATTTTCATTATTTTAAATTAGTATTCCTCATGAAAACAGGAAAACGTAAATAGTTTGTGATGAGTTATCTTCATTTAAAAATCTTTAAATGCTCATAACTCTAAAACTATGAGACAGAATTTGATCACATTTTCACCGTTATTTATGTTAAGATATCCTCTTTATTTTGTTGTGTTTGTTTCTAAGCTTCAAAGTCACTTTAACACCGCTGCCTGTTTAAGTATGTATTTGTGCTGTAATTAATGCTTATCTTGTTTATTATGAAAGAATGCTCATGTGATGATGGAAGCAGGGGAGTTGTCGCAACTATGTTGTGCACTATACTCGCAGTAAACGGTCGGTTGATGAAAGGCGGCAGTCACGTGATGAAAAATAGACATATCATCCACCGTTTTCTACATTGGAAAACACAATCAAACACATAGAGGAATGTGAGAAAGAGTAATACCTCATACATTTAAAATATGGTATTCCTTAGCGGTCCGTCGGTAATACACATATTATTGTTGGATTAACTTAAGGCGATAAGTCTCTTGTCGCGATGAAGTGTTAGGAAAATGTATTATTTTCTTGAGCATATTTCATAAAGAACATTTTGTACAATGATTACTCATCGATTCACGTGCGATGGCTACACGATCATACAGCAAGACGTGTCTGCTTTTACCTTTGCTAATTTTTTCTACCTATAGTTTATTGAAGCAATTTGGCAAGGAATATTTCCTTTTACATATCTAGTTGGTAATATCAACTAGAGCTGCATCCATGGCCTGCCATAACAAAGTCTCATGATTTTTATTACTTATTTCCCATCTTTCCCAGAATCCCACTCCAGTCTAATCTGTTACATATTGTATGTGTCCCGTACTGTGACGGCATGCTCCAAATATTCCAAAATATCACTGTAACTGCATTTTTTGTATATTTGACATTTGACCCCCTCTCAGGTACACCAGAGAAGGAGCCCCAAAACTAATATCTCACACGCAAATGGTTATTACACTGACAACCAATGTACCATATTTGATGAATTTTCAGCAAGTGGTTTAGGTGAATATACCACCGAGTTACGGACAGACGGAGGGTATCACAACATTTTCCCGCTAAAGCATGGGGATAACAACCCTGGAACAAATCCTCTTAATATAGTGAAAACAAATGGAGAGAGAGAGAGAGAGAGAGAGAGAGAGAGAGAGAGAGAGAGAGAGAGAGAGAAAGAGATGTGCATTATACAGTAATAATACAGTTTTCTGTTGATTGTCATAATATTAACTGAGATATTTTTAAAGAATAGAACTACGATTTTGTACAACACTATAAGCAATAACGCTCAAGATTAAAACCACATAAAATCCATGGATGTCATGTTCTAGTCTTCAATCTAATGCGTCTTAAAGATAGGCATACTGCGCTGTCAATATGAAACTACATAAATCGTAAACACTCCAGCAGTAGCGTACTAAACGGGGGGGGGGGGGAGGGATGGGGGGAGGGGGACGGCGCGGTTGCCCTGGGCGGCAGAGATCTTGGGGCGTCAAAACAGCTGATAAAATTTTCGGCCTCGTATTCTGGCCCTTTGGGCCATCATCGTTGCCCCGGGCGCCATTTATCCTCAGTACGCCACTGCACTCCAGCTTTTTCATGGATCATATTGTTTACTTTGTTTGATGTCTCTCAGACATCTTTCTTTAACATAAGATAAAATTCAGAATGACTGAGTAAAAATGAAATGTTGACGGGTGCAATGGCAAATACGGAAGATGGATATCATGGAAGCTAGAAACTACACTGTATATATATATTCGTCTTCGCGTAGAAATGCCAAAGAAGATTTCCTTTTCCTATACTTCCGATATCACAATAGCTTCCGATGTGTAAAATGTAGATGATTATAAACTACAATACCAACTATTTGTTAAAATATGCTATAATTATTAATATAGTCCAAAACGGTTGAACTGGCAACAGATAGAAAGAAAGAAAATAAAAAAAACCTTGGCAGTGTAAATGAAAGGACAGAAGAGAAAATTGGAACATTTTGTGTGCGAAGTTACGCATTTAGTGTTATTAGCACGGTCCTTTATCTTGCAAAGATCGTTGTCTATGTTTTAAAGAATAGTATTTACCGTGCTACCCTGTTAAAATAATTAGTCTGATTAATGTTGTTGAAAATTTTATAGCAATGTGCTTAATATTTTAAGTGCTTTACAAGTTACGAATACACTTAAATGTTAGGTTACTTTGTTCGCGATTAAAATTTGTTTTTATAAATTTAAGAAAACCAGAGTATATAACATATTTTTGTCGTTTTCTTGACAAAAATATATGTAATTTTTATGTATTACAAAGATCTTATACATAATTTCTGCTATTCATCATTCTACTGACAACAAATGGGATGTGACAAGATTACTTATTATGTACTGAGGCAGTGAATCACATGCGGCGTCAGTGCTAAGCTCGCCTCCTTGAATCATGTCATATATTGTTATGCTAGTAGGATAACTGCAAAATTTTCAGTTGCAAAGATATATCAAAATGATCGTACTAATGTTCTACAGGAGACCACACCGTTTTATTATTAAAATAAACGTATGCTTTTAGTATATAGTACGCACGAGTAGTAAAATCTAGCTATGTATTGTTTTAAAAACAATGGTTTCAGGCTTCGCATAAACATCATGAAACTCTCAGGCCATAACGATCCAAAGTAAAACAATTTAAGAAAAAAATATTTTACAGAAATAGCTCAACCTTTGCAAAGTAAAAACACATTCGAGAATTAAAGGATCTTCGGAAATTTCGGTTTCGAAAGCCAACACCTGTTTGTTTGTGGGAAATTTTGTAGTATCATTTTATCTGATTGACTATCACACCAGATGACATTTCGATATTGGGAATACTGTCTTGCTCTGCAGTGCAGTTATCCATTGAAATACTCCGCCATAACAGCATATTTGCATACAGTTTAATGAGAGTACTTGTTTTTCATTTAGTATATTGTCTTATTCTCAACCATTCTGAATATATTTCCAGATGTATACAAACTGGTCACACGTCTCTATTGAAGGTATTTAGCACCCGTCCGAAAAACTAAAGCCAATTGTAGACCACACTCTGAAATTACTCAGTATGCAAAACTAAAGTGGAAAAGCTTGTGCGAAATCACTCTAGGTACAGCTCGTTTGTTTTTAAATGAGTCACATATCATTGAAAAATTAAGGGAGAGTACAACATGAGATAAGGAAATGCGAAATTGTGTATAGATAGCTATGAGATTGCAGGGTTTCGATTCTGACTAATCGGCAAATAGTTACGGGGTACGGCCTAACATGCGTTGTGGACATGGCCTCAACGGTCTCCAAAGCCGTCCATTCTGGTCACTAATCTGTAGTTTTTTAAAGAGCATACAAATGTAAATATATTCATTTATTTTGCATATCTGAGAAAATTAGTAGTGAAATATATTGAAATATAATCTAGTTAAAGAAATCAAAATGAAGAATTCAACACGTGATGAAGCAATGTCAGAAGCATTTGAAAGGAAACAGAAAAAAAAGCGAGTAAAGCCATTTGTTTTGTCTTCTAACTGAAAATGAGCCACGAACCATTAATAAAGTAAACTTAAATCTAAGTATAACGAAAAGACGTAGAGTGACACTCATAACAAATGTAAAAGAATACAAATTTTACGGTGGGAACAATCAAGAAAAGAGGCGAAATGAATAATGTCATTGCACGTTTATTTGAAATTTACATGCATTATTTGGACAGGAAATAATATAAAGTGCAAAAAAATGTTTGTTAGGATTGAATATTTATCATTGCACATATATATATATGCCAATCGCACAGACGAAATTCATACAAAGATTTGTCTCAAAGGACTAAGAACAAAAAGCTTTGTATCAATGTTTTAAAAAACACAGTTGTTTATGCTGTTAAATCGGTGTTTTATATGGCTTAACGGCACGCCAAGACAATATTGGCTATATGGTGAAAATTAAAGATCTAAAAAGTAAATACTTTACCAAGCTTGCGTTAGATATACTGTGACCCCGACCACTCACTTGTCAGCATCAGAGTCAGTGTGCAGTCCCAACAGCTACATGGATCCAAGCACGAAGGCTTGCTACGCATCAAAACACGCAGCATGAAAGACAACGCTAAATGCCTCCAGTTCTGAGAGACCATTGAGCAGGTTATATCCGAAGAAGGCCCAAAAGGGAATGCCGAAGATATCTGGAGCGCCCTGAGATCAGTTATCCACGAGTCAGCGCTACCACATTTGGTAAAAAGAGGACTCAAAACAAAGACTGGTTCGAGACCCACTCAGACAAAATGGTGCCAGTGCTAGAGGCAAAGAATGTGGCCTACCTGAACACAACCTAAATCCAACACGAAAAACACTTCTGGCTTTCCAATTGGCAAAGAGCGCAGTGCAGAAGACAACCAGGCACTGCACAAATCAGTACTGGGCCAATCTATACCAGGAAGTACAGACCGCATCAGACACAGGAAACATCTGCGCAATGTAGGACGAGATCAAGAAGGCCCTATGCCCCACTATCACCAAAGTTGACATCTGAAGACACTGGAACAAGCAGATGTCTCGCTGGGTGGAACACTATCTGGAACTATACCAAGGCGAAACAGTTATATCCCAGCTAGCGCTTGACGCACTGCCAGAGTTATCTGTCATAGAGGAGCTCGACGAGGTGCCAAAAGTGCTCGAGCTCAACCGAGCCAAAGATTCCTTGGCAAGCGCAAAGGCGCCCGGAAAGGACGGAATTCCAGCCGAAGTGCTCAAGCGTTGCAATTCCCGTCTGCTACCACATCTCTATGACCTCCTTCTCTTCTGTTGGAAGGAAGGAGCAGTTTCACAGAACATACGAAACGTCAGTACCATTGGGCTATACAAGAATAAGGGCGACGGCATGGACTGCAACAACTACCGCGGCATCTCACTTCTCAGCATAACAGGGAAGGCCTTTTCAAGGGTCATCTTGAGGAAACTCCAACAACTCGCATACCAAGTGCTTCTGGAGGCGCCGCGTGACTTCAAAACAGGCAGATCAATGGTGGATATGATGCGCCAACTGCAAGGGAAATACAGAGAGTAGCAAAAACCACTCTACATTGCCTTTGTTGACCTCATCAAGGCATTCGATGCGGTCAGCAGGGCGGAACTCTTCAAGATACTCGGGAAGATTGGCTGCCCCCAAAACCCTCAGCCTGATCCGTTCATTTCACGACAACATGCACGGCACGGTACAGTCTGACGGCTCCTCGTTCACAGCTTCGAGATCAAGTGTGGAGTGAAACACTGCTGCGTCTTGGCACCATCACTCTTCGGCATCTTTTTCTCCTTACTCCTTAACTATGCCTTCGACGCGGAAATGGAAGGCGTTTACCTAAACAGGAGGTCCGATGGAAAATTGTACAACCTCGCCAAGACCAAAATACAGCAAATTATTATCAAAGAACCTCTGACGACGCAGCACTACTTGCCCACGCGGAAATCCCGCTTCAGAACTTTATGAACTGTCTGTCTCATGCATGCACCATGTTCTCCCTCACCATCAGCATCAAGAAAATGGTAGTCATGGGATGAAATCGACCTGATTATCAGCCAACGGCAAACCTGTAACGCCTCCTTACATCAGCGAGATATACCTCATCTGAACAATTATTGCCGGTGGAAAATGGAAGGATATCAGACATAGCACATGTGACTGCATACAGTCCAGAGGGAACAAATATTTTGAAAACTAGACATATATTTTACGTTAATGCAGACAGGTCTTGTAAATCAGAAAATTTAGTATATTGCATCACATCTCCAGGAGGCCAAGATAAAGATAAGTATTTCTGCGAAACCAGATATAAACACAGTAACAGCTAATAATTGATCCATCCACGTGAGCAACACAGGCAAGAAAAGGCAAATGCGTCAAGGGAAAATTCATAATCTTTCATTTCTACAAAATGTCCGAAAACAGGAATATGAAGAGGCGCACAAAAGAAAATTATTATGACAAAATTTAAAACTTAAACTAAATTTAAACAATTTATTTTTCTTTTATTGACTTTAAACTGGAACATAATATATTACCTCCCTCTCAATTACACCAAAATAAAGTCCCTTTTATTGATATAATAGTGGTGTCATTTTATATTTATGATAATTTATCCGTCATTTTAATCTCTATGTTGATTCTAAAGAGTCGTGTTTGATAGATTAAAAAGTAAACAACAAAGTTGAAAATAAACACATGGATATAAAAACGGAGCTGTGTCTGTGAACACTTTTACCGAACCACCAATTTTCATGCCATACATTTTCCTGCGGTTTGTTTTATTCATCAGACATGACTGATAAATCTCATTCATTATGTCCGTTGCTTGTTTTATTGAAATCATAATCGTACGTCAAGATATATAAATGACAACATTACTCTGTTCTTTCCTTCAGGAATACAAAACAGTTAAGAATATTGTCTCTTCTATGCCTAGCAGACAATAACTGGGCACTTTTGGGCAGGTACATACAGCTCAGTATATTAATTCCATTTTTATTTTATTTTTAAATTAAATGTTACCGTCTGAGTATTAAAATGTGCAAGGACTCAACACTTCAGCATGATTCGGTATATTGTATCAGATGCATTACACGATCAAGAAATAAATGAATGATACAATGAAGCCTAGTAAGACGTAGCAGCACGTGTCCACCTTGTTGCAGAGGATAATTAAACTATATGTTGCCGTACCGAATGGGATTCGATTTGAGCAACAGCAATTTCATTGCGAATGAAGATAAATATAATATTCTGAGGAAACGAATATCTTCAAAACCCCTGAAATAGTTATAAAGAAATATCCTTGTGACAGTCTTTTACATGGAGATGGTTATATGTTAGTCTTAACAAGAAAATTATAAATAATCTCGATAGAAACATTATGTTTGCATCGAAATAATTCTGCAATATATGTGCATCATACATTTCTCAAAATCAATCAACCGTTTTGATCGCACTAATAACGATGCATATGTTTCTTTTTATTCTTTTTCTATTAGTTCCTTCTCCACTCTTTCTTTTAGATGCAAATATTAGTTTTAAAAGCATTTTTTTTCGCCTACTAATCCAGCAAACGGCGAGCGAAAGGCAATATTTAAAATCAGCACTCGAAAACGTAAATGTGACTTTAAGCCAAAGAATACTGATATTCATTAAAATGACATAAAATCTATCGATAATTTTATACGTGAAATAAAATATCAGATGCGCCTCACTGCTTTTCTCCTTTCTATGAGTATTTTTCGAACGTTTTGTCTAGAAATCTTTACCTGACTAGGAATTGCTTCATTACGTCTCCGTTTTCATTGTAAATATCATCTTATGTCCACTACTTTTAATTCTCATTTATCACACAACGCATTTGTTATGACTTTATGGTCTAAGAAAAATATAACAGAAAGAAAGTGAAACCAACAAATCAAGTAATAATCAACAAGCAATTTATTTCTAGACAATTAAAGTGAAAATTCAAAAGACACTTACAGTAACGTGAATTAAAATCCAAATAATCCAATAATCCTAAGTGTCCTAATCACAAGTCCTAAATATATATGTTCCAAATGAATGACTGTATCCTTGAATGTGTTGATGTGCCAATTTTATTTAATGTCCTGATGTACCAGTAGTCTTTAATGTGATGATGTGCCAAAATAAAGTACTCCAGAATATTTTTGAATTAGTTCACATAAATCCCAAAATCATCAATTCAAAATCCAAAATCCAAAAGTCTATGAGCACTTTATAATCCGATGAATATTTTTAATAATTCCTCTCTTTGAATTTGGAATGATTTTTCACAACCTTAATGGCTCTTTAAAGACTGATGTTAAGTCTTGGTATATATAAAGACAGGTCACATGACAGAATGTTCTATAATATTATGGTGTATGTAACTTTTGGCACATAACTCTAAAGGAAATTCTAGTTTTATCTGTAAACAAAATCAACCTTGACCTCAAATTGAATCAACAACTTGTTTACCAAAACCATCCTTAAACTCAATACAAAGTAAACAACCTAATTCAAAGACAATAGCTAAACATGTCAACATTATACTTAACATTAAGGTTTAAGCAAATATTAAAGTCAAGAAATAGTTATAATTTCCTAAAATATTTATAATATTATGTAAACATCATACATAACACATTACATCTAATTTTGTTTTGATTATTTTCGGCAAATGGATATGAAAAAAATACATTATGTGACAATTGTGCCTGGAAATGACAATAAAAAAAGTAACAAATAGTAAATATCGGTATGATGCTATCAATATCTCCTTTAAGATTATTTATGGCACTTTTATGCACAATGTAGTATCAAGAAACATGTTTGCTTTTATTTCAGGATTGTTATTCATGAAGAAAATAAATTATTGTTAGCACTAAGACTGAACTATTTATAGTGATAGAGCTTACTAAGGTTTGCTTAAGGACAATACAGGGTCTGAACATGTCCGCAAAATCCAGTTTCGAGGGCTACAATGAGAAGTACAAAACCTAAAATTTGTTCTAATGTAGTTAAAGGAATAATGTAATCATTTTATGGTATTAGGAAATATGACTATTTTGCATTTTGATTTTTTTCCCCATGCAAAGACGGAATGAAGACACAATTATAACTATTTAATAGAAAATTTTGAATCTGTAATTATGACCATGAAAAACTTATGCACATTCGCTGAAATTATTTTATCATCCCAGCAATTTTTTAATGTGAAAGTTGTAAAATTGCAATAAATGCAAAAAGTTGAAAAATCGCCTCACCAAATATATTTTGAAACAAGAAATAATATCACATTCCCCATTTGATATGAAAAATATATGTGATTTTACCGTGAAATATTTTGAAATATGATTGAATTTCGTTTCTTACGAGATTTGTATGAAGTCACGAGTAAAATCTAGACCGCAATTATTATGGCGCAAATTACTACCAATTTTGTTTCCGTGAGCTGTAAACTGGAAGAAATGCATTCTTTACCCTTTAACCGGACATACTTAAAAATAAAATGCAAACGTCTAGAACTGGCCATTACGATAACACTTTTAAAATGCAAGTATACCATGGCTTATTTCTCTGCTGATTGTTTTTTTTTTATTTTTTATTTACTTATTTTTTCAATGTACTATTCGCCTGTGTAACAGTAGACGTAATCAGCCTTTGTTCAAATGTTCTGAATGATCTTTTCACCAGTCAGTGTATATAATATTGTCTGTTAATTAGAAAATATAAGATGTTAATTTAATTATTAAAATGTGATCTTATATTAATGGTTCAGTTTGTTTGTGTAGCGTATGTAAGTTCCCAAAGAAATTGATTTATTTTTAAAGAAAAAAAACTGTTGGGAAAGAAAACATGAAAAGAAAATATTTGCCGCGAAACGTTTAATGCAACTACTAGTATATGCTGCATTTTGTTCGCTATAAAGATTAACTTTAAAATTTAATAATGTTGTATTATACTCAGCGTCGTAATCTTTTATATGTGTTCAAAATGGTACAATTTTGCACTTTAAGACGCACAGTTTACTAAATTTCCCTCACAGTAACGTTCCCAAAAACCTGTCAACTGTGAGCTATGAAGTGTCGTTCAGAAATATATTATCGCTGACAAATTATAACTTCTCACTGAAAGAAGAAATAAAACTCTATTTCTTTTGTGAGATGCTTCAGCATAGAATCATGACAATACATATGTATTGATTTATGTCTGCACGGGTTTCATTGAAACTGCTTTAGAGCCATATCCACCAAAATTGTGAACATTTTTTTCTGGTATTGAAACTGTTTTTCTTTGAAGCACAGACGTCACATAAGTACACTTTCTTCTTTTCATCATCTAGCTAGCTGATGCAAACCTTCTGCATGCCAAATGCAATTGTCAATAGAGTATTTTTTGTAGATTGCTTATACGTCATTCTTAAAGTACAGTGATAATCTAATGCTTAATAATTGTGCCTCTCAACGCCGAGACACATATCATTTCTTTTAAATAATGGTATAGTTTTATTAGTTTATGACCTCTGTATACTAGTTTAATAGGTGTCGTTTTGCAGAGTGCACATATACGGTAATTTCAATGTGACTCAGTACATTGTCACTGGGAAAATCAATATTTCGCTTGAAGCATTAGTCATGTCGCGTGAGGGTTTGAACTTTTTAACTTCTGACCTGGATTTCGCAATATACAGAGAATGGTTCATTTTGTTGAACAGAATGTTAGAATAAGATCGCAATAGTAAGATGTTGATTTGAGACGGAATAAGTAATGGGTTTTGTTTGTTTGTAAGACGCAGATTAAGAAAACTATAAATAAGATGTAATCGGAGCGTTCGTCATTCTTCTATATAGTTCGTCAGCCTGAGAGGTCATAAACGAGATTGGTTTATTTTGTGTGTGGTGTTCTGCTTAAGTGATATTATTATACAGTACATTTTGGATTTAGTACTGCCACTTAAACTTTAAGAATTATACAGCTCCGTTGGAATTATCGGAAATATCTCTAGAACTTGTGTGAAATTCTATATTCACAAGGATTACTTGGAATTAATAACACTTGAATATAACTGATTCTTGTTGGCACTCCAGCACATTGGAGATTCGGAACGTTCTTCGTTCGGAATATTTGGATTAGCTTCCGGATTTGTGAACATTAGAACAATTTAGGACTTTTAAGGATATTCTATACTGTAAGTTATTTTTAATTCTTTCACTTTGATTGTTTGTTGAAATATTTTAGGAAATTAAATATTTGTGTATTAAATCTTGAAAGCTTGTTTGAGTGTTTTCTTTTGTTACATTACCCCTAGTCGTAACAAGACACACAGACACACAAGACACACACACACAAGATGGTTACTTCAATTCTCACTTTTTTTAGTTTGTTACATTGTAAACTGCAAGATAAGTGTATATTAAATATATTGTTATTATTCTTATATTTTCATGGTTTAAACTGTTTTCTACGTAAAAGATGTATTTTTGAAATATTTTTGGGCAGGCGAGACAACAGTTTATTGGTAGAAATTACGAGTCATACATGCCAGAGCGGGGCCTCGGGTGGTCGAGTGGTCTAAGGCGCTCGCCTTTACAGATCACTCACATCTCACCTCTGTCCGCGTGGGTTCGAGTCTCGGCTCGGCCAACGTGAATATGTGAGAAAGTTTGCCAGTAGCTTCCCGTGGGTCGGAGGCACTTCCCAGGGTCTTTCCGGGTTCTTCCTCCACCAAATATACTGGCCGCCATGTGTAACTATCACAGGCTGAAAAATAGCGTTAAATCCACAAAACACACAATACGTCAGAGCGGTGCATGTTTCAAATACAATGTGAATCTACAATTCGCTATTTATCATTTGCGTGTGTAGAGGTGCGTACGATATGCGTAAATAATTCAATATTTGACAAAAAGTATTAAGCCATAAATATCTCTTGTTTATTACAATTTGATGACCCTGCTTTCAACGGGCCATTGGGTCGGGAATAACTTTTCTAAGTTCAAGATAAGTAAATGACAATGCGAACTGTTGAAGAACAAAAATTTTGAAATGTCGAAAATAAATAAGTACAAGTACAAGTAAAAAATAATAGATTCAGATATCGTGAATATTTTTCTCAGGCGAAGGTCTGGACTTTCTTGCCTTAGAAAGGCCATGTCCCCATTCCCTTAAGCGGCACAATTTTGCTAGGCTACATCAAGTAATGAATTCTGATTCTTTTATTAATGGAGTCAATTTATCTGCGTTTCTACATTATCTTGCTTCGTAATTGTGCCTACTGAAACACGAGAAAGTAGTTAAAAAGATTCATATATGACTTAAAAATTACTTCATCATAAACATTTTACAACACTTTACATACAATTACAGTTTATATTCCGTTAGTTTTGCATATGAATCCATATTTTTCTGTGTGGAGCCATATAGACAAAAATACCCTATTCATTCTCTTAATCTAACTGTTATATTGTAAACCATTTGACCACGTATGTATGGGTATGAATAATCTCCTAAGAGGGACGTTATTAAAGCAAAATATGGAAAACATGAAAAACATGAACTGTTGCAAAGCTGTAGAATTACATGTCGTAAAATGTTCTTAAACCATGTCAATGTTATGAGAATTTAACAAGAAAAACAAAATGTCATATGTAAATTATGAGATATATTTGTGTCTGTCTTCATAAATACTTACATAATGACACATCAAGTTATGCATGATATTCAGATTTAAGGTTATGTTAAAGTGAATTATATATATATATATATATATATATATATATATATATATATATCCTTTAACTGAAAAGCGAATGCATTCTTGTATGACATAATGAATTGAGTCACTCAGAAGTTTGTGTATAAGAAAAACTGTCCTCATTATATATATATATATATATATATATATATATATATATATATATATATATATATATATATATATAGACATAGATATTTTTTGTTCCTACGTTAATACCGAATATATTTCATCATGTGGTACGAAAACATGATATATCGTTTTTGTACCACAAGATGAAATATATCCGTTATTTACGCAGGAAAAGAAAATGTTCTTTTTATTATATACCAAACTTGCTCCTGAATCGATCCTTAGAGGACAAAATTCACTCTTCAGCACACCACGCCCACCCCTCTTTTCATAAATTCACGTCACTTTCAACCCTATTCATAAGCTGACCATACAAATAGCAGCTACTTAAGAGAACGGTAGGATTGGGATGCCTTAATCTGTTGCACTAAGTTACATTTTTGACATTTTGTAAACTCTTTTACCACAAAGCAAGTCCACTTGCATCACAGCGGGTTTATCAAAGTTGTCAAGGTAGTAAGGGCAAATATCATCATAGAGACGCGAACGGCGTCGAGTCAGATTTCTTCAGGTAAAATTAATTTCCATGCCTGAAAAGTAATGCAGTTTCCATTTATTTGTTCTAGCTTACAAAGTGCTCTTTATTCTTGCTGCAGGTGTAACTTCTGTTGGCGCACACAATCAAGCGTCGCATGGCATGCTGGGAAATCTTGTATTTTCACAAGTGAAAATATGATATTGTTCACATGTGAAAATATAGGCATGAAAAAATAAAATAACTTCTTAGCCAATAATTTAGATATTTCATACTTAAGTATATATATATATATATATATATATATATATATATATATATATATATATATATATATAGTGTATACGCCGTATATTTCAATTACCACTAGTTGAACAATTTTTTCATTAAACGAAAATTGTAGATTTGTAGACAACACGCCATATCTACTTTTCTCAATTGGATATTGGTTTATGGAAAATGGTATAGCAGAACTTAGATTTCTGATATTAAAGGTCGTGTTAGCTGTAACAATTGTATTAACCGTTTGAGAAAATCGTTACTTTCCTAGGCTGTTTCATTCTAGACAAGTATGCAAACTGATTTTCAATGGTGCTGCATTACTGGTCGAAATAGCCTATCAATGCAGACTCTGTCTGCATACTTTCAACTGTGTATGCTCCGCTCACCATGTATCTACAAAGCACTACATCCTTATAATGTTGTTCTTGAAGAGATAAACAGGAGGTTTAGTTAATCTTATCGATTGACAAGCTGGCCATAAGAAATTGAAATATATATCTACCAATATATGCATATAAGTTTTCCTTGCATCAAAAGTAAAGTATTTTAGTATAAAATGATACAAAATGGCAACGTATATAATTAAGGAGGGGAACATGCCTTTAGCTTTCATTGATCACAACAATGTAAAGTGTATAAAATCCGAAATTTCATTATCCTGTCAACGTATAGCCATTTTGGAACAACATATATAGCTGTGACATCTCCTTGGTACTGAAAGAAACAACTGAAATTTGCTTATTGTTAGTCATGTACGATGAATCTTGAAAAGATTGCATCAGTGTGATTGTAAATTTGTACTCGAGATACGGACACGCTTTCATTTAGATTGAAAGGAAACAGCTTGCCTTAAAACTTGTTATCATTAAATTCTGAGCTATTGTACCAAATTCCAACTGTTCTGCTGACCAGATGATCGAGACAGAGGCCGAAATATGAGTATGCCAGGGCCAAGCCATGTTGACTCTATAAGACATCACACTGCCACATACAGCTGGTGATAATGGTTCGGATGTACAAGATTTCATATGAGTCTTATTTAATTTG